>SJYV01051140.1:0-20189 GCA_006410875.1 Neotragus pygmaeus
ACCCCCAGCTTTGGCCACTTTTCCAGTAACTCATTCCCTATGTTAATTTGTCTTCCACTCCAGTGGGCAAACCTCAGGGTTAACCCCCCTACTCCTTTTCACATCAGGGGCTGACCTTTACCTCCCTCCCCTGCCCTTCCTCCTCTGAAAGAAGGAGCGCTTAACCTTTTTCGTGCCACGCACCCCTGTGTCCTGCTTAACCAGAATTGGGAATTACTGCAGGCTCTCCTTAAAACGCAGATTCAGATTCAGTAGGTCTGGGTGGGGCCGAGATTTGCATTTCTAACGAGCTCCCAGGCGCTGCTGCTGCTCCCTGGACCACATTTTGAGTTGCCAGGTCTCGGGGGATCTCAAGATTGTAGTTGGTAGGGGATAGGATGGATGGATTGGCGCTGCACTTGAAGCCTGCTCCCTCTTTGCCCCACCACCCCAAGCGCCAGGGAAAACCTGCGCCCACATTTGATGCATAAACAGAACCCGGCAGGCGCAGAGCATCACAGGTGCGCATCCGGGCCGGCTCCGGCCCCGCCGCAATTCATCAACTCCCAACAAATGCTTCTTTATAATCGGGAAATAGAAACCCTCTTTGGCTGAGCGGGGAACGCTGAGCGCGTTCCTCCCACCTTTCCGGGCCGCTGCGCAAGGGGCGGACTCCAGGCGGGGCGGCTTCATAAACCAGAGGAAAAGAGACGAAACAATTAAATCTAGCGAGTCAGGATTGCTCCAAGGAACAGGCTTTCAAAGGCAGGGGAGTCTGGCTTTTTTCCAGATTGTGGGATCAGCCAAAGGGCGCGGGCCTCCTTCCCTCAGCGTGACAGGTGCGCCGGAGGCAGGCTCTGGGATCCAGGCTTGCCCATGGCCCAGCATCCCGTGAGAGTGAAAAAGGACCTGCGTCTGGTAGGGTAACACACCCTGCGATCCCCACGTAATAGGAAAGCAGAAAAAAACTATACTCTTCAGAGTATAGTTGTAGAATCACACTTTCCGGAGATGTCCTGCCCTGTTCAACCATCTTCCTTCCTTCCATCCTTTCTTCCTCCCTCCATTCTGTCCTCTCTCTCTTATTTTGAGGCCCTTCCCTTTAACCTAAATAGTTATTTTGCTTATTGAATCCAGAGCTAGATACCTGACATGCTAAGTTGCTCAGGCGTGTCTGACTTTTTACAACCCCATGGACTGTAGACCGCCAAGCTCCTCTGTCCATGGGATTCTCCAGGCAAGAATGCCAGAGTGGGTTGCCATTCCCTTCTTCAGGGAGTCTTTCTGACCCAGGGATTGAACTCATGGTTCTTGCATCTTTTACATCTCCTGCATTGGCAGGCAGGTTCTTACATTTTCAAAGTCAGATAGATGCCACGGGGTCCCAATTTCTGACCTAATTACAGGCACTAATCACAGATTTGAGTGGTTAAAAAAAATTCTTTTAAAGACAGAAATTGTCTTAAAGTGGTGTTCTCCAAGTGTGGCCCCAGGAGTAGCAGCATCAACATGGCCTGGGAACTTGTTAGAGACACAGGTAGGTTCTCTGATCCTTACCCCAGACCTGCCGAATCTAGCCACCTTGTGGTGGGGCTGGGCCCTCTCTGTTTTAAGGAGTCCTCCAGGTGGAAGTTTGAGAAGCACTCCTCTAAAGAAAGAAATAGGGAGCCCAGACCCAAGGTCTCCATAATGGATGGGGCAGAGAGCTGAAGAGCAGAGGGGAGTCAACATGCTGCCTCCTGGGCTGGTGGGGCAGGGGGACTCGGGTCTCGAAGATGCCCTGTGCAGACTAGCCTGGGTTGCAGCAAATGGGCAGAAGCTGCAGAAAGGCCACTGCTTCACAGGAGCCGTTCCTTGTGTTCAATTTTGTCCCCCAGGCTCCCGCACTAACTGCCAGGAAACTCGACTATCTACTTTGTGCTAATAAGCTGCCTTGGTTCTTCTAACATGGCGAACATGATAAGAACATGGAGGGATGAAATATCTGGAGTAGTTAAGTAATCAAGGCAGGAGTAATTAGGTAGACTAAACCCCAACAGAAATAATCCATCTTTTGGAAAGAAATGACATTTTGAAAAATTTAGAAATCTTCATCAAGCTATTATGTGGCTGAAATATATAAGCACTTTGCATTCTGTTTTCTTTCTCTGCAACACGTAACACATGTGAGAGTAATTAAGGGATTTCACTCTGTCCTGAGCACTTCATCTCAATGATGGTGGCTCTGGACACTGGAGACTAATATAAATAACTCATCAATTATCTTTCCTAAGTGTCTATAGGTTTAAAGAGAATATGATTTTGTATCCAGGTATGGCAAAGAGTTTTGCTAAATGTTACAGGCTTTTAGGAGGTTTGCATTGTGGTATGAGGAGGGGAAGCAAAACATGTCCCATTTCAGAAGTTTCCACAAACCATGAGGGCTCCTTTTCTTCTCTTGTTCCTCCTGTTTCATCACTTGATGTTTGTGATTAACCTGCTCGGTGAAATATGGGCACTCTTGCCCTGGAATGCGGGAGAAGATTTTAGCAGATTATATCCTCCTGTGAAAAATGGCCTTTGTCATCAGTGACCGCGAGAGGACACCGCGGTGTGCGCAGATGTATGGATTAGCAAGGGGCACCCGTGGTGCCGTAAAAGATAAGAGAGTGCTGGGCTCGGCTCTGAGAGTCCATCTGCGTGTCCTTGAACTCAGTGCTTGAGAATGAGGGAGCCTCGGTTTCCTCATCTGTACAGTAAGCAGGGGAGGGGGTCCACTCAAAGTCCTTTGGGTGCTTTTCAGTCTTGATTTTACCAAGATGAATTGCAGGCAGTCAAAAAAATCTCCAAAATTGCCTGAAAAGGAAATGATCACAGGAACGTAGTCTCTTGCTTCTTGTGGGAGTCTGGGTGTGGGGTTGTTGGGATGGCGTACCCTCCCACCTCTTTTGGAAGCTTCCCCGTGCATTTTCTTGGCTGGGCTTTCACTGTTCTGCCACAAGTTTGACATGGCTGCACAAAGATCCACCTGGCCTTAGGAAGCTGCTGTGGTGTGGAGCACACATTCCCAGGCATGGCTTGAAGCAGCTGAAGCGTAACTTCCCCTGGTGTGCTACAGGAATTTGGAGTGGAACAAGCCAGGGGCTGTGGACCTGGATTCGCCACTTTGGGATGCCATCTCTGCCCCTCCCCCTAGCTCTGGGGGTTACCTGAGGTCAGAGATCCTTCTCCCAAGGTGCCTCTTCCTGGCTGGACTCTCCCTGGTGACAGGGGCAGAGGCATCTCGCTGAATCCCACACCAACCGTCAACACGTCTGGTAATGTTCACAAGAGACCTAGTGGTCTCAGCCTACTTTTCAGCAAGATTTAATAGCACAAGACGATAGTGAGGCCTCAAGCTACCGGGAAGAGACGTGTTTGCAAATCTGTGGTTTGCAGAAAGCTGCACTCAAAACAACTATTCAGATTTTAATTTACAGCCTGTGGATTTTCAGGGAAGAAGATTTCTGGTAAGATAGCAATTAATGGGATTTTATCCCCAAGCCTAGTTCATTTCTTGCCTTTTAACTCCTTTGCCACTGTCTCTTCGAACCACTACCTTGGCTGGCAGGATCATTTCACTCATGAGTGAGGTCATGCATTCATTCAACAAACATCTACGAAGCAGAGACCATGAACAGGCATTGGACTAGGTTCTGGGAGTGACGGATGAATAAAACTTCCATCTCTGCCCTTGAGGAATGGGGTGCCTAGTGGGGAGAGATGAGCATTATAAGCACAAGGTTCATACTAGAAGCATGGTGGGTGCCACAGGTGGAGAGAAGAGTCTTGGTTGCAAATCTGTAGTTCCATGACCAAATCCCAGCCCCCAGATTGGTTTTCCTTGGACTGTGGAGCCTTAACAAAAATGTAGCCAGCATTTGGATATACTGAATGATTTCCCAAAATAGATCATGACTTTGGCTTCTCTTGAATCATCTGAAGATCGGGCAACTGGGGGCTTGCGTTTGGAGACAACAAGAGCACAAGTGACGCTGAGTGCTGGCTGCCCCCTTTTGATGGGACTTGCACTTGTCCAGCTAGTCGAGTGACCAGGGTGCCCACACCGTTCATCTGTGCCCTTTCTCAGCCCATCTCCCCCTGGCAGCTGGCAGTGTTCGAATGGAGGGGCAGAAAGGGACGGATTCCTTCACTAGGTAGGGCAATATCCATGTGGCATCGTCCCAGGTGCTTGACTCAGACAGGTCCGCAAGCTCCTCAGTGACCTGGCCCCTTTTTTTCTGGCTGTTTCTAGTAGTCGCTCGCAAGCACCTGAATCTTCTGTCCCCTGCGACCACTGGCCCTTCTGGGAATGGACCCTGCTGTTTTGTATCCCAGAAGCTGCGCTGTCTTCTTGGCTAGCCTGCAGCCACATGTACATATTTAAGTTACAGGGAATCAAAACAAAATAAAATAAAATTTCATTCCTCAGCCTCACTAGCCACATTTTGAGTGTTCATTTGTGACTGCCTACCATTTTGGATGGCACAGATACAGAATATTTTCATCACTGAAGAAAATTCTAATGGACAGAATGGTTCTGGAGTTTTGTTTCAGTTGATACGCTCTCTCCTTTGAATGAAATCTAATGCCCTGTGTGCTAGAGGACACCCTTCTTTGAAGAGACCATCTAAGTGTCCTCTCTTCTTGGAAGTCTCCCCAGGCATCTCCTTCTAGGTGGACTTGCCCAAAGCCATCTCTCTGTTTCTGATATTTCCCCTTCCATATTTATCACAGTGCAAAAAATACCTGATTCTGACACCTGCAAACTTCCTGTGGGTAGAGGCTGTGTTATTCTTGGCTTGTTTGATCTGGAACTTAGCCCAGAGGTAGCTCCACGGGGCCATGGTAGATGTCCCATGAACGTTTTGGGAGTGACTGAGTGAGTGTCTGGCATTCCAGGCAGTGGGCAGTGCTGCAACCTATGGCAGAAGCAAGAGCCAGGGGACAGAGGGAGTGAGATGGCACAAGGTCTTTGCTGATCGGTCTGGTGGTCAAGAGCTTGGGGGCAGGGTTGCTGGGGCTCAGACTCAGCCACCCCCAAAGGAACACCTGATGTCCCAGACCTGTCAGCCAGGTGAGGATGCCCGAGAACTCTTTTTTACAGGCTCAGCCTCGGGTGGAACTCACATTCACAGCAGTTTCCAAGTCGAGGGAGCTGTTTCTGCAAACCTCTCAGAAGTCAGTGTCTTGCAACATTGAGCAATGACCAGTCAGCCTTGTGGGGACGACCTCAGAGTCCTTATTTATCAACTCGTCTTTTTTTTTTTTTTCCTTCCCTTCTCTGTTTCCTAGTCTGTCTCATGAACTCCTTCCTGCCAATCCGTTGACCCTCACTAGCCACCAAACACAGGCAATTTATACCACCACTGTTTACACCTCAGGGTAGCTGGGGTTTTAAGGCCAAAGAATTATGACAAATAGCACAAAAACAGAAACAGCTATTAAAAATAGGATTTCACAATTATAAATAATGAGGAATAGTAGGATGGGCCACTGTGGCTCTGCTTTATGTGGGCAGGGGTTGAGTTATTTTCTTCATGTTGCATTCTAGACCTCAGGTCAGGAAAGGTGATGATGATGGTGGCTGATATGTCAAGGCAGAAAGCTTGAAAGATGTGTGTGTGTGTGTGTGTCTGTGTGTGTGTGTGTACTTGAGCATACTTTCATCATGAAATGGCCAATTTTCTCAAATTTGGCCAGAGATACAAAGAAATAGGCATTTCTATTAAAATGCAATATATGTGGACTTCCCTGGTGGTTCAGTGGTTAAGGATCCACCTGCCAATGGAGGGGACATAGTTCGATACCTGGACCAGGAAGATTCTACATGCTGTGGCGCAATTAAGCCCCTTTGCTACAACTACTGAGCCCGAGCTCTAGAGACTGCAAGCTGCAACTACTGAAGCCTGTAGGCTCTAGAGTCCGAGAGCCACAAATACTGAAGCCCATGCACTAGAGCCTGTGCTCTGCAACAAGAGAAGCCACCACAATGGGAAGCTCCGTGCATTTTAGCTAGAGTGTAGCCCCCACTCTCTGCAACTAGAGAAAGCCCACACACAGCAACAAAGACCCAGTGCAACCAGAATAAATAAATAAAATGCAGTGTCTGTTGTTTTCAACTGGGTTCCCTAGAAATGGAGTTTGAGCTAAAGATAGGTAGGCTGAAGGTTTTGTTTTTTTAAAATCAAGATGGCTGTATCGAACCATGGTTTATATGCTGTAAAATTCACCTGTTCGATGCATATGTTTCAAAGATGTTTTTGGCAAATTTAACCATCTGTGCAACCATCACCACAATCTAACTTTAAAACATTTCTAATCACCCTGAGAAGACCCCTTATGTCCCCTAGTGGTCATTGTCCATTTCCATCCCCAGCCCCAGGCAATCATTAATCTACTTTCTGTCTCTATACATTGGCCTTTTCTGGATATTTCATGTGAAAAGGATTACACAGTATGTGGTTTTCACATCTGGTTTCTTTTATTACGTATAATGTTTTTAAGCATCATCCATGTTGTAACATGTATCCATGCTTTGTTCCTTTTCATAGCTGAATAATATTCCATCGTGTGGATATACCACATTTTATTTATCTGTTCCTCTGTTTAGACATTTGGGCTGTTCCCACTTTTTGGCTATTATGAATAATGCTTCTATGAACACTTGTGCACTAGTCTTTGTGTGGACAGACATAAGTTTTCATTTTCTCCTGGGCATTTACCAAGGAGTGGAATTGCTGGCTTATGTGATAAATTTATGTTTAACTCTTTAAGAAACTGCCAAATTGTTTTTTGAAGTGGCTGTAACATTTCCGTTTCTACCAGCAGACTATGAGAGTCCCAGTTGCTTCATATCCTCACCAACACTTGCTAGTGTCTGTCTTTTTGATTCCAGCCATCCTAGTGGGTGTGAAGTGGTATCTCATTGTCAGTTTGATTTGCACTTCCCTAGTGATTAATGCTGTTGAACATCTTTTCATATGGCTTATTAGACATTTGTATATCTTCTTCAGGCTTCCCTTGTGACTCAGCTGGTAAAGAATCCACCTGCAATGCGGGAGACCTGGGTTCGGAAGATCCCCTGGAGAAAGGGAAGGCTACCCACTCCAGTATTCTGGACTAGAGAATTCCACGGAGCGTATAGTCCATGAAGTCGCAAAGAGTTGGACATGACTGAGTCACTTTCACTTTCGCTTTTTTGAGGAAACTGCTATTCAAATGTGTTGGATCATTAAAAAAAAAGTGGGCTCTTTGTTTTCGTATTACTGAGTTTTAAGAGTTTAAAATAATATTTTTTGTATGTAAGATATATGACTTGCAAATATTTTCTCCAAGTCTGTGGCTTGTCTTTTTATTTACTTAATGGTATCTTTTGAATTGCAGATGTTTTAAAATCTAATGTAGTCCAATTTACAATTTTTAAAATTTTATGCTTCTCGTGTCATATTTATGAAAAGACTAATTGAAGTCTACAAAGATTTAGTCATATGTTTTCTTCTAAAAATGTTTTGTAATTTTAGGTCTAACATTTAGATCTACGATCTATTTTTGTGTATGGATGGTAAGATATAAGGCTCCAAATTCATCTTTTTGCATGGGTATCCAGTAGTCCCAGCGTCATTTATTGAAAAGATTGTCCTTTCCCACTGAATAATCTTGGTACCTATGTTGAAAGTTAATTGACCATAAATATAAGGATTTTTTTCTGGACTTTCGCTTCTGCTCCATTGGTTCAGTTCTGCTCCATGTATCCATGTATACTGGCATATCCTTATGCCAGCAACCCACTATTTTGATTACTATAGCTTTGTAAAAGTGAAAATGTTAGTTGCTCAGTTGTGTCTGACTCTGCAGTGCTATGGACTGTAGCTTTCCAGGCTCCTCTGTCCATGAAATTCTCCAGGCTACCACTGGAGTGGGTAGCCATTCCCTTTTCCAGGGGATCTTCCCGACCCAGGGATTGAACCTGGGTCTCCTGCATTGCAGGCAGATTTTTATGGTCTGAGCCACCATAGCTTTGTCGTGTATTTTAAATCAAAAAGTGTAAGTCCTCCCAGTTTATTCTTTTCAAAATTGTTCTGGCTGTTCTGATTCCTTTACATCTTCATATACATACTGGGACTGACTTGTTAGTTGCTGCATGCAATAGATTTATTGGTAGTGTCTTGGGAGAGGCACCTGCAAGGAAGTGAGGGATGCAGGATGGTGAAGCAGTTGCAACCGAGGCCTCAGTGGATATGAGGGCATTGGAGCTGGGGTGGCCCTTCAGAACTGTCCCAAATTGAGGTGAGGGGGCCAGGCTTTTGTACCCCTGTATCAGCCAGGGATGGCTGAGGGCATCTCCTGGGAGGGAGGGCATAAACTTGGGCAGGGCAGTTTCTTGTGACTGAGGGCAATGCCTAGTGAAGAATCCAGCTGTGAGTGACCAACAGCTGATATTCCCAGCCAGTGGGGGATGGATGTGTTGGCCCTGACATGGAGTGTTGCGAGTCCACAGTATCCCCTAAGTCTACCCCTGTGCTCTTCCGATTTACTTGCTTTTTAGGTGAGTTTGCCCCATTTGGGAAGCCTTTCTCCAGGATTCTAAGTGGTATTATTTCCTGAGAAACTTAGAAGAGTTGATTGATCTTGTGGCCATAACTGTTGCTCACCACCCTCACCTCTATCATCCATTCAAGACTCCCTCACACTCGGCTAGCACCTCTGCTAATTCTAGGCAGGTTCCCCACTGGAGTGAGCTAGACTCTCACTACATATGGGTCTGGGCCTCTGGTTACCATGCTCTTCTCTGGCTATGGCTGCCATATTTGTCGATTTACCATTAAAACTGGATGTAGAAGCACCAAAAAGAGATTTTAGCCAATGAGACTTAAGTACTAGATGGATCAACCTTAAGATTCTAGGATGTGTAATGCTGGTCCTTCAGCATACCTGGGCCCTCCACAGTTAGCACTGCCCCAGCTGGTAAGCCAGAATTTGCTGATTCTATTCTCACTGGTGAGAGAGACTTGAGACAGGAGATTCCAAAGCACAGGGAGCTGCAGCCAGTCGTCTCCAATAGCAACTCATAAGGAGCTCACACAGAATCTAGAACGATCTACATCAGACCCAGAAAGTCAACCCTTCTGTGGTCACTGAAGATGAAATCAAATTAAGCAACAGTTATAACACAATCCTTACATTTATTTGTTTTCATTTTCAAATCAATCACCTGGGCTTTATTTAATGTTATTGTATAATGTATTGTATAAAATAATATATTTTATAACATCAAGGCAATGGCCTTCCCAGTGGTCACCTACAGTTTCAAGAGCTGGACACTAAAGAAGGCAGAGTGCCAAAGAATTGATGCATTCAAACTGTGGTGCTGGCGAAGAATCCTGAGAGTCCCTTGGACAGCAAGGAAATCAAAACAGTCAATCTTAAGGGAAATCAACCCTGAATACTCGTTGGAAGGACTGATGCTGAAGCTGAAACTCCAGGATTTTGGTCATCTGATGCAAATAGTTGACTCATTGGAAAAGTCCTTGATGCTGGGAAAGATTGAGGGCAGAATCACAAGAGGGTGTCAGAGGATGAGATGACTGGATGGCGTCACCGATGCAATGGACATGAACTTGGGCAAACTTCGGGAGGTGAGGGACAGAGAGGCCTGGCGTGCTGCAGTCCATGGCATTGCAAAGAGTTGGACATGACTGGGCGACTGAACAACAACAACAATTGTATAATATGGGCTTCCCAGGTAGCTCAGTGGTAAAGAATCCACCTGCCAATGCAGGAGGCTCAGGAGATGTGGGTTTGATCCCTGGTCTGGGCAGATCCCTTGGAGGAGGAACTGGCAAGCCACTCCAGTATTCTTGCCTGGGAGATGCCATGAACAGAGGAGCTTGGGGACCATAGGGTCGAAAAGAGCTGGACACGACAGAGCACACACACGCACTGGCAGATTATGGTGCATCTACAAGACAACTCTGGCCAACAGCAACCACAGACACCAGTGTGTCCCAAGAAGCTGAAAGTATTTACAATGTAGTCCCCTAAGCTTCTGGTTTAGGAGGCTAGGTGTGCAACTAGTCTGACACTGACTACTGCAACAAATCCAAGATCTCGGTGGCTTAACAGTTACAACAGTAACTGTCTCTTATACACATCTAGATGTGTATAAGAGACAGGTCGAGGGAGCTGTTTCTGCAAACCTCTCAGAAGTCAGTGTCTTGCAACATTGAGCAATGACCAGTCAGCCTTGTGGGGACGACCTCAGAGTCCTTATTTATCAACTCGTCTTTTTTTTTTTTTNGAGGTGAGGGACAGAGAGGCCTGGCGTGCTGCAGTCCATGGCATTGCAAAGAGTTGGACATGACTGGGCGACTGAACAACAACAACAATTGTATAATATGGGCTTCCCAGGTAGCTCAGTGGTAAAGAATCCACCTGCCAATGCAGGAGGCTCAGGAGATGTGGGTTTGATCCCTGGTCTGGGCAGATCCCTTGGAGGAGGAACTGGCAAGCCACTCCAGTATTCTTGCCTGGGAGATGCCATGAACAGAGGAGCTTGGGGACCATAGGGTCGAAAAGAGCTGGACACGACAGAGCACACACACGCACTGGCAGATTATGGTGCATCTACAAGACAACTCTGGCCAACAGCAACCACAGACACCAGTGTGTCCCAAGAAGCTGAAAGTATTTACAATGTAGTCCCCTAAGCTTCTGGTTTAGGAGGCTAGGTGTGCAACTAGTCTGACACTGACTACTGCAACAAATCCAAGATCTCGGTGGCTTAACAGTTACAACAGTAAAGGGTTACTTCCTGTTCACGTCACAGTCTAGTGCAGGTGGGGGCTCTGCCCCAGGCAATCATTCAGGGAACTCATTGTAGTAGATGCTAATAGGTATTTTCTCAATTTCCCCTTTATCAGTCTGGTATGCCCATCTTGCACCTGTTGTAAAAGTTGGATGGTGATCGCTATTTGCCCTGAGTCGACAGGCAGATACTCCCCCCAGAAATGCTGGAGAGGGCAGGCAACCCCTGGAGGTAGCCCGTGGCCAATGATCGACTGACCCAGAAGGCAGATGCCTGGCTCCATGGCCTCAAGTGGACACAGCTCCGTGGAGACATTCATCTTCCTGAGTTCCCTGGGGGATCAGAGCTAACCGTCATCCCAAACTACCTGTTTGCTGAGAGTCTTCCTTTAACTTATCCTGCTTCTCTCTTTGTAGGTTTCACCTAGGAGCATTCTGTCACATAGTCCCTTGCATCGGAACCCCCATCTCAAGCTCTGCCTTTAGGGAACCTGACCTAGCTTCTAACATGCTTTAGCACTGCTATCTTCAAAATGTGCCTTCAAGGTCACTCTGGCATCATCCAGCAAGCAGATAGGAGTGAGGGAGAGAGAGAGAAGGCACTCTCCTTCTTCAGTACCTCATCCTTTTTGCTCACAGTTGATTGTTGGAAGCTAGTCTCTCATCAAGATAAAAAGGGGTTTCAAAATTAGTTTAACTGCGTGCCCAGGAGAGGAAACAGTTTTGGTGAGCATCTGGCCCATCTCTGCCCCAAGGCGTGTGTCTGAAGCCATTCCAGAGTGAAATTTCAGATCCAGACGATACTGTGAGAGCAGGTCACAAGGCAGAACACGATGACTTTCTCCATGAGTGGCACAGCCACGGGGCTCTCACATCCTTGAGTAATCTTCTCTTGTTGGCCTTCCCAGCTCTTCTTTAGGGGTGGCAAGCATGATGGCATCACCTCTCCAGCACCTAGCCCAATGCATGGCACATAGAAGGAAGTTAATAGACGTTTGGTGAATAAAACTGCTGTTCATTAGGGCAGTTAGCAACCACAAAGGTTTGGCTTCCATGAAAGTTTCTCTCTTGGCTGTCTCTCTCCTGAGGTTGTCTCGGTGACCTCTCTCCCCAGTGCTGGGCTATACATTCCTAGTTTGTTTTGGTCTCTCTGCCAGCTCATTAGTTTCTGAGTCTGGATGTTTCTTGGCTTGATAATCAACAGCCCCCTTGGCTGGAGGCCTGCCTGGCTCTCATTAGCAGCTGTAGTCCTTGTGGAGATCACAGGGAACCCCCCTAGAAGTCCTATTTGTAAATATCTGCTGGAATGATAACAAGGCCATGCAGACGTCAATGGGAACACAGTAATTAAAAACATCGCCTGGTCACCAGTGGTGGTTTGTCCTTAATGAATTACATTAAGACAAATCCAGAGGACACGGAGGTTTGCTTTGAGAGCTAGCATGGGGAGGAGTCCATTCTTCTTGCAAGCCAGGGGCTTTGGGGTTAAATCTGGCGTTATCTTCTCAGGATGTTGTACTTCATTTTATTAAAACCTCTGCGAATATTGTCTTATTCATCAGAGACAACTTGCCTTATGTTCCTGATGGCGGGTACCACGATTTGCATCTTGGAAATCAGCTCCCAGATGCCGAACCATTGGCCAAATGTTTGGAATGCCATTTTTGAAATTCCTGATAGAAGAGTTCCTACTGCCCTGGAGATGTCTCTTCTGCATATTCTTAGAGGCAGAACAAAAAAACAAGAACACTTGAAAAAAAAAAGCGGGGGGCAGCTTTCCCCGATTGCCAAGTGAAACACAGCTTTGTTATTGAAGTCTCTTGTTCTGCCTTTGGAAAAGCTGGGATTACATGTTCTTTTCTCCAGTGTCTTAAAAGAAAAGTAAGACGTTGGCTTCAAATTAATCCACCAAACTTTGAACTCAAATGAGGTGCCTTTCTAGAATACCACACTAGAGAATAACGGAGAAGGCTGCTGGAAGCTGGAGTGGGGAGGAATTTGGCGTGGTTGTGCTTTCCTGTTTCTCAAACTTGGGTTCCCCGGATGGCCTCCGTTGGGTCCACGAGTGGTGACTCACTCTCCAGGATGCCTTGTTGGACCACATCGGGTGTCTCACAGCCAACATACCACTTGGAGTTCCCGAGGAGGATTCAGATTTGTTGTTCCCACTTGGCCTCCTTCACGGGATGGCTTCTGAGTCAGGGGGCATTCGATAAAGACTTGTCCATGGGGTCGCAAAGAGTTGGACATGACTGGCGACTAAGCACACAGCGCAGACCACGCTGGCTGTAATTTTGAACAAACACATCTACCTCAAGGGGGTTTGGAGCAGAGAAAGAGGAGAAAGAAGATTCTGTAAAGTTACATGGTCGTGGTTCTTGTCTGAGGGCTATTTGATTCATGATTATCTTATTTGGTGACTTACAGGTACCTTCTGCTTGCTCTAAAGAAAGCTCATCCATGGACCACCCCCCCAAAAGGAAAAACTGGGTGGACCAACCTCTCTTTTGTTTGTTGAAGCAGTGGGGTGTGGGACTCTGGGGCCCGGGGCAAGTGGATAGGGAATGCCGGTTGGAATCCCCATCTGGCCTCGTTTAATGCCCTATGAATATCCTGCCAGCCTTTTTGTCCCCAGCAACGCCTTTGCCAATCACCCTCCAACAATAGAGTGGCTGTGGAAGGGGACAGGGCTCCATGAGGCTTCATGAAGGCTGGGAGGAGGCGGAGTGTGCAGACTAGCATGTAAGGAGGGATGCTGCATATCACCCACTCTCAGTTCCAGCCCCTCTCCTCCTACCCAGTGGCAGGGTGGCAAGGTTCTTAATGATAATTTTTAAAAGTGTCAGGCCTCTGCTCATTTGCAAATCTCTGTGTCTCATTTGCATACCAGATCCAGGAGGCCCCGACTCTGCATATGGAAAATGGAACACAGTATAAATAAGATAAATGGATTAGGTCAGCTGACTGCAACTGTAGCCGCGGCCAACCCACGGGCACAGTGTGCATGAACTACAGGGGAGGTTTGTCAATCAGGCAATTTATTCCCACCCTAGAAGTGGAAAAGCAGGATGTGCATGCACGCTTGCAGACTCGCTGAGAATTCCCGCTGGGAAATAGGTCATCAGACAGTCCCTGCACGTTGCTGGCAGGGCCTGCCAGTCCCCCGTGGAGGCGAAGGTGAGCTTGGGGAGACCACCTACCCTCCAGGACCACCGTCAGGAAGAAGGTTTGTGTCCGCAGATTGTGGGCAGTCCATTGAAAGCCAGACTCCCTGAACTTGCTGACTTAGTGAGAGAGCAAAGTTGCTGGAAAGAGGGGGTCGGGGACCTTTCAGGTCTTTTCACATGTGCTTGTCCTTGGAGAAGATAAGAAGACAAGAAGATTGTTGGAGGCCCGACCATCCTGGGACAATGGTCTAGGCCAGCCAGCCTGGGGACACAGGAAGTCTCAGCTCCTTTTCAGCTGGCGGGAAAAAAAAAAATTCACCCTGGCAGCCGGCCACTGGCTCTGGCCTGCCTACCTCTCAGCCCTTTCTCAGCACGTGAGTCCCCAAGGCTGACCTCCACCCTTTCCGGACACGGGCCATTCATCATGGCAACGCCATCCAGGACAGTAGCAGGCGACTCGTCCTTTTGATCAGCACAACTCCGGAAGGGAGGTTCGGGCGATGGACTGCTGTAGGGGGATTAATATGATGAGATGTGCGCACCTTTTGCAATTAGTTAATGGCTTGGCTGTGTTGGGTAGGCTTCTTTGGCCTTCTGTCTTGGGATTAAAGACCTCAGATGACAGCTGGAAACTTAAAATCACTCAGGAAAAGAAAATAAGCCGGGGGTGGGCGGAGGAGTGGGTAAAATGGTCCAGCTTGAGAGGAGGGGGGTGGATTGGGGCAGCAACAGGGGGAGGAAAAATGACCTGGGGTCAGCGAGGAGGGAAGGAGTTTGATCATGGAAGTGTCCTAGAGAATGTTCTGTGAGCTGAGATTTCACAATAGACAGGTGTGTTTGTGAGCACAAGCATATTTGGGTGTGTATGTCTATGCATACACGATTGTAAGTGTATGCGTGTATATATGAGCATGTCAGTGCATATGTGAGTGTGTGTCTTTGTGTATTCATATCTGCACAGGAGCGAGCGTGGGTGTGTATAGTCTATGTTCATGCATGGGGTGTGTTTCTGAGTGGTGTGTATATAACGTGTGTGAATGTATCTGGGTGTTGGACTGCCAAGGCCAGACAGGCTCTGGCTCAGGGTTGAACCCACTCCATCTTCCGGGGCCCTCTCTGCTAGCTGCTCTCTTGGCCTAGGGCCCCTCGCTGTCCACACCAGGCCTGCCTGCCTCTCCCAGGCACCTGGGGCTCAGCCTGCTGCCCTCTGCCTGTGGTGGGGGACCCTCCTTTCCCCACCTAGGCTGGGCTGTGGGATGAGTCACAATCTCTCCCCTTCTTTCTTCTCATTCCTAGTAGGAACACTCGCAGAAACCTCTGATGTCAGGGTTTCAGAGCTGATCACTATGGAGTTGGCGGCGGGGGGCGGGGGGGAGATAGGGGAGGAGGTGTGCGTGATTACCTTGTGGCCAAAGAGAGGGATATTCCTGATTGGGGGTCGTAGCTCAGAAATGACACGAGTGGGCACTTCAGAAAGGCTCAGGATTTCTCAGGATCATAAGAAAAACTGGGCGCCTTTGAGGCCCGATTGCACAGGGTGCCCTTGATGGAGGGGTTTAATCTGTGGCCTTTCCTGCGTTGGGACTGAGGCTGCCAGTAGCCTGGAGCGCATCGTCATTGTCCCAGGGCAAAGGTACTGGAAGGACCTCTCTAGGCCATGTAGAATCAAGGTTCAGTGATAAGGGGGTCTCCTAGGGATCGCTGGCTCTGCTCCTTCTGAGAGGGCCGGTGGGCACAGCTGCTCTGTGCCAGTGGCATGGGCAGGATCTCTGCCCTTGGAGATTTTCTCACTGGAAGGGGATGTGGGGGAGGAAACATATTTTTCCTGCTACCCTTTTAGGTTCTTGGCTGAGACCCCCCCCCATAATAGAAGGCAGGTGAACAGGAGAAAGATCAATAGAAGTTTAATAACCTGTATACTGTCTGTGTACAGGGGAGAGCCCCAGGAAAAATGAGTAATCTTGGAAATGGCTCAAACCACCATGTTAAATCCCATCTCCAGCTAAAGACAAAGGAAGATGCTGGGGGTGGGCGGTATGGCCAGGACGTTTGTGGTGGGGCGGTATTAGGAAAAGCGCAGTAAACAAAGGTAAGGTTTTTATACAGATTTAAGTCCATGCCTGTTTCCTTCATAGGAGTGTCTAGAGATTTCCACTCATCTTTCTGGTACAGAGAAGAGGCACACTGGTGAAGGGAGTTTTTCTTTACACGGAGATGTCTCTTACAAAACTTCTGTTTTCAGAGCTTCCCCAGTGACTGCTGTTTCTTGAAACCAATCAGCCTAAAATAATCTTTATGCCGAAATGGCATATTTTTGGGGTAGCAGATTTGGCTCCCCTTTAGGGCCAATTGTGTCTGATTCACAATAATAGAAACCAGAGGGGTTCAACCTCAGCTTCAGAATGGGGATGACGGCAGTGCTGGGGATTCTCCAAGCTGGTCACCCAAGCCCTGGGGCCCCGAGGTTGGGATCTCTGCCCATGGCTGAAGGTGTGGGTCTGACACTGGCAAGCCACATCCTACATGCCCCGCACCCTGCTTGGCAAGGGTTCATCAAATCTCCATCTCCTTGCACCCCAGAACCAAGAGAAGACGGATCTTCTTTTGCACTGTTTCCCCTTTTGTGCAGATAATTTTAAGAATGCCCAAGCAGAATATAATTTTCTTCGAAGTTTCATTTCAGTCAGGGATCTTAAAGTTGCCTGGGGGTGTTGGGGAGGAAAACATTTTCCTCTACCCTTCTGTTGGTCTAATAGTCAAATTAACACAAGATAGATTAACAGGAGAAAAAAAAAATTAAGTTTGTACATATGGGATCCCCGTAACAATATAAGACACAAGGGCAAACAGGGCAGTTGAGACTTGTATGCCCTCCTGAGCTACAAAATGAGACAGGCACTCAGGGGTTCCAAGGACAGGAGGGTCATTCATAGGATGATAATAAGAGCAGATGTTTGGCAATTAGATGTTTGCATGGCCATGCAGATGGGTCATTCAGATAAAAGTTATCTTTGGTAATAGCTCTTTCTCTGAGCCAGGCACCCCCTATCTATGTTCTTCTAGGTAGTTAAAAAGGGGAGTAAAAAGCTCTTCTTCAGTCTTTCAGGCCTTAATTATATCTAACTCTAAATAGTCCACATGCCAGAATGGCACATTTGGGGGAGGCTCCTTCTAAATCACTTCCAAGGGAAAAAGCCAATTCAAATTAACAAATGCAAACCAGGCAATTAAAAAATATATATAATCACAATAGGTTGGAGTTCAGGCATGGCTAGATCCAGGAGCACACGTATTGTTAGCTTTCTCTCTCTTTCTTTCTCGCTTTCATTGTTCTTGACTCCGCTTCTCTCTGCATTGTCTTCATTCTTTGGTGCTGCATGACAGCTCTTCATGCAGCACAGGAAGTTGCTGCCTTCAGAGCCTTCCAGTTTTGCCACTTCATGGAAACAGAGCTTCTCTTTACCATCCAGTTGTATATCAGTAAATGTTTAACAACTGACTCTCCAAATGAAAAAGCTCTGATGTGTAGCATTTGCTGAATTCTCCCTAGTATACATATTCCCACTGTGGTCCATTTCAAGGTACCCAAGGGTTGCACATCTTTAGCTCTCAAAAGCTGGTAGAAGGAGGGCTCCAGCACACTGCTGCTTTGGTGTCTGCGAAACCATGGCAGGAAATCAGTGTGACTGCCCGTGCTTGGAACTCAGGCCCAGCCCCAAACTGAGCCCTGTGTCCAGAGGAGTGGGCTGTGCTGATTGGTCAGGACAAAGTCTCTTATTGCCTGGTGGGTGGGGTTGGAGAGGGGGCGTAGGATGGTGGGACCAAGAGCCAGACTAAAACTATATGGAATGGTAGTGATGACACCCAGAAGGGGCCCCAACAATATGTGTTCCTGGGAGGCCTTTGTGCTGTGGATACCCACTAGGGCATCTCAGCTATTACTCTAGTAGCTGCTTGGCGAAGATGGTGCAGAGGAGCTGCTGTCAGGGTGATATCCTCAAAGCAGAAAGCCAAGGAAAGGGATAAGTCAGACGAGGAGCTGGATGAGAACAAGAAGCGGGAGAGGAAGCAGCTCTCGGATGGGTCTCAGCCCATTAGGGGACAGAAGAGGGAACACGGTTGACCCAGTTTGGCAGGAGCCCAGCAATACTCTGTGTTCATTTCCCCTAAAACAAAGATGTCAGGCAAAGCCGCAGACTGGCAGGGCTGCCTGCAGAGAGGCAACGTTGCGTGACCAAGATTTGTGACCTCCTGGCCTGAGCACAGGATGTCGCAGGGCCCCGGGGAGTGGTTGACTCATCTTCCCCTAGGAAACGGAGTGTGATTGTTCATGCACGTGTGTTTGTTGGTGTGTATGTATGTGTGTGTTAACCATGGGCAACTGGGCAGGCAGAACAAGGAGCCTTAACAAGGATTATGCAGAAGACAAGGCCTGGGGGGAGCAGGGGGTCCCCCCTTGCTCTTTGTGACCCGTGGACTTCAGCCCACCAGGCTCCTCTGTCCGTGGGATTTCCCAGGCAAGAAATACTGGAGTGGGTTGACATGTCTTCCTCCAGGGGATCTTCCCTATCCAGGGACTGAATGCACATCTTCTGCCTGCATCTNCCCTTGCTCTTTGTGACCCGTGGACTTCAGCCCACCAGGCTCCTCTGTCCGTGGGATTTCCCAGGCAAGAAATACTGGAGTGGGTTGACATGTCTTCCTCCAGGGGATCTTCCCTATCCAGGGACTGAATGCACATCTTCTGCCTGCATCTCCTGCATTGGCAGGCGGATTCTTTACCACTTGAGCCACCCTAACCCCCTCTCCCTAGGGGATGCAAACAGACAGCCATAGTTGTAACTGGAATTGAAAGTTGTCCAATGGTTCAATGTGAGGAATATGAGAGACATACTCTTTCTAAAACAGCCACCCATCAATGACTCCTAACATTTTACCCAGAATTTCTATTTATATTAAGCCATGCCCCTTTCCTGCCATTAGCTTAAAAATTCAAACACTTCTGCGAGGCAGGTGATTCTGATGACAACTCTTTAGTATGAATGCATTTCAAAAGTTTTCTCATAAGATTATATAATCATACTTACATAACCATTCAGGATGCATTTTCAAGTGCCTGCTACCTTGCTGGGTACAAAAGGTGCAAAGATCCGATGCTGCCCTCAAGGAGCTCTGGGCTAGTGAGGGAGGCGTTTACATGGGGAGGGGTGGGCTATGACAAGCACTTCAAAAGAAATGATGATGATAATAATGGCCCTGTGCAAAAGTGGCCACAGGTTCTTCTCCTTGGATGTATGTTCTTGAAATGTGTATCCACATATCAGGAGAAGTTTTCTCCACCTCTTGAATCTGAGCTGTCCTTGTGTCTCTCATGGCCACCGGGGGACATTAGCAAATGTGCCAAGAGCAGACACTTGAATAAAATTTGCACATCAAAGCTTGCCCTCTTGCTACACTTGACTCTACCATGTCACAACTGGGTAGGGTCTGCTGGAGGCTGAGAGATACCTGGCTCTGTCACCACTATTGCCCACAGCCAGCCAACCTCCTGACATGTGAGGCTGCTCTGAACTAGGCAGCCCATAGCTGACACTCCTACCACAAACACCTATGTGAGCCCAGCCATGATCAGCAGAGTCCAGCCCAGCCCAGAACTGACTGGTAGATTCATTATTATTCGAAGGTGCTACATTTTGGAGTGTAAGTGAATTACACAGTAATGGATAACTGATATAATAATAACAACAACTTCTGTTTTCTGTTTGCTTATGAAGTCCTGAGCATATACATGTTCATTTAATATGCATTCGTTTAATAATTACAAGAGTTCTATGATAAAGGTCAGGTTTTATCCGTTAAGTTACTTACCTGAGGTTACACAGCTAATTAGTGGAAGACCTCCCCCCTCCCCATATCAGACCCAAGTTTCTGAGTCTCCACACTGGTGTTTATAACACAGCACCAGGCCATTCACTGCAGGGTTACAGAGATGAACCCTTTCTTCTTGAGGGCCAGGGTGACAGTTAGCAGAGGAGGTGGGGGGCCCCTTCTGCCTGCCTCAAAAGTTTGCTCAGGGCCGGCCCTTGCTGCTGAAAGCAGGCCCATCCAGAGGAAAGGAAAGGCCCCCTGTCCTGTCTCTTTTCTCCCGGTGACAAATGTCCTCATCTCCCTTCTTGCCGTGCATAATTAGCTCCTTTCTAGAATTTCAGCTGAGCATTC
>SJYV01051143.1:0-10019 GCA_006410875.1 Neotragus pygmaeus
TGATGAAAGTGAAAGAGGAGAGTGAAAAAGTTGGCTTAAAACTCAACATTCAGAAAACTAAGATCATTCCATCTGATCCCATCACTTCATAGCAAATAGATGGGGAAACAATGGAAGCAATGAGAGGCTTTATTTTTTTGACCTCCAAAGTAGCCTTTAGGCTACTGCAGATGGTGACTGTAGCCATGAAATAAAAAGATGCTTGTTTCTTGGAAGAAAATCTATGACCAACCTAGACAGCATATTAAAAAGTAGAGGCATTACTTTGCCAACAAAGGTCCATCTAGTCAAAGCTGTGGTTTTTCCAGTAGTCACATATGTATGTGAGAGTTGGACAATACAGAAAGCTGAGTGCCGAAAAATGGATGCTTTTGAACTGTGGTATTGGAGAAGACTCTTGAGAGTCCCTTGGAGTGCAAGGAGAGCCAACCACCAGTCCATCCTAAAGGAAATCAGTCCTGAATATTCATTGGAAGGACTGAAGGTGAAGTTCCCAAACTTTGGCCACCTGATGGGAAGAGCCAACTCATTGGAAAAGACCCTGCTGCTGGGAGAGAGTGAAGGTGGGAGAAGAAGGGGACAACAGAGGATGAGATGGTTAGATGGTGTCACCAACTCGATGGACATGAGTTTGAGCGAGCTCCAGGAGTTGGTGATGACCAGGGAAGCCTGGCATGCTGCAGTACATGAGGTCACAGAGAGCTGGACACAACTGAGTGACTGAACTGAACAGAACATCCCTAGGAGAGAGTCAATCTTATAATCCACATTTTACAGATGAGGAAATGGAGGCACAGAGAAGTTAAGAAGTTGCTCAAGGTCATCAACAATAATAAAGTGGTAGAAAATGGATTTGAAGCCAGGGAGTTAGTACCTACCCTGACACTCTATGTTCTGTGCTTTTATGACGTAATTGATTTTTATCAGCATGCAAGGTGATGTTATAAAACCAAGTCTGTCAATTGTGCAGTTCAGTTCCTGTATGTCCTGTCTGTCTGCTAGATCTGTCTGGTTCTGAAATCTTTCACTCAATTTTTTTTTAAGTAGGAGTTAAATACACACAAAAAAATGATTTTATTTGGATTATTTGATTATTATGTCTTCCTCATACATGATGTTTTCTTTCACATGTAATGATAAAGATGGAAGAATTAGTTGTCCTAAGTGTTTATAGTGAATCTTAAATCCCATGTGGTCGGGTATTAACATTTTTGTACCTCGTTTCTTTTAGTTTGTGTTGCTTACTTCCGCTTTGTCCACCCTCCTCTTTTCCATTGTTGTCACTCAGCTAAAAGTGTGTTTCATGTAAAGATCATATAGTTAGGTTTTGGTTTTAATTCAGAATTCCCATCTTTGTTTATTAATGGGAGACTTAGATCATTCTGATTGTAATGATTTATATTGTGGATTTTGTTGTTTCTGTTTTTCTTTAGGATGATTATAATGATTTTGTACATATTGTTGACTCATTTGCCTTTTCCCGAGTTTGCTCTTTGGAGAACTTGAACATTTTACTGTGTTTTCTACTCTATTAACGACTAGCTTACCTTTCCTCATTCTCATAATCAGATAAATATTCCTCCATTCTCACCACATTGCTTCCCACTCCAAGATCCTCCCATTCCTCTCTATTCCAAAGAGATACGACCTTTAGAATGCCTTTGTTTCCCTCTTTTCCCCTAGTACCCATCTCTTTACCATGAGAACTTTGAAAGGTTGTTCTGCTCCTCACTCAGTCCATCCCCAGCTTTAGTTTGTATCACAGGTCTTTAAAAAGCATGTAAATTACACATTTCCAGACAGTTTATCTTCATCCGTTTGGATATAACTTCTATCATCTTATTTCTATTAAACTGGACTGTTCATTCATTCACTCATGCATACATCCATAATCCATCCATCCCTCCTTCCATCATCCATCATCCACCATCTATCCATCCATCCATCCATCATCCACCCATTTACACCTTCCCTCCCTTCCTTCTCTCTTTCCTTCCATTATACATCCATCTACCTCTTCAATCTGTTGCAAAGTTTATCGCTCATTGTTTCTCCCCTTCCTCTTTGTCTTCCCTCTCTAAGAGGGCTCCTGATTGTTTGGTTAAAGCTCCTGATTGTTTGGTTAAAGCTCCTGATTGTTTGGTTAAAGCCCTTTGTCAGGTGAGTTCTGTGGATATTTTTCTCCCATCATTTTTTGTCTGTTCAGCTGTCACCTTCTCAGAGAATCCTTTTCTGACTGCCATCGTCAACCTCATGCACTTGGCACTTCCTGACATCTTCTGTGTTTATCACTTATTTGCTTATTTTCCTGAATTCCCCACTAGAAGGTTAAACTCACCAAGGACATATACTTTATTTTATTGATGTTTTTATTTCCCAAGTGCCTGGATCTTATTTGAACAACAAAGAGGTGTCAAACAATTATATTCGGCATATCTTCAAACATCTTTCTGTCTTTTGCCCTGACCTGTGGGCACCATCTTGCCCAGGAATAGGGTTTCTCAACTGCAGCCCTTTCCTTGCAGTGGACTCTAGCTACTCTCCCGCTGGCTTCTGACTTTGCACGATGCAGATGAGAAGTTTGGTGGCAGCTCACCCCTCTATATCTTCTACACACCCCAATTTATGCAGTGTTATATGTGTGTGTTTTTGTCCCTCCAGCAATCTTATTTGTTCACCTTTGAGGCCTGACAAAATGCCTCACGCATGGTGCGTGTGTGCTCTGTTGCACAGTCCTGTCTGCTTCTTTTTGACCTCATGGACCCCCTGACCCCGCCAGGCTTCTCTGTCCATGGAATTGCCTAGGCAAGAATACTGCAGTGGGGTGCCATTTCCTCTTCCAGGGAATCTTCCCCACCTAGGGCTTGAACCCATGTCTACCTGCGTCTCCTGCATTGGCAGGCAGATTCTTTACCACTGTGTCAATTGGGAAGCCCCTCATGTATAGTAGGAGTCCCTAAAACATTTGTTGTAGAAGGAAATGGATGGGAGGATGGATGAAGGAAGGAAGGGCTGCAAGAATGTGAGAAGGCATGTGATGTTCTTATCACAACTCTTGAAATGTCAGTGACAGAGATGTCCTAAATCAGTGATTCTCCAGGTGGGGTCCCAGGCCAACAGCATACGCTCTACCTGAGAACTTGTTGTTAGAGATGCAAATTTGGGCACCCTGCCCCAGACCTATTGAATGAGAAACTCTGGGGGTGGGACCCAATACTCTGCTTTAACAAGTCCTCCAGGTGATTCCAATCCAGGCTCAAGTTTGAGAACCACGGCTGTGGACCAGTCTCGTTTTATAGATGGGAAAACCAAGACCAGGAGCTTGGGAATGACCTGTCTGAACTCACACATTCTGTCCATGACACATCCAGGTCCCCAGAGTTACAGCCTCTGCCCTTGCCACCCAGCCAGCCTGCCTCACTTCATCTAGCCATTTCTCTTTGTAATCAAAAGGAACCATGCATTTGTCAAACCATTTCAAAGCCCTGGGATTGAATCTCCACTTCTGTGAAGTTTCTGATTTCACTGGGGTTTTTCCAGAATTTGGAAAAAAAAAATGTGACTTAGAGTTGTTTCTGCAAGGCTTTGAGCAGTGGAAAGGAGCCAGGCGATTGCATTACTCCTCACTGGAGGCTTCTTAGGCCGGAGCTGTAATGTTATAGCTGCCTGTGATGGCCCAGGCCCTCCTCTCTCTCTTGCCATAATGCATGTCACACACGATCTGGTTTCCTGCTTTCGTGGGAGAGAATGTATGAATGGTGGTTGATGCTGGCCCAGAAGAGGGACTAGGGACTTTGGCCTTGATCAAATCTCCACAGTTATTATGCCTTTCTTGCTAATTTCTTCACTTGGTTACAAGTTCCTTTTTGATGTATTTTGCATACTCCTTTCCAGTCTTATTCATATGCCTGCTTTTGTTTGTTTTCATTTGCTGTCAACCATGCCGGATATACCATCAAAGAGTGTTTCCTTACTCCATGTCACTAGCACAGCACTTTACATGCCGCGACTATAGACATGTCCCTGTCATTCTTAAAAAGTAAACTTTCTATTTTAAAGAAGAGTTGCAAAGATCGTACAGAAAGTTCCTTTATACCTTATACCCCTTTTATTCTTTAGCGAGCAAGCTTTTAGGATCAAAGAACTGAGATATTTTGAGCAGAACAATNTGTCCCTGTCATTCTTAAAAAGTAAACTTTCTATTTTAAAGAAGAGTTGCAAAGATCGTACAGAAAGTTCCTTTATACCTTATACCCCTTTTATTCTTTAGCGAGCAAGCTTTTAGGATCAAAGAACTGAGATATTTTGAGCAGAACAATGACACTGTTAGATCGATCATTTTGCATGGGAAAATCTTCTAGAGGACTTCTTTTTTTTTTTTTTGGCCCAAATTCTGTTGAACGTACATCATTTGTCAGACCCCAGAATATACCTGAGGCCTGTACAATGGTAAACAAGTCGTAATGTTTTCTTCTAGTTTTAGTTCCTGAGGTCAATAGTAGAATTTGCTTTATATATATTAAAAAATTTAAAAATTGTGATAAAATAAACATAGCATACAATTTACCAGCTTAATCTTTTAAAGGTACAGTTCAGTGGTGTTCAGTACATTCATTTTTGTGAATTAATTATGGTGAATGTTCAATACTCTTTCATCTTGTAAAACTAGAAATCTGTATCATTAAATAACTCCCGATTTCCTCCTCCACCCAGCCCCTGGCAGGCACCGTTTTACTTTTTGTTCCTGTGAATGCAACTACTCCAAGGAGTAAGTGGAATTATGTAGCATTTGTCTTTTTGTGACTGGCTTATTTCACTTATGGACCTTGAGCTCCACGATCCCCTGACGGTTCGTCTAGGTGGTATCACGTGTCACAACAGCCTTCCTTTTTTAAAGCCGAATCATATTCCCCTGAATGGACATGCCACATTTTTATCTGTTCATCCAATGGTAGACGCTTGGGCTGCTTCCTCCTTTAGGCTCTTGTGAATGGTGCTGCCGTGAACGTCGGTGTCCACGTGTCCCTTTGTGTCCCTGCTTTTGATTCTTTGGCAGAAACCAGAAGTGAAATTGCTAGACCATGTGGAGTTATTGTTTTTGATTTTCTGAGCAACTGCCATACCGTTTTCCACAGGGGCTACACCATGTCATGTTCCCATCACCAGTGTATAAGGATTCGGTTTCTCCACATCTCTGTTATTATTTTCCGTCTTTCCTCCCTTGCTCCCTCCTTTCCAGTCTTTTTCCCTCCCTCCTCCCCTCCTCCCCCNTCGGCTGTGTCTGACGAGTAGTAGGTGCCCAACGTGTGTTTGTATCTAAAGTGTGTAGTTGCTCAGTCGTGTCTGACTCTTTGTGACCCCCTGGACTATAGCCTGCCAGGCTCCTCTGTCCATGAAATTATCCAGGCAGGAATACTGGAGTGGGTTGCCATTCCCTTCTCCAGGGGACTTTCTCGACCCAGCGATTGAACCCATGTCTCCCGCACTTCAGGCAGATTCTTTACCAACTGACAATAAGGCTCCAAATGCTTTAGGAACTCAGATTATGCATAACACAAGAGGAGTAAGTTGACAACAGAGAGCTTTTACTGAAAACATACCTACTGCAGGCTCTGTTCTGAGTAGACATGGATTATCTTATTTCACTGCTGACAATACCCACCAAGGTAAGTTTCATTATCATCCCCCTGTCTCTTATACACATCTCCCTCTCCTTCCCCCCGCCATCCTTTTTTTCTCTCTTCTTTTTTCGGTAGTGGCCATCCTAATGCATGTGACATGGCATTTCACAGTAATTTTCATTTTCCTTTCCCGAATGGCTAGTGCTGTTGAGTGTTTTTTCGTGTGTTAAGTATCCATTTACATATGTTCTTTGGAGAAATGTCTATTCTAGTCCTGTGCTTATTTTTTTTAAATTGCCTTTAAAAAAAAATAAAATGGTTATATTGTAGTTCTTCATAGATTCTGGATACTCTCACCTTATCAGATATGTGTGAATATTTTCTTTTATCCTGTGGGTTGATAGTGTCCTCTGATGCCTAATTTTTTTTTCATTTTAATGAGGGCTTCCCCTGTGACTCACTTGGTAAAGAATCCACCTGCAATGCGGGAGACCTGGGTTGGGAAGATCCCCTGGAGAAGGGAAAGACTACCCACACCAGTATTCTGGCCTGGAGAATTCCATGGACTCTATAGTCCATGGGGTTGCAAGGAGTCAGACATAACTGAGCAACTAATGTAACTATTTTTTACTTTTGTGGCTTGTGCTTTTGGTGTCATATCCAATAAACCATTGCCAAACTCAACATTATAAGGATTTTTTTCCTATTTATTCTTCTAAGATTTTATAGTCTTAGGTTTTAGAATAAGTCTTTGATTCATTCCCTGGTGGCTCAGATGGTGAAGACTCTGCCTACAATGTAGGAAACCTGGGTTCCTACATCTTTCATGACTGAAAGATTAACATTTTTCATTTTGAGTTAATTTTTATATATGCTGTAAGGTGAGCATCCAGCTTCATTAAAAAAATATTTATTTATTTGGGCTTCCCTGATGGCTCATATGGTAAAGAATCTGCCTGCAATGTAGGAGACCCAGGTTCGATCCCTGGGTTGGGAAGATCCCCTAGAGAAGTGAATGGCTACCCACTTCAGTATTCTTGCCTGGAGAATTCCATGGACAAGGAACCTGGTGGGCTACAATCCATGAAGTCACACAGTCGGCCTGAACGATTGAAAACTAACACACACATGCATAGACACACACACATTCATTTGGCTGCCCTGGGTCTTATTAGATGCGGTATATGGGATCTAGTTCCCTGATCAGGGATCAAACCCAGGCCCCCTGCTTTGGGAACACGGAGTCTTAGCCACTGGTTCACCAGGGAAGTCCCCAGCATCATTCTTTTGCATGTGGGTACCCAGTTTCCCAGCATCAGTTTTTGAGACAAATGTCATTTCCCAGTTGAACCATCTTGGCACCCTTGTCAAAAATCATTTGAGTTTATATATGAGGGCTTAATATAATTTGTTTTGAAATGAGATCAGTGCATACTATCACTTATATGTGTGTGTTTCTACCGCCTCCCCACCCCATTTAGGTAGTATCGCATTGTTTGCAGTCATTACCATCATCCTGGGATGCCTTAAAATTGGGTACTTCATTGGATTTTCTGAATGTTTGTCAGCCACTGAAGGAGTTTTCCCTGTCACCCATGCGGTGCATACTCTGCTGCAGGTAAACCACACGATGTTTGCTTATGTTGCTTTGATGTCTGTCAAGTGTATCCCAGGGTGTCTAAGACGGTCTTTCGGCCGCCTCCTCTGCACAGTGGGACTGTGTCCCCGTGGCCACTTTTGTGGGAATCTTAAGGGGCCGAACTTACACTGATGAAGAGTCAGGAAATTCAGCCAGGCTGGAGCCCATGGGAAAAGGCTTGGGGAATTTTAATTAACAGTTTTATTGAGATATAATTCACATCCCATACAACACACTGATTTAAATTGTACAGTTTGTGCAACCATACCTATAATCCATTTTAGAACATTTTCATCATCCCCCAAAAAACTTCGTGCCATTACAGTCTCTGCTCTGAGTCACTGAGACACTTTTTGTTTTTGGTTTTTTGGTTTGTTTGCTTACTTGTCGATTAAAATCTTTAGAAATGTATGAGAACTTCCTTCTCAACCTTGGTCAACTTGGTGTGGCTAAGAAGGAAGGAGTTGATATGTAATTTAAATCTGTAGCTTATAATCAGAAAAACCTCAAGTTTGAAGAAGACCCAAGATGCGTCTCCGGCATAGCTTCCATTCTTGGCCAAAATCCCTGGTGATGGCTATCAGAGATGCTGCTGCTGCTGAGTCGCTTCAGTAGTGTCCGACTCTGTGTGACCCTATAGATGGCAGTCCACCAGGCTCCCCTGTCCCTGGGATTCTCCAGGCAAGAACACTGGAGTGGGTTGCCATTTCCTTCTCTGGTGCATGAAAGTGAAAAGTGAAAGTGAAGTCGCTCAGTCATGTCCAACTCCTGGCAACCCCATGGACTGCAGCCTACCAAGCTCCTCTGTCCATGGGATTTGCCAGGCAAGAGTACTGGAGTGGGGTGCCATTGCCTTCTCCAATATCAGAGTTGACATAACTGCAAAAGTAACAAGGAGTGTTTCTATTGGACTTTTGCATTTCACTTCATGTGGTGCTTTCAACATCTCCACGAATACAGCTCTTGGATCCTCACACTAAGGACAGAGGGGACAAATGACTTGCCCAAAGTCACAACCAAGATGCCGTGATTCTTTTTTTTTTTTTTAATTGCAGTGTAGTTGACTTACAGTGTTGCGTTCATTTCTGCTGTACAGAAAAATGATCCAGTTATTTATATAGACAGTCATTCTCAATACATATACACACATTCTTACATTGTCGTTCAGTCACTAAGTCAGGTCCAACTATGTGTGACCCCCTGCACTGCAGTGTGCCAAGCTTCCCTGTCCTGCTCTCTCTCCTGGAGTTGCTCAAACTCATGTCAGTTGAGTCGGTGATGCCATCCAACCTTCTCATCCTCTGTCGCCCCCTTCTCCTCCTGCCCTCCATCTTTCCCAGCATTAGGATCTTTTCAAATGAATCGGCTCTTTGCATCAGGTGGCCAAAGTATTGGAGCTTCCGCTTCACATTCTTATACATGTACACATTCTTTATACATACATAAACATTCTCAGATGGTTTGTCTCCACAGAAGGCACCCTGAAAAGCTATGAGCTTGATCCAGGGATACTGTTATTGCTGAAAATGTTTCTGCATTCCCCATTGAAGAAAGTTCTTTAGGACAAATTTCTCACTTCTGAAGGCCAATGATACCATTTTTTAATCTCCATCTTTTATTAAAAGTAGCCTCCATCTGCATCCAGTGACTGCCAGTCAGCTCTTGGTGACCTTACAATGTTTCATGAGATGGAACACATTCTCACAAGTAAGGCTCTTAGGGAGGATGTGCCAGGTGAGCTTGGCAGAAGTTTGTCTTTGTGGGAGCATCTCTGGAACTGGGCAGGAGCTCCCAGGACGATTTGTGCAAAGGGGTCACCTTGAGTTTTGGGAATTATTGTGGGCTGAACTGTGTCCCTTACACTCACATTTTGAAGCCCTAAAGTCCAGGACCTCAGAAAGTAATTGTTTGGAGACAGAGTCTTGACAGAGGTAATCAAGGCTGAATGAGGTCACTTTGTTGTTGTGGTTCAGTTGCCAAGTTGTGTCCAACTCTTTGTGACTCCATGGACTGCAGCCCGCCAGGCTTCCCTGTCCCTCACCATCTCCTAGACTTTGCCCAAGTTCATGTCCAGTGAATGGGTGATGTCATCCAACCATCTCATCCTTTGTTGTGCCCCCTTGCCTCTCGCGCTCAATCTTTCCCAGCATCAGGGTCTTTTCCAATGAGTCAGCTCTTTGCATGAAGTGGCCACAGTACTGGAGCTTCAGCTTCAATCCTTCCAATGAATGTTCAGGGTTTACTTCCCTTAGGATGGACTGGTTTGATCTCGTTGCTGCCCCAGGGACTCTCCAGAGTCTTCTCCAGCACCACACTTTGACAGCACCAATTCTTCGGTGCTCTTCCTTCTTTGTGGTCCGTCTTGGACGTCACTAGGATGGGCCCTAATCTTACAGGACCGGGGTCCTTATGAGAAGAGGAGAGGAGGACACAGACTCGCAGTGTGAGGGCATTGAAGGGAGGTGGCTATCTGCAGGGAAGGAGAGAACCAACCTGCCAGTACCTTGATCTCAGACTTCTGGCTTCTAGACCTGGGGGAAAGTTAATTTCGGCTGTTTTAAGCCATCTAATCTGTGGTATTTTGTTCTGGAAGTGCCAGCAAATGAATGCAATTCATCCCAGGGGCGTGGAATCCATCCCATCCCACAAGGACAATCTTCTAGAGATTCCAGTGACAATGTGGAAAGCCTTCAGTTCAGTTCAGTCACTCAGTCGTGTCTGACTCTTTGAGACCCCATGAATCGCAGCACACCAGGCCT
>SJYV01051144.1:0-28446 GCA_006410875.1 Neotragus pygmaeus
AGGGAAAGGCTACCCACTCCAGTATTCTGGCCTAGAGAATTCCATGGACTGTATAGTCCATGGGGTTGCCAAGGGTCAGACACAAATGAGAGAGTTTCACTTTCACTTCACTTCCCCAATGATGAAAACCTAATCTTAATTATATGTTATTGTTTAGTTGCTAAGTTGCATCTGACTCTCTGGGACCCCATAGACTGTAGCCCGCCAGGCTCCTCTGTCCATGGGATTTTCCAGGCAAGGGCACTGGAGTGGGTTGCCATGTCCTCCTCCAGGGGATCTTTCTGACCCAGGGATCAAACTCGCATCTATTACATCTCCTGCACTGGCAGGCAGATTCTTGACCGCTGGCACCACCTGGGAAGCTCACGTTCCCTCTAGTCAAGGGTTACTCCTGCAGAGGTGCTCAGCTCTGAGCCATCAGCAGCCAGCACTCCTGCCAGAGCCAGGGCGAGGGTGAGACAAGAGAGGTACACTTCAAGCAGGGTGCAAAATGTCAGGGGGTGTCAAACGTCAGCAACTAAGATAAACAATATTTTAACACATAATTATGAAACAATTACAATGAGTGAAACCATGCATGATGAACAAACACCTCTCAAAAATTTAAATTTTAAATTGGTAGCATGGATTTTTCCCCTCTTGTTGTGAATGTAGACAAGAGGAATGCAGAATTGTTTGGGGTGGCACTGCTCCCTGCAGCTACAGAAGGGAGTGCCTTGGTCCTGAAAGGGTGGCAAACCGCAATGCCCACTGTGCCCAGGAAGAAGTAAAGCCAGGTTTAGGACCTCGGTGGCCTGGATGCTTAACCACTGCCCTCTACTGCTTGGAAGCATCTAGAGGCAGACTATGGAGGAAAGCAGTGATGAAAGCTGTAACGTCGTAAAGTCTGTTGTGTTGCCAAATCAAGTCGACTCATTGTTCTGTGAAATGGAGATGCCAGCGGGGCCACGAACAGCTGGGTTATGGTGCTCTGGGCCCCCCCATCTACGAGCACCCTTCTGGACTCAGTAGAGAAGGGAGTCCATGTTGGCTCCCCGACCACTGACACGGTCTAGTCAAGGTCGTGGTGTGCAAGGACATGGATGTTTGCTCGTCTCTCGCCCACCATCCATCCAGCCTTTGTAGTGATGCAGGGCTCCTGCCTGGCACGTTCCCCGTGGGTTTAATGACAGATCCGGTAGGTTTTATGTCCCATGTGCTGGGTCTTTGAACTCATGGCCCATGGGCTCCGGGCACGGAGGGATGGATGGATGGATGGATGGATGGTGTCTGTACATCGACCTCTAGCCTTCATCCCGAAGATGGTCTCCCCAAGGCCACCTGAGTAATTCACTCTGTTCCTTGATTTCTGCTCCTCCCCCGCCCACTGACAGAACCTAAAACAAGAGACAACCTTCCCTTGCCCAACTGTTATAGATTCCCGTCTGAGCGGATCTCAGGCTGATCGCCTTGGCTCCGCCGTCTGTCTGTAAATGGGCCTCCTCACACGTGTCGGATGGCCCTGAGCTCTGGACTTACCTTTGACCTGATAGGAAGCATCACTGCTAACTATTTAACAAGATTGTTTCAGAGCTAACTCCTCCGAATAGTGTTCTCCCTGGGCTGATCATTTCTCATCAATAAAAACTGTCTGTGGGAAGAAGTCACTCCCACCTCACATTGAATGATGGAGAATGGAGTGTGGCCTGGAGCTTGGAGAGCCGCTTGCCTCCTGAATAAACATCACAAAGGTCGTCAGAGGTTAGTCTCAGGTCTTCCCGTCAAGCCTGCATTTAGCAAAATTAGGGTATGGATTTTCCTTTATTCTCTGTGGTCACAAATGTAATGTCAGGTTTTTTTTCCTCCCAGAGAGCTTTTCATCCCACCTCTACTCAATGTCAAGGTTGTCAGAGCCATTATTTATTCATATTTTTGACCTCTGGGAAGGGCAATATCCAAAGGGTCAGGGAGTGTTATTGGATGTCAAGATGAAAATTCACTGCTCAGAGCCTTTTACAACGCTACATTTAATCAGGCCCTCGTGGATGAGGCTGCAGCGTTGGCTGCTGAATTTCCCCGGAAGAGCGAGCCCTTCCTTAGCAGCAGTTAGGCAGAGTGTATGCAGCTCCCGAAGTCTCCACGTGGAGAGCTCACCGAGCCTACTTGGTTTTTTCTGTAAGGAAGTGGAGGCCTGTAATTTCCGCCCTGGTGCTGGAGTTAGCTTCTGCGAGGCCGCCTGCCTGGAGGGGTGAGGGGTGGCGAGCGGGCCGCCGGGTCTCCTTCCCCAGGGCCCGCTGCGGGCCGCTCAGGGGCCCGCCTCATCCCACAGGTCTCCCGGTGCAGCTCTTTCCCCAGAATGTCAAGGCCTGGGCAACCCGGGAAGCTTAATGTTTTTCTGAGAACCGTACGGAGGGGACTGGAGGGCTGGAGGAACAATTAATCAGCGCTAAATAATAACAAGTTATTCTCTGACTCATGCACAGAATAAACCCCTCATTCGTGAGGCACAGAGGATACTGTCCACACATGCACGGCGGAGCCTGTAGACTCTTTAGAATTCTTGCCAATCCGCGTCTTATGTGTCTTCCAGACTGTTGTTTTCCCAGTCATTTTACACGGCTTGGAAAGAACTTTGGTAAACCTCAGTGTCTCTTTATTGGTGCATCTCCATTCCCCTTGAGGCAGCTGAGGGATAAGGTTCTGCAGGGGTGAGAGAGGCTGGCCAGGGCTTTGGGACCTGGAGACCTGAGTTTGGGCTTCCCTGGGGGCTCAGCTGGTAAAGAATCTGCCTGCTGCAGGAGACCTGGGTTTGATTCTTGGGTTGGGAAGATCCCACGGAGAAGGGAGTGGCAACCCGCTCCAGTATTCTCGCCTGGAGAATCCCCATGGACAGAGGAGCCTGGTGGGCTATAGTCCATAGGGTTGCTACAGTCCGTGGGGTTGCAAAGAGTAGGACACGACAGAGGGACTAACACTTTCACTTTCAGACCTGAATTTATGAACCGGTCCCACCACTTTTCTACTCCATAATCTCTGCCGTGTCTCTTAATTTCTCTGAGTCTGTTTTCCCATTTGCAAATGGAAGCCATACGTGTTCCTATCCCCACGGCCCTGGAGTGAAATACTGAATATGAATTGAGGTGGAGAGCATTCTGTTTTCTCCAGGGCTGGTACAGGGCAACCCTCTGATGGGGAAGGAGTCCCCTGATTAGCTCACTTGTCTGGACACTCATGGTCATACTTCTGAGGAGGCAGAAACTGTCCCGCCAAGTAGAGGGAGAGAGAGGAATGGGAGCCGGGGTAGGAGTGGGAGAAGGAAGGGCTGGTAAAACACAAAACGGTGTGCAGAGCAACCTTCCAAGTGACGTCTTCCCCTGCTTCTCCTAAGAACACGCTAGAGATGTTGGTGAGGCTGACCCCTGGTAGGCGCTGGGGAAGGAGTAGCAGCCTTGGGCCTGGGTCTCCGAGGGCCCAGAGATGGCAGTGACCGTGAGAGGCAGAGAGAGGGCAGGCTGCGAGTCCCTCAGCAGCTTGCAGAAGTCCTCAGGACCTGGACTTTGCAAGAGGGGTGTCGGGGTCAAGTATATTTCACCTTCAATGCGAGGGGCAGTGTCCTGCAGCAGACAAGCTTATGCAGCACACGGTTCCTGCTAAAATGCACAGTAAGCAGTTGCTTTGGTCCATGTGTCCTCCTGTTGGCCTGAGGAACTCGAGCTTCAGTTGCTTCCCTGGGGTGGACCCGAGCCGGAGAAAGAGACTTCTGCTTTCTAACTCCTACGGCCTTTGAGATGGAAGCTGCAGAACTGAAGGCTGGGAAGAGCGCTAGAAAGGTGGGCCACTGAATCACGCCTCTGATTCCGGACTTTCACCTTATCCCAGCTTATTAACCATCTGTGGGCTTTTTTTGTGGTGGCTCAGATGTTAAAGTATCCACCTGCAGTGTGGGTCTGATCCCTGGGTTGGGAAGATCCCCTGGAGGAGGGCATGGCAACCCGCTCCAGTATTCTTGCTGGAGAATTGCATGGACAGAGAAGTCCAGCGGGCTATAGTCCACGGGGTTGCAAAGAGTCAGACTTGACCGAGCAACTATGACTTCCACTTTGTGTCTTACATGAGTGTCAGTATCAGTCATTTGCATGATGAGTTTCTTTTTCAGTTTATACCTGCTCAAGTTTCTGGAAGCCCAAGGAAGGAAGCACCATTCTCCTTGCTGCTCTGAGTCTAGGGAGCACAGCAAGGGTCTCTCCCATCACAAGTCCCCTCTGCTTGCAATGCTCTCCCTCGCCTCTGCCAGTCTGAACCCCACCGAACCTTCCAGGTCCATCTCGGATGCCACTTCTCTGTAAATTTCCCCCTGATCCTGAAGTCAGAGGGTGTCTCCCAGCATGGCCTGCCCGCGGCAGCAGAAGGTCCCCTCTCTTGCGGAAGGCCCAGGGGATATGTCGCCGGCTGTGATGCTCACAGAGGAGGTGCTCATTCTTCGCCCAGATCATGACGTCCGCTCATCACTGTGGATCATTGCGTCCAGAGAACTTGGATGTTTTATTCAAGAGCTGTTCTCACTTCCTTTTCACTTTCCCCATCTGTTTAAGCACTTACTTTCTTATGGGAGCCGTTCTGTTTTTACGAAGCATCAATGTTTTTACCCCTTCACTCCAGCGACTGCATTGACTGGTTCTGTTCAATAGAACTTTCTGCAGTGATGGAAATCTATATCTGTGCCATCCAATAGGGTAGCGACCTATGTTATTGAGCGCTTGGATGTGGCTAATGCAACTGAAGAACTGAATTTATAATTTTATTTCATTTAAACAAATTTAATGCTAAATTTAAATCGCCACATTAAACATGTGACTACCTGTTCCCATCCGGGACAGGGTGAGCCCCAACACGGATAAGAAGAGACTCACAGGGCTGTGTGGTCCGGCTCCATTCTGGCGAAGGAACTAACTCGCTTTTGCACTCATGACCTTGAAGACTGCATGATCCAAATACATGCCGAATTTCTGCTGCCCTCTCGGGGGGAGATCGTTGTTGTTTAGTCGCTCAGTCACGTTCAACTCTTTTGCAACCCCATGGACTGTAGTCCACCCGGCTACAGTTAAAAACCTTGGCAGGCCAAAGGCGAAGCGTTTTCTCTCTACCATCATGACTTAGGGACGCGCACTTAGGTTTCTGCAGCCCCACAGCGCCTTCCAAAGAGTGTGTGTTTGCAAATAGTGGAGGGGAAGGGAAGGGGACCTCATGCTTTTGAAAGACTTGAAGTCACCGTGATTCTCCACTTTTAAAAACAGATACAGTGATGTCTGGGGTGAGGATATTAGGAGACTAAAAAAAAAAAAACCATTCAATAAGTATTGATTAAAGGCATCTTCTGGTACCCAGCGATCATGGTAGAAAGGGGACATGTGGGTTATTTCTTTCCTCCCTTACAGCACGTCAGTTCCAGAAGCTTCCTTGAGGGAACTTTGGCGAGCTTAGTGGTTATGGTCCAGTGTTGTGGCTTGAACTGGATCCCCCTCCCCAAAAGTTGGGGCTTCCCAGGTGGTGCTAGCGATAAAGAACCCGCCTGCCAATGCAGGAGACAGAAGAGATGCAGGTTAAATCCCTGGGTTGGGAAGATCCCCTGGAGGAGGGCATGGCAACCCACTCCAGTATTCTTGCCTGGAGAATCCCATGGACAGAGGAGCCTGGAGGGCTACACTGCATAGGGTTGCAAAGAGCCGGACACAACTCAAGCGACTTAACACACATGCACACCCCCAAAGTTGAAGTCCTGGCTCCCAGTACCTCAGAACGTGGCCTATTTGGAGGTATGGTTATTGCAAATGTAATCAGTTAAGATGAGGTTGCATTGGAGTAGGGCGGCCCCTTCATCCACCCTTAAGCATTCCAATTGGACTGGAGTCCTTCTAAGAAGAGGGAAATTTGGGCAAAGAGGCAGAGACACCCAGGGAAAACGCCACGAGTCAGAGGTGGGAATGCTGTGCTACAGGCCAAGGAAGGCCCAGGGCTGGCAGCCCCCACCGGGAGCCAGGAAGAGGCCAGAAGTCCTCTGCCAGCACGGCCCTGCCAACTCTCAGGTTTTGAACGTCAGCCTCCATAACTATGAGAGAATACCCTTCTGTGTTTTGGCCCACCCGGTTTGCCGTACTCCCCTGTAGCAGCCCACTCGGTAGACCGCTGGTTTAGCTGAGAAGGCTGTGATGGCAGTGATACGGACTCCACCGGTGGGTCAGCGAGGCTGCACCGGGCTGCACTGTGGCCGGAGGGCGGCAGGGGGCGCACGAAGGAGGCGCAGGCCCAGGTGACGTCACTGCAGCCCCCAGCCCCCGGAGAAAGCCAGGATCTTTCCCCCGTTTGCAACTCCTGGGGTGGTGGGCGTGGAGTAGAGACAGCTCTGGCCCCTGCCCCACCACTGACCTCGGTCACGCCCTGCTTCTCTCCTCTGTGAGACGGGGGTGCATCATCTTGGAATTTGCCCTCATTTGTGCGGCCCTGGCATAACCTCCCCTCCTGGATGGAGGCCTTTGGAGGGCAGGGATCATATCCACTGCCCTGCTTCAGGGAGCTGGGGGTATTGGGTACTGACCACACAAAGGACCCGAGATCGGTCATGTCTACTCCACTTGCTGCTACAGACCCAGGGCCTGGGACTCAGTAGAGATTTGCTGAACGAGGAAAACACTTATAAACGAAGACCCTGTGCTGAGCTGGTGAGCCATGGGTGCACCCAGGTCTGTCCCTCGCGTGGCACTGAGGCTCACTTTGGAGACACAGGAAGGAGTAATGTGTCACAGAGGGTTGTCGGTTCTGGATTGCTTTCATCCTTTGCATCTCAGATTGACAGAGGGGAGCAGGACTGAGGTGCCAGGCCTCCAGGAGACCAAGGGTCTCTGTCATTGACCCCACGGCTCCAAGGCCTCCATTTCCCACCTACTCCGAGTAAGGGAATGGGTGGTGTGTAGGGAGAAGGTGAGTCCAGGCTGAGCTCAGAGCGAGTGGTGTGGTGAAGAGAAAGGAGGGGATGAGATGAAATTTGATGTCTCTGGGTTGCTGCAGCATGGAGAATGTCTGAGCATTCCCAATGAGCTTTGAGCTGCAAACGACCCACCAGTGAAACTGTCAGCCCTGTGACTCAGACCAGGCAGTTGTAACACAGACAAATAAAAATCTCCTCTCTTTTGCCAGTGGGTCCTTCCACCCTCCTTCTGTTCATTCCTTCTTTTTAGAGCGAAACAGACCCAGAGTCTTTACGGGTACGTCCTGCAGCCCCACAATCCATCGGAAATACATTTCGATCAGATCCAAGCCGGTTCACCTCATTAGGTTTTTCTGTTCATCCTTGTCAAGATCTCCCGCTTGGCCACTGCGGCATTATTTCCTTGGCTGGCCATCTCAGGGGAGAAAGGGCCGTGGCAAGGAGGTCTCTGCTGCAAAAGGAAGGGTTTAGCAAGGAGCTGCTGCTCCCGCAGCCCCCACAAAAAGAACACACTCTGTTTAACGTGGATGGTGGCGGGACCCTGTTCAGACGCCCCCAGTTCCCTTCCCCACACCTTCCTGCTCCTGAGCACCCCCTCCTTTGGGGGGGGGGATGGGGGCTGCCCTCCTTGGATTGGACTTGCACTGGAAACCAGCTCCTGTGAGCTCAGTCAACTCTGAACAAAACTGTTGGCTCCCTCTTCTTCCAAAGGAAAATTTACAGCTCCAATTTCTACAATTTACATCTTTCATTTAATATTCCAGCCTCCTTTCCCCAAAGCTTCCAGCGCAGCTCATGTCTGAAGGGACTACTTATTTCCCCAACCCTTTTTGCATTATTAGTTTCATTTATTATTTTTATGTTTTCTGTTGGGCCCATGTACATATCATTTCTCTGAGTTCCCCGGAGCAACTGACAGTGAGCTGGGAGCCGTCATCTCTCAGCCAGGGAAGCTAGGAGGCTGCCATGGGTTCTCCAGGGAAAATGTTTCTGGCTTGTGCATTTTGAATTAGCCCCAATTAACCCCTCATCAACCGGCCCCAAAATGTCCATGCAGATGTTGTCAAGCCTTCTGCTCCCCATTTCTGTCTGCTCCAGACAGTGGGGGACTTCAGGGGCAACATGTGATGTTTTAATTTCTCAGAGAACTAAAATGCCTGTCTCCCACACCCCTTTATCTTTTGGAGTTACACAAGAACCAGAGAAGACTGGAAACTAAAAACGCACCATTGTTTGAGAGGAGAAAGGCAAGCTGATTTTAATTTGCTTGTCTATTAAACAGTCGAAACGGCCACGGGCGGCTACGTGTCCTATGGCAGCTGCTGGTCCATTGCAAAGGAGCCTTGCGCAAGGTTATGCTTGATGGCAATGATCTTCACGAGATGTCCCATGTCACTTTCAGAAGTGGCAAAGACCTTTAACAAAGTCGCCTTTCTAGACTGGTATTTAGCAGATATGTTTTGAGTTAGCACGGGTGTAAATGAATTCTTTCAGCTTCTAAGAAGCAGGATTGTCCTTTAGAAGCGTTTCTGTTTGCAATCAAGAGAATTGTCAAGAGCACATGTTCTGGTTACTCCGGGCAGAGAACTGCTTCTTTCAGGCTTGCAGAGACCCTTAAGAGTCACCTTGTGACTTGCGGCACAAGACACATGCTTGTGTCTGGATTGGAAGCTGCTGGGAAGACCCGTCTCCTCACGGTACACTGGCTACAGTGATGGCTTGGGTTCCTGTAGAGGGAAGAGCTCTGATGCTTGCTTATCTGATCACTTCATTTCTCTTCGCAGGGGTAAAGGGTAGCAGGGTGTCAGCCAGGAGGGGTGTAGAAGCCTGGTGGGCTTGCAGGGATCCGTCCCTTCTCAGTTGCAAGTTTTGTGACCAGCCACTTTGTGTTCCATCGGCAGCTCTGTGACTGACCCTTCCATGGCCTGGTCACCTCCCTCGTCCTCCTCAGCATATCTGGCTGAGAATCTCAGGGGTCAGTGGAAGCCCCTTGTTTATTTTGGGCTGAGTCTTTCACATGTTAACCCATTCCTGGACTTAGCCCCATGTACCATGTGACTTAAAAGGCCATTGGTTTCCAGTCACCCTGGGAGATTTTGAAAGTCTTAATGTGAACAAATGCAGTGACATGAAGATAAGGCTGAAAGAGAAGTTCCTGTTTGCGTATTTACATCTTCATAGCACTTTCTCCCCATTATCTCATCTATACCTCCTTGGCCCATCACGAATGACTGAATCGCTATCTGTTTCACACTGGATCCTTCTTAGAAAGCGTTCTTTAAACTTAAAATATTTGACAAAATAAAACTTTGCCCAGAGTGAGACTAGCCTTGGAAAATCTGACTATATTTGGGTCAGATACGTTGGTAAAGAAGAATTGATGCAAATTGTGCCAACACGTGGTGTGTTTATTTCTTAGACATAATAGTAAATTAAGAACATTAAAAAAGGGAGAGATGCATTTTTAAAAATATATATCTTTCTGAGAAACACTGTGTTGCTTAATAACGTCCTTGGGAATGGACTCGCGCTCATGTTGAGCCTTGGTGACATGTGGGTGATGTCCATTGCGGACCCCCAGATGAACTGTAAGTCTTGGGAATGGTACTTACGTCTGTAATATCGGGACCGGTACTTGCAGTCTGTAATACTATCACCACTCGGTCTGCAGTGCGGTCCCTCAGTCATTTTTTCAATTAAAAAAGGCCCAGTGCTCTATTAACCTTTTGTCTGCCGCTCCATCCTTCATGTTGTCATTGCCCTGAGATGACGAGCCACGTATTAAAAAAGGCATATATTACTGTAAACCTCTTCCACGTTCTCTGTCATTAGAAGATGAAGTATCATTTTTTCATTAAAAAATATGAGACAGTTTGTCATGCTCACAACCGCCGGGCCTGCCTGCCATCTCTTTGTTACAGGACGTGAGAGGTGACCCCTACCACTCAGAGCCCCGTGAGCTGGAGAGTCTACCGAGCCCCTCCTCACGGACGATGGGCCAGCAAGGGGTTTTGTTCTCTGGAGGCAACGCTGTGGCCTGTTGATGCTTTATCCTCATGGCTGGTCATAGGTGAAATGCTGGCCTTAGTAAATAGAACTGCACACTTCACCCCGTCTACCCAGAAAACCAGATGGCTTTCTGAGTCCCCTCCTGTCTTCTCAGGTCGGAAACAGCTTCTCAAAGAAGCGCAGAGTCAGCCGGACACCCTGTGCTGTGGATCTCCCTTACCTTCAAGCCCTCTGAGAAGCTGCCCAGAGTGGCCAGCTGGTCAGGTCACCAGGGTGTGTGTCTGCTTCGAGACAAGCAGAACCCAGCCCCCAGCGTTCTCTCTCTGGTGCCAGGTGACAGCCGTTTAGGGTCAGTGTCCTCTCTTCCAGTTTCCAGAACACCCAAGGAATTGCCTTTCTTTTTCCATCCCAAACGTATGGGGGAAAGGCGCCAAGACCACTGGGCCTTTGGAAATACACACTTCAGCTGCATTGACGTGGCTGTGGGGGTCTGTTTCATCCTGACTGCTGAAATCACTGTTAGGCCGCACGTGCTGGATTTCCTCTCCTCGTCCTGCTGGTCAGTCACGCCTCTTTGGGTCTCCCCACCTTCGAGTCTCACCGTCTTCTAATCCCCTCCAGCACCTCAGTCAGCCCTGACTCGGGGGAGAGAAGCCAGCTCCTCATTCAGTTTGCCAAGCATCATGGACTGTGTTCATTGGCACCCTAACTAGTTAGTGATTTCTGACCTCGCCTGTGAAAACTCTGCCGTGATTCTTTCATTCATTTCTACTGGAACACCCTTGCCAGACCGCTTATGAGCGCTTCCCAAGCTCTGCTTTCTGTCCTTGTGGAAGAGACAACACTGGCTTCCATGTGCCAGGTATCAGGGGAGGCAGGTTTGTTTCAGTTAATATCCCTACATTTCTGCTTCTGATACTCTCTACACTCCGGATTATTCCATGCTAGCATGTTCCACTCAAGTTCCGAAGATTGAAATCCCAGAGCGTAGCTTTCTCTTTTATTTCATCTAACAGATTACTCACCAAGTCTTATAGCTTTGAAATACCTCTCAAATTTGTCCCCTGAGTTGAGGAGAAGTTGATGGAAAATCCTCCATTCACCAGAAGCCCTTTCTCCTCCAGAAAAGAAATTACGCAAATCTCCTCCTGGCATTCAGGAAATGAAAGTGGCAAGAAGGCTTTGCAGGTGCAAAATGCCCTCAGCACACTGGAAAGAGGATGTTTTCTCTATAAGTTTGTATATGACGGGGCTTCCCTTGTAGCTCAGCTGGTAAAGAATTCACCTGCAATGCAGGAGACCCCGGTTCAATTCCTGGATCAAGAAGGTCCCCTGCAGAAGGGATAAGCTATTCCAGTATCCCTGGGCTTCCCTGGTGGCTCAGATGGTAAAGAATCCGCCTGCAATGCGGGAGACCTGGATTCGATCCCTGGGTTGGGAAGATCCCCTGGAGGAGGGCATGGCAACCCACTCTAGTATTCTAGCCTAGAAAATCCCATGGACAGAGGAGCCTGGTGTCCTAGGGTCTATGGGGTTGCAAAGAGTCGGACATGGCAGCTGCTGAGCACTCAAGCACGTATACGGTGACTGAGGTGTCTTCTTCCTTCTTCACAAGAAGTGGCTACTGGTTCAACCACAGAAATCACAGGCATTGTGGCTTAGTTTGATAAACATTAGGGCTTCCCTGGTGGCTCAGAGGGTAAAGAATCTGCCTGCAATGCCGGAGACTCAGGTTCGATCCCCAGGTGGGGAAGATCCACACTGGGACAGCCATTCTGCAGCAACGTTGAGTGACTGACATTAACAGGCGTCAGAAAATCCAGGTTAAGGAAAAAAGCAAAAAGAGAGGAAGATAAGTGAGCACCCAAGAGGATCCAGAGGGGGGTAGATTCTAGTTTTCTAACACAAACAATGCCTGGAAGGACATCCTTTCACAGGCACATCTTTCCACACTTAGGATTGTTTCTTTATGGTGAATTTCTGCAAATGGAGTTGCTGAGTCAAAAAATATTTCTCTTTTATGGATTTTGATCCATGTACTGAGTGAGTAAAAGTCGCTCAGTTGCATGACTCTTTGCGATCCCTTGGACTATACAGTCCACGGAATTCTCCAGGCCAGCATACTGGAGTGGGTAGCCTTTCCCTCCTCCAGAGGATCTTCCCAACCCAGGGATGAAACCCAGGTCTCCTGCATTGCAGGAGGATTCTTTACCAACTGAGCTATCAGGGAAGCCCCATATGTGCCAAATGACCCCTTAAAAAGACTTATCAATCCCCCCTCCATCTATAGTGTGTGTCTGAGTCTTTGTGCTCTGATACTCCCTAGATATCTATTATCCTATAAAGAATAAAATGGAAACGATTTGAGGAACATAAACGTACCTTTCATAGCAAAGGAGATAAAATGGTTATTTATTATATGGAATGACGCCCAGACTCACAACGGGAGAAAGGCAGATGGAAACTATCCTGAGATACCACTTTTTACTCATCCGTTTAGTAAGTTCCAGAAGCTTGATATCACACACCATTGGCAAGGTTGTGGGAAAACAGGCACACTCGGGTATTTTGCGTGGGTGTGTAAATTGGTAAAAACCCTCACAGAAGGCCTTTTGGCAACATTTTCTGAATTAAAAATGCATATATCCTTGGTCCCTGTAATTTCACTTCTTGGAATTCATTCTGCAGGTACCCTGGCATATTTGGGAAATGACGTGTGTTCAAGGCTCTTCATTACAGCGTTGTTCGCAAGAGTAAAAGGCTGGAAACCACCTAGGTAAATAAACTATTGTACATCTATACAATAAAAACCATTTAATGCTGTGGAAAGAAGTCCTTAATCACTAAAAGGGAGATGGTGGGTGCGAAACTGCACATATCAATATATTATATATAATGTTACATTTTGTTTAATATAGAGGAAAATGAGTAAGTACGCATATTTGTGTATATGTTTATAAACTCTGGAAGGGTACACAGATATTCGTAGCAGTGGTTGCCCGTTTAGGGTGTGGTGAGCCCTCGGGCGACAGGGGACAGAGTGGGAAGAAGACTGTTGATTGCATTCTTTGCTCTTTGATTTGGGGACCATGTAAATATGCTTTTATTTAAACAAAAAGTAAAATGAAAAATTTCAAAAGCCACTCACTCTTACAATTTATCATTTTCACTGAATTTGAANCCCTCGTCCTCCTCAGCATATCTGGCTGAGAATCTCAGGGGTCAGTGGAAGCCCCTTGTTTATTTTGGGCTGAGTCTTTCACATGTTAACCCATTCCTGGACTTAGCCCCATGTACCATGTGACTTAAAAGGCCATTGGTTTCCAGTCACCCTGGGAGATTTTGAAAGTCTTAATGTGAACAAATGCAGTGACATGAAGATAAGGCTGAAAGAGAAGTTCCTGTTTGCGTATTTACATCTTCATAGCACTTTCTCCCCATTATCTCATCTATACCTCCTTGGCCCATCACGAATGACTGAATCGCTATCTGTTTCACACTGGATCCTTCTTAGAAAGCGTTCTTTAAACTTAAAATATTTGACAAAATAAAACTTTGCCCAGAGTGAGACTAGCCTTGGAAAATCTGACTATATTTGGGTCAGATACGTTGGTAAAGAAGAATTGATGCAAATTGTGCCAACACGTGGTGTGTTTATTTCTTAGACATAATAGTAAATTAAGAACATTAAAAAAGGGAGAGATGCATTTTTAAAAATATATATCTTTCTGAGAAACACTGTGTTGCTTAATAACGTCCTTGGGAATGGACTCGCGCTCATGTTGAGCCTTGGTGACATGTGGGTGATGTCCATTGCGGACCCCCAGATGAACTGTAAGTCTTGGGAATGGTACTTACGTCTGTAATATCGGGACCGGTACTTGCAGTCTGTAATACTATCACCACTCGGTCTGCAGTGCGGTCCCTCAGTCATTTTTTCAATTAAAAAAGGCCCAGTGCTCTATTAACCTTTTGTCTGCCGCTCCATCCTTCATGTTGTCATTGCCCTGAGATGACGAGCCACGTATTAAAAAAGGCATATATTACTGTAAACCTCTTCCACGTTCTCTGTCATTAGAAGATGAAGTATCATTTTTTCATTAAAAAATATGAGACAGTTTGTCATGCTCACAACCGCCGGGCCTGCCTGCCATCTCTTTGTTACAGGACGTGAGAGGTGACCCCTACCACTCAGAGCCCCGTGAGCTGGAGAGTCTACCGAGCCCCTCCTCACGGACGATGGGCCAGCAAGGGGTTTTGTTCTCTGGAGGCAACGCTGTGGCCTGTTGATGCTTTATCCTCATGGCTGGTCATAGGTGAAATGCTGGCCTTAGTAAATAGAACTGCACACTTCACCCCGTCTACCCAGAAAACCAGATGGCTTTCTGAGTCCCCTCCTGTCTTCTCAGGTCGGAAACAGCTTCTCAAAGAAGCGCAGAGTCAGCCGGACACCCTGTGCTGTGGATCTCCCTTACCTTCAAGCCCTCTGAGAAGCTGCCCAGAGTGGCCAGCTGGTCAGGTCACCAGGGTGTGTGTCTGCTTCGAGACAAGCAGAACCCAGCCCCCAGCGTTCTCTCTCTGGTGCCAGGTGACAGCCGTTTAGGGTCAGTGTCCTCTCTTCCAGTTTCCAGAACACCCAAGGAATTGCCTTTCTTTTTCCATCCCAAACGTATGGGGGAAAGGCGCCAAGACCACTGGGCCTTTGGAAATACACACTTCAGCTGCATTGACGTGGCTGTGGGGGTCTGTTTCATCCTGACTGCTGAAATCACTGTTAGGCCGCACGTGCTGGATTTCCTCTCCTCGTCCTGCTGGTCAGTCACGCCTCTTTGGGTCTCCCCACCTTCGAGTCTCACCGTCTTCTAATCCCCTCCAGCACCTCAGTCAGCCCTGACTCGGGGGAGAGAAGCCAGCTCCTCATTCAGTTTGCCAAGCATCATGGACTGTGTTCATTGGCACCCTAACTAGTTAGTGATTTCTGACCTCGCCTGTGAAAACTCTGCCGTGATTCTTTCATTCATTTCTACTGGAACACCCTTGCCAGACCGCTTATGAGCGCTTCCCAAGCTCTGCTTTCTGTCCTTGTGGAAGAGACAACACTGGCTTCCATGTGCCAGGTATCAGGGGAGGCAGGTTTGTTTCAGTTAATATCCCTACATTTCTGCTTCTGATACTCTCTACACTCCGGATTATTCCATGCTAGCATGTTCCACTCAAGTTCCGAAGATTGAAATCCCAGAGCGTAGCTTTCTCTTTTATTTCATCTAACAGATTACTCACCAAGTCTTATAGCTTTGAAATACCTCTCAAATTTGTCCCCTGAGTTGAGGAGAAGTTGATGGAAAATCCTCCATTCACCAGAAGCCCTTTCTCCTCCAGAAAAGAAATTACGCAAATCTCCTCCTGGCATTCAGGAAATGAAAGTGGCAAGAAGGCTTTGCAGGTGCAAAATGCCCTCAGCACACTGGAAAGAGGATGTTTTCTCTATAAGTTTGTATATGACGGGGCTTCCCTTGTAGCTCAGCTGGTAAAGAATTCACCTGCAATGCAGGAGACCCCGGTTCAATTCCTGGATCAAGAAGGTCCCCTGCAGAAGGGATAAGCTATTCCAGTATCCCTGGGCTTCCCTGGTGGCTCAGATGGTAAAGAATCCGCCTGCAATGCGGGAGACCTGGATTCGATCCCTGGGTTGGGAAGATCCCCTGGAGGAGGGCATGGCAACCCACTCTAGTATTCTAGCCTAGAAAATCCCATGGACAGAGGAGCCTGGTGTCCTAGGGTCTATGGGGTTGCAAAGAGTCGGACATGGCAGCTGCTGAGCACTCAAGCACGTATACGGTGACTGAGGTGTCTTCTTCCTTCTTCACAAGAAGTGGCTACTGGTTCAACCACAGAAATCACAGGCATTGTGGCTTAGTTTGATAAACATTAGGGCTTCCCTGGTGGCTCAGAGGGTAAAGAATCTGCCTGCAATGCCGGAGACTCAGGTTCGATCCCCAGGTGGGGAAGATCCACACTGGGACAGCCATTCTGCAGCAACGTTGAGTGACTGACATTAACAGGCGTCAGAAAATCCAGGTTAAGGAAAAAAGCAAAAAGAGAGGAAGATAAGTGAGCACCCAAGAGGATCCAGAGGGGGGTAGATTCTAGTTTTCTAACACAAACAATGCCTGGAAGGACATCCTTTCACAGGCACATCTTTCCACACTTAGGATTGTTTCTTTATGGTGAATTTCTGCAAATGGAGTTGCTGAGTCAAAAAATATTTCTCTTTTATGGATTTTGATCCATGTACTGAGTGAGTAAAAGTCGCTCAGTTGCATGACTCTTTGCGATCCCTTGGACTATACAGTCCACGGAATTCTCCAGGCCAGCATACTGGAGTGGGTAGCCTTTCCCTCCTCCAGAGGATCTTCCCAACCCAGGGATGAAACCCAGGTCTCCTGCATTGCAGGAGGATTCTTTACCAACTGAGCTATCAGGGAAGCCCCATATGTGCCAAATGACCCCTTAAAAAGACTTATCAATCCCCCCTCCATCTATAGTGTGTGTCTGAGTCTTTGTGCTCTGATACTCCCTAGATATCTATTATCCTATAAAGAATAAAATGGAAACGATTTGAGGAACATAAACGTACCTTTCATAGCAAAGGAGATAAAATGGTTATTTATTATATGGAATGACGCCCAGACTCACAACGGGAGAAAGGCAGATGGAAACTATCCTGAGATACCACTTTTTACTCATCCGTTTAGTAAGTTCCAGAAGCTTGATATCACACACCATTGGCAAGGTTGTGGGAAAACAGGCACACTCGGGTATTTTGCGTGGGTGTGTAAATTGGTAAAAACCCTCACAGAAGGCCTTTTGGCAACATTTTCTGAATTAAAAATGCATATATCCTTGGTCCCTGTAATTTCACTTCTTGGAATTCATTCTGCAGGTACCCTGGCATATTTGGGAAATGACGTGTGTTCAAGGCTCTTCATTACAGCGTTGTTCGCAAGAGTAAAAGGCTGGAAACCACCTAGGTAAATAAACTATTGTACATCTATACAATAAAAACCATTTAATGCTGTGGAAAGAAGTCCTTAATCACTAAAAGGGAGATGGTGGGTGCGAAACTGCACATATCAATATATTATATATAATGTTACATTTTGTTTAATATAGAGGAAAATGAGTAAGTACGCATATTTGTGTATATGTTTATAAACTCTGGAAGGGTACACAGATATTCGTAGCAGTGGTTGCCCGTTTAGGGTGTGGTGAGCCCTCGGGCGACAGGGGACAGAGTGGGAAGAAGACTGTTGATTGCATTCTTTGCTCTTTGATTTGGGGACCATGTAAATATGCTTTTATTTAAACAAAAAGTAAAATGAAAAATTTCAAAAGCCACTCACTCTTACAATTTATCATTTTCACTGAATTTGAACATTTATTTCGTAAGCTTGCTGGCCATTTGCATTTCTCAACTAGGAATTATGCCACTTTGATACCCTTTGACAATGTTTTTTAAAATTGGTTTTCTTTTCTTATTGATTGTAAGTGCATCCTCTAGCTTAAGAATACTAACCTTGTCTCTCACATTTGTTCCACATGATTTTCCCAGCTTGTTATGTATTATCTAAACTTTAATTGTATTTTATTTGATACATTGACATTTAAAATTTTTTTATGGAGTTGAATCTATCTGTTCTTTTATTTGTAAAACTTCCTTTGCAAATATAATTAGAAAAATCCCTCCTCTAAGATGATATGTTCACCTACATTTTCTCCTAGTTCTTTTAGGGTTTATTTTCATGTGAATCCTTAATTCTTCGGGAATTTATTTTTATGTACTGTACAAAGCCAGAATAAAGCCTTTCTTTTCAGCAAATTGTTAGTCAGTTGTCCCCAAACTAGTGATTGACTGAAAGACATGCTATGTCCACTAATTTAGAAATGCTGCTTTTATCATAATGTGAATGACTGGGTTGACCACCACATTTGTTTGGAAACATCTTATGGAAAAGCCCAAATGAACATTTTGGCCAACCCAATATTCTGATGCATGGCCCCATTTGAGGACTTTTTCTTTTGCTTCTCCATTGATCCACCTAGACCTGGACTAGACCACCCCAGTGCTTGTTAATAAGCTACTGTGTTCTGGGCTCAGAGCTCTCTGCTTCCATGTGGCATTTTCTGGACCTTGGGCAGGACCTCAGCTCCCCTGAATTCCCATCACGTGCAGTTTGATATGCTCTGCTGCGGATGGGAGTGCTTGCCCTCCAACTCCCGTGGTATCTCAGGGGCATTTTTATCCCATTCCACTAATCCGTGAGCTCTCCAAATATAAATCTATATCTTTTCTTTTTTACACTTCCACCATGCACCTACCATCTGACAGAGCACACAGTTTTGGTGCCTGCTGTGGAACAATGGACAAGCTTCCCAGTTGGTGCTAGTGGTAAAGAACCCACCGACCAGCGCAGGAGACATAAGGGATGTGGGCTCAATCCCTGGGTGAGGAAGATTCCCTGGAGGAGGGCATGGCAACCCACTCCAGTGTATTCTTGCCTGGAGAATCCCATGGACAGAGGAGCCTGGCGGGCTACAGTCCACAGGGTCACAAAGAGTCAGACACAACAGAAGCGACTTAGTATACGTGCGCACGTGTGGAACAATGGAGAATCCACTGAAGTCCATTTTGACCACTGAAGAGCATTTTTTTGTTGTTGTTATCTTGGAAAAGAAACTTACTCACTCTGACCCTCAGAATATTTGCAGAATATTTGCCATCAAAATGAAGATAATAATCCTACATCATAAAGTGAGTGTGAGGATTAAAATAACTAATAGTCTTAAACGTTCCTGGCATGGGCCCTGGTATCTAGGAGGGCCTCAGTAAAGGTTCATTTGCTCATTCATTTAAGGTTCTTGTTCATCAAATATAAATGAATATTTTGATTGATTCATTCTGTCTCCATCATCACCAGCTTGGCTGTGCTAAATTAACATCACCCATTATGGCTTCATGGGCAAGGGGCTGGGCAAGTCTGCTGATGGGTTCCAGATGGCTTAAAGCCAGCTAAGATCCCAAACCACCTCCAGGTGGGGTTTGGACCATTTGTGGGTGTTCATAGAGAGGACAGGATGAGGGGCACTGAGCTTAGTGGGGAAGCAGGAGGCTCTGATAAATGTGGACGTGTGTATATATACATATGTGTGTGTGTGTGTATTTGCACGTGTTTAATGCATTCAGGATTATTGGGTTGTTTCCAGCAGTGGCCAGAGATTACACACTCTGAAGATCCAGAGAGAGAGGAAAAAAAGAGGGAGCGAGCTTAAGGTGCACCTAGGAATGTGGCCAGCTTCAAGTCCTGTCTCCTGTGCCCACTCCTCCCTTCTCCTTTTCACCTTCTCCCTCCCTACCTGTGCTCTCTCCAGGAGACTCGAGCTGCCACCCACCCCATCTCATGGGAGCACCCAGATCTTCTAAACTGAGCTGTCAGTCACTCTGCCCTTCTTTGGAGTGTGGTGGAAACTTTCAGGGTTAGGAAAGAGGGTGGGGAAGTGGGCAGGGGGCTCAGATGTGAACGTGTGTGGAGAGGCCCCTGGACCTCCCAACACAGCTGATTTCTTCCACCCCGGGGCTTCCATGGACACTGCTCACTCCTGGATTCGCCTCTGTAATTGTGTGGACACAGGTCTGTCTACCCAAAGCTATGGTTTTTCCAGTAGTCATGTATGGATATGAGAGCTGGACTATGAAGAAAGCTGAGTGCTAAAGAATGAGGCTTTTGAACTGTGGTGTTGGAGAAGACCCTTGAGAGTCCCTTAGACTGCAAGGAGATCCAACCACTCGATCCTAAAGGAAATCAGTCCTGAATATTCATTGGAAGGATTGATGCTGAAGCTGAAACTCCAATACTTTGGCCACCTGATGCAAAGAACTGACTCATTGGAAAAGCTCTGGATGTTGGGAAAGATTGGAGGCAGAAGAAGGGGATAACAGAGGATGAGATGGTTGGATGGCATCACCAACTCGGTGGACATGAGTTTGGGTCAACTCCAGGAGTTGGTGATGGACAGAGAGGCCTGGCGTGCTGCAGTCTACAGAGTTGCATAGAGTTGGACACGACTGAGTGACTGAACTGAACAACTTCTCGCCAGATAGTGGGGGCCTTATGGCCCAGTACTGATGATGTTTTACCCCTCGACCCCAGCACAGGGCCTGGATTTTAGCAGATAGATGCTCAGTGAACACTTGCTGTGTGGATGAGTGATTGGATATGATATGTGCTCTGTGGTCAGTAGAGAGTTTCTGTAATGCCACGAGCTTGTATCACTCACACCGTCTATGCTCCCTAAATGAACCGCTGGACCTGTCCCTGAGAGTCAGGGAGTGGTTTTGGTCTCCTTAGCGTCTCTGGGATAACCACGATGGAGCGTTGTGTTCTGCGGCCTGGACTCTACAAAGATGGAGACAGGTCCATGCGGTCTGCGTGCCTTCCCTCCCCCACCAGGAGGAAGCCTCCACCTTGCCGGCGACAGTAATTTTAAAGTAGGGGCTTTCGGAACAAGATGGGGAGGGGAGCAAGTTGCGCCATCTCCTCCCTAAGTAACACTGAGCTGTGACATCACCGCTGTTTCCTTGTAGGTGGGACTAGACCCATCTCCAGGGGCTGGGGCCAGGATCTGGCAAACAGTGTGTGTGAAACAGCGCAGTGCCAGGCATACAGCTGGTGCTCCATACACATCGGCAATACTCCGTAGTTACATCAGGGTGCGAATGAATGGCAGCTGAAGGCAGGGGTGGTGCTGGGAGTGTGGAGAGAGACAAGGAGGGAGAGAGGTCGGGAGGGAGGAGGAGACAGCTAAGACCCGGCAGGCGGTACCTCCCTGGTCCACCGAAACAAGCTCTGTGACTCGGGGGGCATCACGTGGAGTCTTCTCCGGCTTTGGGAGGGGGTGTAATCTGAGGTGCAGGGTTCTCTTCCAGGCCTGTAGCCACAGCCCACGGGAGCACTCAGCCAGGTCACCAAGGGAGGTTGTTGTCTGCTCTCTTCTATTTTTTGGGTCTGAACAAAGTTCCAGAGACAGAATCGTTTCTGTATTGATCACTCCCGGCACATCGATTGCACACCTACTGCCTTGCCAGGGGATGCAAAGATGAATTAGATTCAGTTCCTGTTCACCCCCGAGGAGTTCCCAACCTACATGCAGAAACAAGGTAAAAACTCAGAAAAAGTTAAGTCTTAATCCAAGAGTTGAATCACAGCTCAGAACGTTCCTCCCACAAGGGCAGCACCTGACCCGTGCCTGGGGAACAGTTTGGCGAGCTCTCAGCTCCAGAGGAGGCGGCCGGGCAGAGCAGGCCTTTGAGATGGCCACGATGAGGCCATGATGGAACCTGGGCTCCAAGGAGAGTGGTCTGGGGGAGCCATGGGGACCTGGACGTCATCTTCTGCGGTCGCTGGGGAGACAGGTCTGAATGGCAAGAAGGCCAGAAGCCTGGGCAGGCAGGCCCTCAAGGCCGAAGCTCAGAGCTGGGGAATGTATTTGGAACTAGAGGTAACTTTTGAGCAGGGAGCGACGCCATGTGGGTGACGTTTCTAGCATCCCCACTGAAGACTTCCCTGAGTGCTCACACCTGTGCTGTGAGTATGAGACCCGCCCTGGGAGGAAACAGGGTGTCCCCACCTGGAGGCTCTTCCTGCACCTTCAAGCATCAGGGCCTGGCTGCCGCTCCCTCGGTCCCACGTTCTGTTTCCTCAGGCTGTTTTCTCAACTCTTTCGTCGCTAGAAAGAATCACGGTTTCATCTGGACTTTGCAACAGCTCCTTGCAGAGGGTAGAGCAGGGTTAAGTTAGTTGCAGGTCTGGGGGCTTCCTGGACTCACATCCAAGTTTCCTGAGTCAGGTTCAGGGCACTGAATCCTACTGCACAGTGGTTTTGCGAGTCACACCTGATTGGATACAAAAAATTGGTGCAAGCTGAAACCTTTGCCTTTAAGAGCATCTTTGTTGTTCGGTTGCTAAGTCATATCTGATCCTTTGCCACCCCAAGGACTGTAGCCTGCCAGGCTCCTCTGTCCATGGGGTTTCCCAGGCAAGAATACTGGCGTGGGTTGCCATTTCCTTCTCTAGGGGATCTTCCCGATCCAAGGATTGAACCTGCATCTCTGACATTGGCAGGCAGATTCTTTACCACTAAGCCAGCAAGGAAGCCCATCTTACATCTTCAGAATAGAAGCCATTGCCCCAATTTTGTCTTCAGAATAGCTGACAGACATTTAGGACATGATTCAAAAAAGAGATGATAGTCAAAGCATTCAAGAAAAAGTTGCCTTCAACTCTTCCCTGACCCCGAGAGGCTGGGGTTTGGCTGTGAGCCTCAGTATGGGACTGGTGACCAGTGGCAGCAGCCAAGCGATCAGGTGGCCGTTGGACCCCCGAATGGACCCCCTGTCCAGTGGGCCTGATGGCAGAGATGGGGGTTTATTGCTGGGAGCAAATGGTTGCCATGGATACAGCTGGCTAGGTAGCCTCAGGGCCCCACTGAATCGACCCAGGCAAAGGCCCATTTCAACCCCTCTGTGGCCCTTTTCGAGCCAGGCCTGGAGACCATCCAAGAAGCTAAATAAGTAGGAAAGTAAGGAGACAGCAACCCAATTTGGCAATTAGCCTGAATCAGGCCAGGCAAGATGGATTTTCAACTTCAAGGAAATTGGCAAGAAGAGCAGAGGGAACCCTGACATTTTTCTTTCCCATTCTGGGTCTCTTTCTAGTGGGCTGAAAAATCTATTTTGCAAAATATATGGGCCCAGAAAGAACCCAAACCTAGGAGTGTTTTTGCCATTTGATGTATCGCCCCCTTTATTTAAAATGATGAAAGAGAGAAAATGTTTTTCAAAGTGACATCATTTATCTTATGATAATCAATGAAACCCTCATAAACTAATATATTAAAGAAAACATTTAAGTTCAAACCAGGCAAAAATGTGAGCGGTCGTTGTAGGAGCCCCGAGGCTCTGAGGGGAGCTTCGTGGTCTCCTTGATTCCCCTTTCTGAGGACTGTTGTGTTGGTCGTTAAATCTGGACCCTCTTTTCTGCTATCCAAGGAAGCTTGTTGTGGTTATTGCTCAGTTGCTCAGTCGCGTCCAACTCTTTGTGACCCCATGGACTGGAGCACACCAGGCTTCCCTGCCCTTCACTATTGCCCAGAGTTTGCTCTAACTCATGTCCATTGAGTTGATGATGCCATTCAACCATCTCACTCTCTGCCGCCCCCTTCTCCTCCTGCCCTCAGTCCTTCCTAGCATCCGGGTCTTTTCCAATGAGTCAGCTCTTCGCATCGGGTGGCCAAAATATTGGAGCTCCAGCTTCAGCATCACTCCTTCTAATGAATATTCAGGGTTGATTTCCTTTAATGTCGGTTTCCTTTAGAATCAACGGCCAAGGCGGCTGATCACTAATAAACCACAGGGCCAATTGCTCACGGCTCTTCCCCGGCTGGTACTGTCATAAATACCGCGGCACCGACTTGGCACCCTGTGCTTGGGACTCACCTTGATTATTGCTGAGGGGTTGGGGGCCACGACACCTCTGCCCAGGTCTCTGGGCTCTTTTCTTTTGCAGGGAAGTCAGCCAGGCAGGTTTGATTTTCCTGGAAATCCTCGACCAATAGAACATGGGGCCTCAGACAAAAGCAAGTTCACCCTTCCCCTGCATCGCTGTTCAAGGCCTGTGTTGTTTTTTCACATTCTCCTGACTCCCCTGGCACAGAGGACGCTGGCAACGAGCCTTCCCTCTCCCCGCCGTGCCCACAGCCAGCGGGGGAAGCCGCACCACGCAGAGTCAATCAGGAGAGCTGCTTCCTGTTCTTTTCCACTTTCAGTAGTTTGTGACCCAGTTTACCCTGCAGATGCCCCCCCCCCAACCCCTGCTCCGGTGCAAGGAAAAGCTACAGCACCAGTAGGTTTGCCTTCTTGTTTGGGGGCTAAGTTTCCTGAAGACCCAGGGAGGGAAGCTGCCTTGTGTCCTGTCTGGAATAAGAAGGCATCAGGAAAGGCTTAGTTTTTTGTGGGTTGTTAGGTGGGAGCAGAGGGCTTGTTGGGGCTTCTCTAGTGGCTCAGGCAATAAAGACTCTGCCTGCAATGCAGGAGACCCACGCTCGATCCCTGGGTCTGGAAGATCCCCTGGAGAAGGGAACGGCTACACACTCTAGTATTCTTGTCTGGGAAATTCCCAGGACAGAGGAACCTGGCGGGCTATTGTCTATGGGGTTGCAAAGAGTCAGACATGACTCAGCGACTTTCACACACACACAGATTGTCTCCTTTGTGTCCGTGATCTGAGGGCACTAGAAAGCTTACTGCCTCCAAATATCTTAGCAAAACGTCTCAGCACCTGAAGCTTCACCATGGTGTTTATGCATAAGGTTAAGCATTGCTTGCTTGCCTTAATGTGTATATATATACACGTATCTTGATGTCTCTGTTTTTGAGACTTTACTGTGGTTTTGGAGAAGACTCTTGAGAGTCCCTTGGACTACAAGGAGATCCAACCAGTCCATTCTGAAGGAGATCAGCCCTGGGATTTCTTTGAAAGGAATGATGCTAAAGCCGAAACTCCAGTACTTTGGCCACCTCATGCGAAGAGTTGACTCATTGGAAAAGACTCTGATGCTGGGAGGGATTGGGGGTAGGAGGAGAAGGGGACGACAGAGGATGAGATGGCTGGATGGCATCACCAACTCAATGGACATGAGTTTGAGTGAACTCCAGGAGTTGGTGATGTACAGGGAGGCCTGGCGTGCTGCGATTCATGGGGTCGCAGAGTCGGACACGCCTGAGCGACTGAACTGAACTGAACCGAAGCATCTTTTTGTAAGATCTAAGACCTCTCGTGGGCAACAATGAGTCTGTAGACTCTAAGGGTGAATGAGTGGGTAGAAGCTTTCTCCTCTGAGGACTAGGGCGATAGAACTTTCTCTGTAGTCTCTTCCCTGGACCCTGGGGGTATTCAAGGCTCCTGGGACACCATAGACACTTCTCCTAGCTTCCCTTCAAATAATGTTCTAACGATATTTCAAACACCAGCAGGCTCAATCCTTTCAGACACTAACTGACTCATTTATTCCTCTAGTACATGTTATATGAAAGTGGGAATTCGTCAGTGCTAGAATAAAACCTCTAGAACATAGTGAGAACTCAAAATATGTTGAAAGAATGTGAAGTCGCTTAGTCGTGTCTGACTCTTCGTGACCCCATGAACTGTAGCCTACCAGGCTCCTCCATCCATGGGATTCTCCAGGCAAGAATACTGGAGTGGGCTGCCATTTCCTTCTCCAGAGGATCTTCCAGACCCAGGGATAGAACCCGGGTCTCCTGCACTGCGGGCAGACACGTTAACCTCTGAGCCATGTGTTGAATGAAGGGGTAATTCCTCTGAACAATCTTATATTGTTACCATGATTACCTTCATTTTAGAGAGAAGCCAGCTCTACTTTCAGTTCAGTGTGGTTCAGTTTGGTTCAGTTCAGTTCCTCAGTCGTGTCCGATTCTTTGCGACCCCTTGAACTGTAGCACGCCAGGCCTCCCTGTCCATCACCAACTCCCGGAGTTCACTCAAACTCATGTCCATCGAGACGGTGATGCCATCCAGCCATCTCATCCTCTGTCATTCCCTTCTCCTGCCCCCAATCCCTCCCAGCATAAGAGTCTTTTCCAGTGAGTCAACTCTTCGCATCAGGTGGCCAAAGTATTGGAGTTTCAGCGTCAGTCCTTCCAATGAATATTCAGGAGTGATTTCCTTTAGGGTAGACTGGTTGGATCTCCTTGCAGTCCAAGGGACTCTCAACGGTCTTCTCCAACACCACAGTTCAAAAGCATCAATTCTTCACTGCTCAGCTTTCTTTACAGTCCAACTCTCAGATCCATACATGACTACTGGAAAAATCATAGCTTGACTAGATGAAACTTTGTTGGCAACGTAATGTCTCTGCTTTTGAATATGCTATCTAGGTTGGTTATAACTTTCCTTTTAAGGAATAAGCGTCTTTTAATTTCATGGCTGCAGTCACCATCTGCAGTGATTTTGGAGCCCCCCAAAATAAACTCTGACACTGTTTCCCCATCTATTTCTCATGAAGTGATAGGACCAGATGCCATGATCTTAGTTTTCTGAATGTTGAGCTTTAAGCCAACTTTTTTGCTTTCCTCTTTCACTTTCAAGAGGCTTTTTAGTTCCTCTTCACTTTCTGCCGTAAGCGTGGTGTCATCTGCATATCTGAGGTTATTGATATTTCTCCCAGCAATCTTGATTCCAGCTTGTGCTTCTTCCAGTCCAGAGTTTCTCATGATGTACTCTGCATAGAAGTTAAATAAGCAGGGTGACAATATACAGTCTTGATGTACTCCTTTTCCTATTTGGAACCAGTCTGNTTTCTCCTGGCATCTTGATTCCAGCTTGTGTTTCTTCCAGTCCAGCGTTTCTCATGATGTACTCTGCATAGAAGTTAAATAAGCAGGGTGACAGTATACAGCCTTGATGTACTCCTTTTCCTATTTGGAACCAGTCTGTTGTTCCATATTCAGTTCTAACTGTTGCTTCCTGACCTGCATACAGATTTCTCAAGAGGCAGGTTAGGTGATCTGGTATTCTCATCTCTTTCAGAATTTTCCAGAATTGATGCTTTTGAACTGTGGTGTTGGAGAAGACTCTTGAGAGTCCCTTGGACTGCAAGGAGATCCAACCAGTCCATTCTGAAGGAGATCTGAGATTTCTTTGGAAGTAATGTTGCTAAAGGTGAAACTCCAGTACTCTGGCCACCTCATGCGAAGAGTTGACTCATTGGAAAAGACTCTGATGCTGGGAGGGATTGGGGGCAGGAGGAGAAGGGGACGACTGAGGAGGAGATGGCTGAATGACATCACGGACTCGATGGACGTGAGTCTGAGTGAACTCTGGGAGATGGTGATGAACAGGGAGGCCTGGTGTGTTGTGATTCATGGGGTCGCAAAGAGTCGGACACGACTGAGCGACGGAACTGAACTGAACTAACACTGTCCTGGAGGTCTCTGAGATTGCCCTCATTTCTTTAAATTCGTTTTTCTTTTTTTCTCTCTGATTCATTTATTTCTACCATTCTATCTCTTAATTCACTAATCCTACCTTCTGCCTCTGTTATTCTACTATATGTTGCCTCCAGATTTTTTTGATCTCACTTATTGCATTACTCATTATATATTGACCCTTTTTTATTTCTTCTAGATCCTTGTTAAACCTTTCTTGCATCTTCTCAATCCTTGTCTCCAAGCTATTTATCTATGATTCCATTTTGATTTCAAGATTTTGGGTCACTTTCACTATCATTATTTGTAATTCTTTATCAGGTTGATTCTCTATCTCTTCCTCTTTTGTTTGGTTTGGTGGGCATTTATCCTGTTCCTTTACCTCCTGGGTATTCCTCTGTCTCTTCATCTTGTTTATATTGCTGAGTTTCAGGTGTCCTTTCTGTATTCTGGCAGTTTGTGGAGTTCTCTTTATTGTGGAGATTCCTCGCTGTGGGTGGGGTTGCGCAGGTGGCTTGTCAAGGTTTCCTGGTTAGGGAAGCTAGTGTCGGTGTTTTGGTGGGTGGAGCTGGATATCTTCTCTCTGGAGTGCAATGAAGTGTCCAATAATGAGTTATGAGATGTCTATGGTTTTGGAGTAACTTTGGCAGCCTGTATATTGGAAGTCAGGGCTGTGTTCTTGTATTGCTGAAGAATTTGCATGGTATGGCTTGCTCTGGAGTTTGTTGGCCCTGGGGTGGTGCTTGGTTTCAGTGTAGGTATGGAGGTGTTTAATAAACTCCTGTCAATTAATGTTTCAAAGAGTCAGGAGCTGTCTGGTGTTCTCAGGGTTTGGACTTAAGCTTCCTGCTTCTGGTTTTCAGTCTTATTTTTACAGTAGTCTCAAAACTTCTCCTTCTATACAGCACCATTGATAAAACATCTAGGTTAAAGATGCAAAGTTTCTCCACAGTGAGGGACACCCAGAAAAGTTCACAGAGTTACATGGAGAAGAAAAGAGGGAGGAGGGAGTTAGAGGTGACCCAAATGAGATGAGGTGGAATCAAAAGAGAAGAGAGCAAGCTAGCCAGTAATCACTTCCTTATGTGCATTCCACAACTGGACCACTCAGAGATGTTCACTGAGTTATACAGAGAAGAGAAGAGGGAGGAAGGAGACAGAGGTGGCCAGGAGGCTAAAAGGGGAGAATGAAAAGGAGAGAGACAGATCCACCCAGTAATCAGTTCCCTACGTGTTCTCCACCATTTGGGACCCACAGAGATTCACAGAGTTGGGTAGAGAAGAGGGGTTAGTGAGGAGACACAGGTGACCTGGTGGAGAAAAAGGAGAGTCCAAAAGGGGAAAAAGCAGTCAAGCCAGTAATCTCACTCCCAAGTAAAAATGGGTACTGAAAATTGGGTTCTTAAAGGTACAAAAT
>SJYV01051145.1:0-42741 GCA_006410875.1 Neotragus pygmaeus
GATGGACGTGAGTTTGAGTGAACTCTGGGAGTTGGTGATGAACAGGGAGGCCTGGCATGCTGCGATTCATGGGGTCGCAAAGAGTTGGACATGACTGAGCGACTGAATTGAACTGAACTGATTACAATTTGTCAAGATCTTTGGCCTCCTGATATGAAGAACTGACACATTTGAAAAGACTCTGATACTGGCAAAAATTGAAAGCAGAAGGAGAAGGGGATGACAAAGAATGAAACGGTTGGATGGCATCACCGACTCAATGGACATGAGTTTAAGCTCCAGGAGTTAGTTGGTGATAGACAGGGAGGCCTGGCATGCTGCGATTCATGGGGTCACAAAGAGTCAGACACGACTAAGCGACTGAACTGAACTGAACTGAACTGAACAACACCTTTTATGTTGGCCATATGTTGAAAATTCACTTTGGCTATATTGGGTTAAAAGTGAAAGTCACTCAGTCATGTCTGACTCTTTACAACCCCATGGACTATACAGTCCATGGAATTCTCCAGACCAGAATACTAGAGTGGGTTCCCTTCTCCAGATGATCTCCCCGACCCAGCTCTCCTGAATTGCAGGTAGGTTCTTTACCAGTTGAGCCACCAGGGAACCTGATATGTCCATATTGGATTAGTTAAGATATTAAAATTTATTTCACCTGTTTATTATTTTGGGCTTCCCAGGTAAAGAATCCACCTGCCAATGCAGGAGACATAAGAGACATGGGTTCGATCCCTGGGTGGGGAAGATCCCCTGGAGGAGGGCATGGCAACCCACTGCAGTATTCTTGCCTGGAGAATCCCATGGGCAGAGAAGCTTGGTGGGCTACAGACCATAGTGTTGCAAAGAGTTGGACAAGACTGAAGCGACTTCCAGTAGTCATGTATGGATGTGAGAACTGGACTATAAGGAAAGCTCAGCACTAAAGAATTGATGCTTTTGAACTGTGATGTTGGAGAAGACTCTTGAGAGTCCCTTAGACTGCAAGGAGATCCAACCAGTCCATCCTAAAGAAAATCAGTCCTGAATATTCACTGGAAGGACTGATGTTGAAGCTGAAACTCCAGTACTTTGACCACCTGGTGTGAAGAACTGACTCATTAGAAAAGACCCGCATGCTGGGAAAGATGGAAGGCAGGAGGAGAAGGGGACAACAGAGGATGAGATGGTTGAATGGAATCACCAACTTGATGAACATGAGCTTGAGCAAGCTCCAGGAGTTGGTGATGGACAGGGAAGCCTGGTGTGTCCATGGAGTCACAAAGAGTCGGACATGACTGAACAACTGAACTGAACTGAAGCGACTTAGCGTGCGTGCAATGTGGCTACTAGGACATTTTAAGTTGCTCCTATGTCAGCTCTGTTCTAGACTGTGTCCTTTTGCCAATGGTTTCCAAATCAAAAAGACTAAAATGCTGCAGAATTACACTGGCAGAGTCTGTTCCTGCTGTGTTTGATTAGCAATGCCATCCCACTGGCCAAAAGTGATTTTCTGCGTGATGGTTTTCTCCCACTGCCTGTGTCTGACTCTAATTAGCAGGCTGTGGGTGTCGAGGCTTTCTGGCTCCCTGGGGCTCCCAGCCTGACTCAGTTTGCCTGCTATAGCTCCTGCTCCTACCCCAGTCATTCAACCAGAACCCACAGCCTCTGCAGAGCCTCGCCTCCCACCCTGAGCCTCCCTCTACCTCCAGTCCTCACCCCCACCTCTCCTCTTCACTTCAGCACCTCCTACTCAGTGGTCCAGAGTGAAAGGATCCACCTTCCTCCCCAAAAGCTACCAGAACTTCCACTGTCCCAAACCTGAAGCGAGCACCATTCACGGACCCATCATTTGACCAAACTCAACTGGGTCTCAATTTACTCTCCACTTCCTCCTGGAGACCTAGCCTGACTGCCCAGGCTGGTGGGTGGGTGCTCATATCCTATGCTTCTCCCAAACCTTGTCCTCTGTGACAGTTAGGATACAGCTAAGCATCAAGTCAGTGAGGTCAAGAAGGTCCTGCCTGGCACCAGGCGCATAATACGTTCTCAATACATACTCATTGGCTGGAGGGAGGGCTGGGTAGAGAGCCGGAGTAAAGGAGGGAGGGGTGATCTGTGACTCATGTGAGACTGGAAATTTATACATCTTTGTGTGCCCTCGGGATGCCTGGCTCAGTGTGTGTGCTCAGCACTTCCGATTGAAAGTGTGAGTTCAAGCAGGGCTTCTAACCTGCAGTGTGCACACAGGTCATCACGGACCTCATTAAATAAAATGCAGGTTCTTCTTCAGCACGTCTGAGTGGGGCCTGAGATTCTGCCTTGGGCTTCCAGGTGATACCATTGCCTCTGGTCTGGGGCCACAGTTTAAGTCCCTGGGAGCCAAAGGCTGGGGCTGTGACATCAGCTGGGTCCTCAGCGTGCCTGGAATTTCCTCAATTCATGTGCTATCTCCTGACTGACAATGGCTGTTCCAGCCTCCTCCATCCTTACCTCTTCTCTTCCTCTTGCTTCCAGAAAAATAACTAATTAGCTGGCATCACACTAATCATATGTAACCTCATTCAAACAACCTTCTCATCAGCAAGGTTGCCGCCCCTGGAGTCTGCCTTCCCGCAAGCTGCAAATCGGCCCTGTCCCATGAAGCCACAGCTCTGGAGTATTGAGGTCTTCCTGGCCTTGACTTTCTCCAGGGTCTTCTTTCCTCTCTTACTCCCCTTCTTTTTAGCATCTTCATTCTTCTTCATTTTCTTTTTCTGTTTTCAAACCAATCCAAACCTCTCTGTGATGAAGCCTTCCCCTCTCCCTCAGTCCGGTGAGCTTAGCTTCTGAACTCAGCTACAGATGGCATCATTGGACTAAAAATGTCTTGGTCACATCCTGCTGCTCCCTGAGCCGACCTCCTAGTGGCTGGGTCCTGCTGACCCTGGGCTCTTCCCATGCTTCTCGGGAGTTTAGAGTTTTCCAGCTCCTATCGCTCATTCATTTTACGAATGTCTGTCCGACCTGCCTACGTGACAACTGCTCTGTTGGCCCTGGCATTAATGAATAGTTCTGGGAGGACGTGAGGTCAGTGCTTAGCGTTTCGGGATAACTGGGTGTTCCCTGAGTGAAGAAAGCAGGGAAGGAGGAGGGCTGGACCCAGGATCCCCTACTCTGTCCCTCAGTTTAACTTTTTGAACTTGTGCTCTTTCATCCCAGTCTTCTTTTCTGTAATAATCACATGGGATTTGAGTTGGTGTGAATTAGAAGTGATGGCATCCAAACCAGCTGGGAACGTGCAGCGGGCAGCACCATAACTTAGAAGGGAGGTTGGGAATGGGGAGATGGGAAAAGTGGAAGCACTGACAGACTTTATTTTCCTGGGTGCCAAAATCACCGCAGATGGTGACTGCAGCAATGAAATTAAAACATACTTGCTCCTTGGAAGAAAAGCTATTGCAAACCTAGACAGTGTATTAAAAAGCAGAGACATCACTTTGCCAATGAAGACCCGTCTAGTCAAAGCTGTGATTTTTCCAGTAGTCACGTACAGATGTGAGAGCTGGACCATCGAGAAAGCTAAGCATCAAAGAACCGATGCTTTTGAACTGTGGTGTTGGAGAAGACTCTTGAGAGTCCCTTGGACTTGGGAGATCAAACCCATCCTAAAGGACATCCTCCCTGAACATTTACTGTTGCTGAAGCTGAAACTCCAAACTTTGGCCACCTGATGCCAAGAGCTGACTCACTGGAAAAGACCATGATGCTGGAAATGATTTAAGGCAAAAGAAGAGGGCGGCAGAGGACAAGATGGTTAGATAGCATCACCAACTCAATGGGCATAAATTTGATCGAACTCTGAGAGAGCGTGCAGGACAGAGGAGCCTGGCATGCTGCAACCCATGGGGACACAACTTGGTAACTGAACAACAGCAGCAAAACAGGGAGGAATTACCTGGTTTAGACCCACTGCCTATGGAGGGAATGGAATGTGAAGGACGGAAAAGTAAATGCCGCTGCTGCCAAAACCAGCCCACCCAGGGCTCAGCTCTGGCGGTTTCTGCAGATTTGTATCCCCTGGACACTCCAGCTCACATCCCAGGGCTGCTGTCCTCCACCTCTTTTCTCCACGGTCTTTCCAGCTGGGAGCCTGGTATGCACCAGACAGACAGAGATCACCTACTACGTTCCAGATACGTTCCAGACATTGAATCTGGGGAAACAAGGACGAGTAAGAGCCAAGTCCTCTTCGTCTGGGTTTCCCTGGTGGCTCATCGGTAAAGAATCTGCCTGCAGTGCAGAAGACGCAGGTTTGACCCCTGGATCGGAAGATCCTCTGGAGGAGGACATAGTAACCCACTCCAGTATTCTTGCCTGGAGGATCCCCACGGACAGAGGAGCCTGGCGGGCTACAGTCCATGGGGTTGCCAAGAGTTGGACACGACTGAAGTGATTGAGCAACTCTTCGAGATAAATATTCAATATTTAATAGAGGACTATAAGAAAGAGACAGTCCTGAAGAGGAAATACCCTGCCCTTTTTTGGCTGAGGTTATGGGGAGTGGGTGCAAGTGGGTATACTCTCAAGGCACCTATAAAAGTGCCCAACACACAGGCAAGGATTGATATATAATTTGGATTGATATATAATTTGGATTGATTTATCTATCACTGACAAGCTGCAAAACCTCCCAAGACGAGCATCTCTAAGATGTGCCAGTGGGAGTGCCGCCAACACTGCCTGCCACTTTTCAAGGCTGACCCTGCCCAGAGTTGCCCGGGGTTGGGCCCAGGTGTTCAAGGGAAATATCCAGCTCCCCTGCCATGCCAGCGAGCAGAAGGATGCCCATGGGCACGTGGGACAAATTGGGCTCAAGCTGCCATATGGTCTGGATTTCACATTTTGACTGGCAGAGTATAATCGTTTTTACAGAGTCTAGTGTCTTGCTACAGATTGTAAATGATAAGGTCACAAGGATTAGAGACCAGTTAAAAAATTATAGAAGACATATGCTGTGCATTTTACTAATGAATGGCCATATTCAAGCGTGTTCACTAATTAATGGCAATATTTGAATGGGCCCCACTAATGAATGGCAATATTTGAAAGTGGTGCTGAATGTGATACTCTGAGACCAGTGCTCCGTCTCTGGAAGGAGCCAAATTCTCCATAAGGCCTGGGAAATGCTGACTGGAAAGCAAAATTGAGCCGGCCTTGCAAGATGTTAGAGGGAGATTCCAGTTAGATGCGAAAATTCGTCCACCAAGAGGTTTGTTGGGAGGAACACGGATGCTGTGAATGTCATCAGCAAAGACTCACAAGGGTCCCAGTTGGCAGGCCAATCCAACCTTAGCCTTCGGAAACAAGGGGAGCCATGAAGGGAGGGAGGGAGCTGGGGAGGATGATGGTGGGCAGGCAGCACGGGAATGCTTCTTTGCAATGGTTACAAAGAGAGAGGGTGAGGTGGGAAGTGTGGGGCTCGGGGAGAGGGTCACTGCCGTCAGTCGCACCTGTCACACTGCCCCAGGACTCCTGCCCTGTCCTGGCTGACGTCCTGGCCGCAGCGCTGAGTCTGTTCAGCTCAAGGTTAAGGCCCAGGACACAGCAGGGGCATCTGAACCTGCCGCTCCCGTGTCTCCTGTTTCTTCCTCCCTCGGCTGGACCTCCAGTTTGTTGGCCGTCAGTTTAAAAGCCACCAAAGTGAAAATTCACTTAGAATCCTTTTCTCGCCAGCAGGATGGAATCAGGCCAGTCTGAACAAGTTGGTGACAGGCTCCAAGCACCTTGTTTCAGAGCCCAGGTTTCAGGGGAGACAGGGAAAGAAGCGGTGGAGGGCCAGCCGCAGGTCACGCTTGACCCTGGTTCAGCCATCCGGACAAGGCTCAGAAGTGATCTGAAGCTGTTTGTCCATCCAGGAAGGTGTCTTTGCCGAAATCCAACGTAGGAAGCAAGTTTTAGAGTTAGAGACTCTCTTGTGGCCTTGTTGGGTTTGACGCAGGCCCTGATGATCGACACGGTGCTCTGGAGAGGACCGGGGCAAGCCCTCCCTCACACACTTTGCTGTTGGACCTGGGACCAGCGCACCCGCCACGGGATCAGGCTCACAAAAGCAATCAAAACCTGAACGTCACACGCCCTTTGATCCAGCCACGTCACTCCTGGAAACTCACCCTGCAGGACTCCTCTCACAAGTGCAAAATGGCCTGGGGAGAAGGACGCACCCCACGGCCTTACTCATCATAGCAAAGTACTGGAAAGGACCTAAATGCTCATCCGTGGGGGCTGCTTGAATTCGTTCACAAATGTGTGAGTTAAGATACATCTGTCGACTTGACTATCGTGCGCCGTTGAGGAAGATTGCAGCTGTTAAGGCTGCTCGTCAGGCGCTGATACAGGACAGGCTGTGAGTGCATGGCATGGAAAGCAAGGGGCAGAGCGCGTTGCCTAAAGCAATTCTGTGTGCCGCTTTTAGTCTCAAAATAGCGTTTATTTATGCAGGTGACAGCGATTGTCTCTGGGGAGTTTGGTAAGCTGACCAAGGAGGAAGGGAGACATTTTTTTGTTTACTATTTGCCTTTTGCATCTTTTAAATTTGTGCTGTTTGCATGTATTATCCACTCAAAAAATACATAAACTACTTTTTAAAACTCAGACTATGTGAATTATGTCCCAATAAAACTTTTATTGAAAACATTTTTAACTTTGAAAAAACTAGAATATCTTTTTACAATTTTTTCTTTTTTTTAAATTATGAAACTATGATAACACATTTACAAGAGGCTTGGAAAATACTGAACAAAGTTATATACATTTATAAATATATAAATTATAAATGTATAAATATACAAAGTTATAACATTTATCTTTTAAGTAGATAAATGAAGATTTTTAGTTGGAGATTCAATATCAAACTCTCAAAAATTAATAGAATGAATATACGGAGACGTAGAAGGATATAGTAGACCTGAAAAGCACTATGACCCCATTAAGCATAACTATTTATACAATTTCCAACATATGATTTTTACAATTTTCACACAGCAGTGAGGAAAAACTATAAATAGCTTAAAGAAGAAAATAAGTTCAGATGCTTTTGTCTATAATCATACCTCAGTTCCCGGCAGCATCATCCCCAGGAGCCGCACCTCCACCTCTCTTAATTTAAGGTCCCAAGGTCAGTCCTGTTGAAAGCAGCCTGGAAGATATGGTCTCTTATAGTGTGAGCTCATCTTCTCTAATAGGTTCTGAGACAGATGGTGATAAAGTTTCCCATTAAATGGTACTCACAGTAAGCGTATAAATTAAGACTCTGTACAACCTAAAGACTGAATGGATACATACTTGTACTTGATGACCTCATGATGCTACTGGAAAAAAAAAAAAAAGAATTTTCAGGGTTCTTTTAAGAGCTCCCACGAATAGAAATTAAACCAAGGAAAGTAAGGGGCTTTTCATGGTAGCAAATCTAAAACAAAAATAACTCAGGGGTCGGGGCGAGGGGAGAGGGCATAGGAGTGACACGCAGGGCTTGGTGGGAATCAACGCGGCATCGTTGACCCGCCCTTGATGATCTGGATAGAACTTGAAAAAGACGAAAGAATTCAGCTACTGAGCTATATTCAGTTTCCTTGACGCTGCTTATTTTTAGCCATTTGGAGATGGCATGTAAAAGATCGTCTTAGTCTGTTTGCATTTAGAGCGTGGCCCAGTTTACAGTTGCTTCCCACCATGAAATTCTGTGATTTTAAAATGTTGTGGACTTGAAAGGAAATAACCTGACATTCTTCCTTTCAAAATTGTGCTTTAGCAAGTTAGACTCTTAACACCATTTCCGTTCTGTGGCACTGTCTTGTCAGAACCGGTTTTGCATATATGGGCGGCTAGTCACCCCATAGGGAGCCTGGCTCTTTCGAAGGACTATTTTTAACACACTGGGGCTGAGTCTCATATATCACTGCTGCCATCTTCTGGAAAGTCAGACACCTAGAAGAACAATATTTTATCTATTCTCGGAGAAGGACAAGCGTGCGCTTCATAGTTTTGATCTCTCTCTTGACTACAGTAAGGGGTCCTGAGATGGCATCTGATGTCCTCTGCTCTTTTAACACAGAACTTCAGAGTTGTGGAAGAAAAATAAATGGCACGTAATAAAATGCTTTTGTAATAGATGGTGTCGTGATAGAAAACACGCGCAAAGAACTTTGGGCATTCATATAGAGACATTTTAACTTGGAGGATCAAACCCTTATTTCGAGGGTCATCACTTATAGGTATGGACTGGCTCTCAACTTTATTGATCAGCAGCCACTTGAAAATTCTGATAGCACTGGAGGCTGTTCGTTTGATTCCTTTTAATGCTTCCAAAGAGAAAATATACATACATCTCCTTTTGAATGTCTCCATTATGAGCATATGGGAAATCAAGCTCAAGCATCAATCAAANCATCTTTTAAATTTGTGCTGTTTGCATGTATTATCCACTCAAAAAATACATAAACTACTTTTTAAAACTCAGACTATGTGAATTATGTCCCAATAAAACTTTTATTGAAAACATTTTTAACTTTGAAAAAACTAGAATATCTTTTTACAATTTTTTCTTTTTTTTAAATTATGAAACTATGATAACACATTTACAAGAGGCTTGGAAAATACTGAACAAAGTTATATACATTTATAAATATATAAATTATAAATGTATAAATATACAAAGTTATAACATTTATCTTTTAAGTAGATAAATGAAGATTTTTAGTTGGAGATTCAATATCAAACTCTCAAAAATTAATAGAATGAATATACGGAGACGTAGAAGGATATAGTAGACCTGAAAAGCACTATGACCCCATTAAGCATAACTATTTATACAATTTCCAACATATGATTTTTACAATTTTCACACAGCAGTGAGGAAAAACTATAAATAGCTTAAAGAAGAAAATAAGTTCAGATGCTTTTGTCTATAATCATACCTCAGTTCCCGGCAGCATCATCCCCAGGAGCCGCACCTCCACCTCTCTTAATTTAAGGTCCCAAGGTCAGTCCTGTTGAAAGCAGCCTGGAAGATATGGTCTCTTATAGTGTGAGCTCATCTTCTCTAATAGGTTCTGAGACAGATGGTGATAAAGTTTCCCATTAAATGGTACTCACAGTAAGCGTATAAATTAAGACTCTGTACAACCTAAAGACTGAATGGATACATACTTGTACTTGATGACCTCATGATGCTACTGGAAAAAAAAAAAAAAAGAATTTTCAGGGTTCTTTTAAGAGCTCCCACGAATAGAAATTAAACCAAGGAAAGTAAGGGGCTTTTCATGGTAGCAAATCTAAAACAAAAATAACTCAGGGGTCGGGGCGAGGGGAGAGGGCATAGGAGTGACACGCAGGGCTTGGTGGGAATCAACGCGGCATCGTTGACCCGCCCTTGATGATCTGGATAGAACTTGAAAAAGACGAAAGAATTCAGCTACTGAGCTATATTCAGTTTCCTTGACGCTGCTTATTTTTAGCCATTTGGAGATGGCATGTAAAAGATCGTCTTAGTCTGTTTGCATTTAGAGCGTGGCCCAGTTTACAGTTGCTTCCCACCATGAAATTCTGTGATTTTAAAATGTTGTGGACTTGAAAGGAAATAACCTGACATTCTTCCTTTCAAAATTGTGCTTTAGCAAGTTAGACTCTTAACACCATTTCCGTTCTGTGGCACTGTCTTGTCAGAACCGGTTTTGCATATATGGGCGGCTAGTCACCCCATAGGGAGCCTGGCTCTTTCGAAGGACTATTTTTAACACACTGGGGCTGAGTCTCATATATCACTGCTGCCATCTTCTGGAAAGTCAGACACCTAGAAGAACAATATTTTATCTATTCTCGGAGAAGGACAAGCGTGCGCTTCATAGTTTTGATCTCTCTCTTGACTACAGTAAGGGGTCCTGAGATGGCATCTGATGTCCTCTGCTCTTTTAACACAGAACTTCAGAGTTGTGGAAGAAAAATAAATGGCACGTAATAAAATGCTTTTGTAATAGATGGTGTCGTGATAGAAAACACGCGCAAAGAACTTTGGGCATTCATATAGAGACATTTTAACTTGGAGGATCAAACCCTTATTTCGAGGGTCATCACTTATAGGTATGGACTGGCTCTCAACTTTATTGATCAGCAGCCACTTGAAAATTCTGATAGCACTGGAGGCTGTTCGTTTGATTCCTTTTAATGCTTCCAAAGAGAAAATATACATACATCTCCTTTTGAATGTCTCCATTATGAGCATATGGGAAATCAAGCTCAAGCATCAATCAAACGACGTGTCTACTGACATGATACTGAAAGATAAGTGATGGGAGGTTCATTTAGCTGTAAGATAGTATGGGATTTCCTGAGAGGACTGATAATAATGATACCTCTGCACGTACAGGAAGAAGAGGTCAGTATCCCTCTCTCTGCTGCAGTTTGGCGAGTTGACAAGCCTGGCACTTCCCAGGAGGTCCTCAGTTTCACGCTGGGCCTCACAGAACCACAGCAGTTATTAGTAAATTGGGAATTACTTTAATTAACAAGGTACTTAATTATCACCTTATTTTCTGTAGAATATTTTTGTGTATAAAACATCGTAACTCCATGAGAAAACCATTTCTCATGTTTACTGTATGCTAGAAACTGGATGAGGTATTTGTTATCTATTATTTCTTCTTTACAGATCCAAAAAAACTAAAGTAAAGAGATGTTAGGACCACACAGATAATAAATGGTAAAAAAGAGTCTCTGACACAAGGTCTCTCAGGCTTCAAAGGCTTTACTTTTAAACACTAAATTGTATCTGATTTTTTTTTAACATATAAATATCACTATATGATTTCATGAATTACAATATGCTATTCTCTTATATATTGTCCAGGTCCAAGATTTTATTCAGTTCAGAAGTAAATACTCAACACATATTAATTGCAAGACAGATATATGACTTGAATGTTAAGAACAGTTTGGCTATTTCTTATTAAGAAAAAAAGTTTATCTCATTGGCCTTATCCCTGATTGAATAGTTGTTTTTAAATTGTATATTTGAGGACTCCCCGGCAGTCCAGTTGTTAAGACTCCATGCTCCACTGCAGGGGACACGGGTTCCATTCCTGGGGAACTAAGAGCCTGTTATGCTGCATGGTATGGCCAAAAAACTTAAAAAAAAAAATTGTATGCTTCATTTTAGGCATCTAGAATGAGCTAATTACTATAGTTACGTGAGAAACTTGCCCTCAATCTCCCAGGCAGCTACTCCAAAGAGAAAAATCTATTGGATCACCAAGTTCATTGTCAAATAAAGGGAAGCCATCATGTTGTTGGGCGTGATTAACTTGTTCCTGGTGTTTTAGTCTAAGATGCATCATCCTGTGGGTAGCAAACTCTGGGAGATAGTGAAGGACAGAGAAGCCTGGCATACGGCCCGTGGGGTCAAAGAGTCGGACATGACTTGGCGACTGAACAAAAGCAAAAAACAATAGGAGATCTCTAATATATATTTATATGTGAGTGAAGTGAAAGTTACTCAGTCTTGTCAGGCTCTTTTTGACCCCATGGACTAATAGTCCATGGAATTCACCAGGCCAGAATACTAGAGAAGATCCCTTCTCCAGGGCCTCTCCCCAACCCAGGGATTGAACCCAGGTCTCCCACATTGCAGGCGGATTCTTTACCAGCTGAGCCACAAGGGAAGCCCGAGGTATAGGTAGGTATCTACATATCTAATACACCTACATCTATAGACAGAGCCGGATCACAAGGAATTGGCTTATGTGGTTATGGGCTTGGCTGGCCGGGCAAGTCCTAAGTCCTTAGAGCAGGCTGCAAGGAAGGGCAGGCTGGAACTCAGCTGTCCACAGGTGAACTCTCTTCCTGAGGAAGCTTCAGTTCTGCTCCTAAAAACTTTCAACTGATGGAATCAGTCCCACTCAGATTACCTGGGACCATCTCCCTTCCTTAAGATAAAGTGACTATTGGTCTTACCTACAAAACACCTACACTGAGAAACCTAGATTAGTGTTTGACTGAGTAACTGGGTACTAGAAATGGCAAACCACTCCACTGTTGTCGCCTGGAAAATCCCATGGACAGAGGAGCCAGCAGGCTACAGTCCATGGGATTGCAGGAGTCGGAGAAGGCCTAGCAGCTAAGCCACCACTGCCACCGTCTGGTCGCGCTGACACAGGAAACTAACATCACAGGCAGAGATAATGCAGCCCATAGGTACTGGTTTTTAATCAAATTTCATAACGGGATAGAGTTTAGAAAATCAATAGAGTATTATTCCTGTTAAGATTTTTTTTAAGCTTTAAAGATTCTTTGTTTTAAAAAAACTGCAGAAATTATTGACATTTGTCAGATCTATCTCAAAAGAAAATAACCCAGGAAAAGTATACAATGTAAACGGGTGGTAGTCGATTCTATTGGTGTTTACTCATAAGGCATCTTAAAAGAGCCTCAGCCAAAGTGAGCCCACAGTTAATGACTAATAAGCCCCTAGGGAAATCATGGCCTTCGACACTCTTGGTTAAAGCCAACCCCACATGCCCCAGAAAGGAGACAGGCGGGTCGGCAGAGAGACTGAGAAAATGTTACAGTCAGATTTGCTTCCTCCTCAAGCTCTTTGGAAATACCTGTGCCCTGGGAGTTTTTGCAAACAATCCCAAAATATGACTTCAAGGAATTCTATTTATCCTAAGCCAGAATTCCCCAAACTTCCTGTGTTCACCTCGCCCTTTGTGACTGCTTCTCCTGGTGCTTCTAGGCCATAAGAAATGCCTAACAGTTCTGTTTATTAAATATTTAGGTCCAAGTAACATAGTAAGAATTAATATCTTAACAACTTAATAGCCATTTGTAAAAACAGTTCATGTAAATAGAAAGAAAAAATATATTTATTTCATTCTTAAATAACTATATCTCCTTGGCCAAAGAAATGCTCACCTGCCTTTCTTATCACACAGTAACCTCCAAAAATCCTGCTTTGCAAAAACATGATGTCATCAAAAGAAGAGTAATACAATGTACATTAACACCATGAGTTAGTAAATCAGAGTCCCACAGTGCCAAGTATCACTGTGCTTTTCCTCAAAAATGTAAACAATCCCACTGCACCTCTGTGAATTAGTTATGGCATCCCAGGGCTCCTTGCTACGCAGTTTGAGAACCAAAGGCCTAAGCATTTGTTCAAGCACCTAGTTGACAGTCTTTAGTTCTAGATAATTAAATTAAAAACCTGAACATATTTTTTAGATCAAACCAGACCTTCTAATTATGTCTCCATTTTGTGTGAGACAGATTTGAGTTATTTAACTAGAAAGCCAAAGGTACGATGCCAGTAAACTTAAGTTATACTCTCTGAATAAGAGCAAATTAGCAAGTGCATTCATGCTAAATTATCACCAGCACATTCTTCAAGCTTTTGCTTGCCTTTTGCCATACCGAAGTGGTGAGGGTTTAATTTTTATATGCGCTTTCTTTTCTTTCTTTTTTTAATACTCTATTCTTTGTAGTACTGGTATGAAAGGGAATTTAATGTCTTTGTGTCAGGAAAGCCCTATTTATTCTGACAAAATGATCAACCTCCAGGGTGTTCCTCTACCATGAAACTGGTTTTATATCTTATCCATGAGCTAATAAGATGTGAAGCGTTTTCCTTGTCACACCAAGAGATCAGACTTGCTTCCATGGAAAAGGGTGGGTTGAGATCACACAATGAGCTCTTCTCAATGAGTGAACCATGCAGTTCACAATTTTTCAACACGAGAGCAGAGTGATGGGTCTGAGGCGAACCCGAAGATGAGCAGATACATTAAAAAAAAAAAAAAAAAACCTTAAGAAGGAACTCTAGGATCCAGCCTGTTCACTGTTCGCTGGATTAGCTTTCAGTTCAGGGAAAATTAAAATGTCAGAAAAGAAAGCCTGCTGGTCTTGGTGCTTTGTGTAAACACGTGCTGACACACACCCCCTCTCCCACCAAGATGAACCTTTGAGGAACCTTTGATGAACCTTTACGTCTCACAAAAGGCGGGCTCCGTCTCTTTGCTGTGAGAAGAAATAAGAAGGCTAAAAGACTCTGAAAGTGTTGGCTCAGAAGCCAGATGGTAACATCTGTAGAGGAGGCCTTTTCCTTATAGAATACTTGTTCTTCTTGCTTGTTATGCCCTGAGATATTTTCAGATGAGCTGTTGAAACAAGAAGGTGACCGTGGGGAGGGGAGGGGGGAGCAGGGAGCCTGTTTCGGGTGAAGACAACATGAAAAGAACCGTCCTGCAAAGGCTGTTGTTTTGAGGTGAAGCAGAGTGGTGATGTGTTTTGGGATGATGCTGGGCTTTTCTAGACCCTGTTTGTTTGGGGGGTTATCAGTTCAACCTGTCTTTTGTTTCGTTTTGGCTGCATCAGGTCTTAGCTGAAGCTCAGGGGCTTCTCTCTAGTTGTGGCAAGTGGGCTTAGCTGCTCCACAGCACGTGGGGTCTTACTGCCCCCACCAGGATCGAACCCACTTCCCCTGCATTGGAAAGAGGATTCTGAACTGCTGGACCACCGGGGAAGTCCCCAGATCAATCTTAAGCAAGATTGAGCTAAATTTCTGGTTTATGCTCTAGAATATGAATTTGGGAGCTTTCCAGCCTCTGGAAGTTCTTCGAGCCTTCCAGGAATCCAGTGTCATTGCTGTATGGGCTTATCAATTGCCATGTAAAAAGCATCCCCAAACTTAGGGTTTAGAACAGTGACAGTCGGGTTCCTGCTTTGCTTGATTTTGCCTTTGCCTGCAAACTGATAATTTGGACAGAGTGCTGTGCAAGCATTTGTCTCCATTCCACGTGGGGTCAGTGGGGAGCAGGTCACTGAGATACTGGAAGACCCAGGTGAAACATGGCTCAGACACCCGGCCAGCAAGAGTGCTGTCGGCTGGGGGCCTCAGTTCCCCTCCACGCACGCCTCTCCATGGTGACTGGGCTTCAAGAGCAAATGTCCCAGGAAACAGAGAGTGGAAGCTGCCAGTTTCTTGCAAGTTCTGTTCAGTAGCTCAGTTGTGTCCGACGCCTTGCAACCCCATGGACTGCAGCATGCCAGAGCCCCAATAGTGGCAGGCCGTCACTTCTACCAACGCTGGTCAAGGGGTCAGCACATCCAGATTTAGGCAGGAGAGGTATGGAGCCCACCTCTCAAGCAGAAGAATATCAGATCTCACTGGGCCTGTTCTCTAAAACTACCACCATCACCCACACGCCATACTCATTGACTGGGCTCTCTTTTCTGCTAGAACATCTTCCCTGAGTACAGCTTCTGCTGGGAGAGATGTTAGTCTCCACCAAGTAAAATGAGTGGTTGTTGAAGGGAACCAGTTTTCTAGTGAAGCAACTCCTTCTCCCAGGTGGCGCTAGTGGTAAAGGACCCCCCTGCCAATGCAGGAGATACAGGAGATGCAGGTTCGATCCCTGGGTCAGGAAGATCCCCTGGAGAAGGAAATGGCAACCTGCTCCGGTGTTCTTGCCTGGAGAATCCCATGGACAGAGGAGCCTGGCAGGCGTAGAGTTGGACATGACTGAGCACCCAGCACTATCTAACTAACTCCTTCTTCAGCCGTGAAATAAGGACAGGGCCTGGCTGGCATCTCCTCAGAAAACACTGTGTTCCAGGCCTGCTTGTAGCCACTGAGCGTGTGTTTCATCTCATCTTCCTCCCATGGCGCTCATGCGAGACAGTTATCATCATTACCCTGTCTTCTCAGAGGAGGAAACGGAGGCCCAGGCTCCAAGGTGGTCTAGGTCGTCAAGGGACGGGGCGATGGCTGCAGCCCGGGAATCCACCGCATAGCCCAGGCCGTCAGCCCCCACGGCGCCTCCGAGCGGGGCGTGGCAGGGGAAGCAGGTTCTGCAGAGGCTGCTAGTCCAGCCGGTGTAGGCCAGCTTCCTTTTGCAACATTCACGTCTCCAGCCTCCTCCATCAGGGGAGGACCATCGACTCCTAGGTCTCCTCCATGCTTAAGGGAATGCTGAATGCTGCCAGGATCGCCGTCCGGGTGAGAGGCTTCACTTCAGCCACGCCTTAGCTTCCTGGGGCCCAACAGCCAGGGGCTAAGACCACAGGAACGTATGTTCTCACAGTTCCGGAGGTCGGGGGTCCAAGAATGGGGGGCAAGGGCGGTTTCTCCTGTGACCTCTCTCCTCGACTCCCAGATGGCCACCTTCTCCCTCGACGTCCCTGGGGCAGGTGACCCCGGGTCGAACCCTGGGTGGGGAAGATGCCCTGGAGGAGGGCATGGCAACCCGCCGTGGTGCTCTTGCCTGGAGAATCCCAGGGACGGAGGAGCCTGGTGGGCCACAGTCCATGGGCTCACAGTCAGACCCGTCGGAGTGCCTCACACTTCAGGTCCCTCACCCACACGTGGTCGGCTCTCAGTGCCAGTGTCTGTGTCCTGATCGCCTTCTGTAAGGACACCAGTCCTATTGCGCAGTGCCACCTGAGGACCTCACTTTACCTTGCATGCGTGCATGCTGGGCCGCTTCAGTCGTGTCTGACTCTGTGCGACCCCATGGACTGTAGCCCGCCAGGCTCCTCTGTCCATGGGGTCCTCCAGGCAAGAATACTGGGGTGGGGTGCCATTTCTTTCTCCAGGGGATCTTCCCCAACCAGGCACTGAACCCGCGTCTCTGATGTCGCAGCATTGGCAGGCACATTCTTTAGCATTAGCGCCACCTAGGAAACCCCATTTTATCTTACTTCCCTCTTCAAAGGTCTTATCTCCAAACACAGGCACATTCTGAGGTGCCAGGGGTTCGGGCTTCCACATATGAGTTTGTGGGAATTCAACCCATGATGGCCCATTCTTCTTTCCACAGTAGGCTTTCAATACAAAAGTAAGACCCTTAACGTGGATATATAAATCCTTTATGCAAGAAAACATACACAGAGTACATCATGCAAAATGCCAGGCTGGATGAAGCACAAGCTGGAAGACTTCGTGCACAGGATTGCAGGGAGAAATCTCAATAACCTCAGATATGCAGATGACACCGCCCTTATGGGGGAAAGTGAAGAGGAGCTAGAGAGTCTCTTGATGAAAGTGAGAGGAGCGTGAAAAAGCTGGCTTAAAACACAACATTCCGAAAACTAAGGTCATGGCATCGAGTTCCATCACTTCATGGCAAATGGATGGAGAAACAATGGAAACAGTGAGAGACTTTATTTTCTTGGGCTCCAGAATCACTGCAGATGGTGACTGTAGCCATGAAATTAAAAGACACTTGCCCCTTGGAAGAAAAGCTATGACCAACCTAGACACCATATTAAAAAGCAGAGACATTACTTGGCCAACAAACATCTGTCTAGTCAAAGCTATGGTTTTTCCAGTAGTCACATATGGATGTGAGAATTGGGCCAGAAAGAAAGCTGAATGATGAAGAATTGATGCTTTTGAACTGTGGTGTTGGCGAAGACTCTTGAGAGTCCCTTGGACTGCAAGGAGATCCAACTAGTCCATCCTAAAGGAGATCAGTCCTGAATGTTCATTGAAAGGACTGATGCTGAAGCTGAAACTCCATACTTTGGCCACCTAGTGTGAAGAACTGACTCATTGGAAAAGACCCTGATGCTGGGAAAGATTGAGGGCAGGAGAAGAAGGTGATGACAGAGGATGAGATGGTTGGATGGCATCACCAACTCAATGGACATGAGTTTGAGCAAGCTCTGGGAGTTGGTGATGGACAGGGAGGCCTAAAATACTACAGTCCATGGGGTCGCAAAGAGTCAGACACGACTGAGGGACTGAACTGAACTGATGCAAGTAAATAAATATCAGATGGGAAATTCTTGGCTGAGATTGTTTTCCTCATATGCTAACACCAGTAACACTTAACTGTAGGTATTTCTTTGCATTGCTGTCTCTTCTGCTAGGCTAGAAACATTTTGAAGAGAGGAAATGTGATTCATTTTTGAAATGCTTCTGCGGTGCTTGGAACATTCTTTAGTAAAGAGTGGACAGTGTCATCAAAATAGGACTTTTCCTCCTCTTTGCGAAAGGTAGTTTGGCCCAGCAAGCATCACCACGTCAGGGGCAGGAGGAGAGCGAGCTTGGGAAAGGGAAGCCGGCTGTGACCAAACGGGGCCCGCAGGCCCGCCTCTAACCTGCTGGTGCTCTCCTCCAGTTCGTCTTCTGCCGGGACTGTAAGGAGCCGTACCACGACGGTGACTGCGGCGCCGTGATTGGAGCCTCAGGAACAGCCACTCAGGTAATGCACCCTCTTCCTTCCCCAGATCGGGGCTCAGGCTCTCGTCAGGGACAGGAGCTGGTTTCTGGAGATCATCAAAGGTTCCAGTCTGAAAAAGGAAGGACCAGACCAGCAGCCTACAGCCACAGTCATGGGGCTCCGTCCCTCCAGTCCTCAGTCCCTCCGAACCACCCCTGTCCTCGGGGTCCCGCTGCAGACTTCCCGACGGTCATGTGTGGTGTGTTGGTTCTTCCACGGGAGTTCTTCCCCAGGGGTAAGTGGAGTAGGGATAAGGAGTCTAGCGTGATGGGAGGAGTCTTTAGAAAAGAGATCAAACAATTTAACAACCTCTGAATCAGGGAAATCAATACTAACTTCATATTATTTTTTTGTTAAGTGCCCCTGTTTATAAAGTCTTTGGTGAGAACTCTCTCCATGAATGACGTGATAGAAGTGTTATATGATGCAAGAATATCGTTGTTTCTTTAGCAATATTCTTACCAAACTCAGGTCCAGCTCCTCACTGCTGGAAAATCAATACCTGAGAGGCAGCTGTTGGTAGAAAGGAAAATTGCCTTTGATCAGAAAGTCGGCAATCTGAGGAGATGGTGGATTCAGTGTCCCCCAGAAACCATCTCTGAAGAGTCTGCTCAGCCATGAAGGTTTTTAAGGGGAAAAGGGAAATAGCATCGGTAGATACTAGTAGATCGCTGAGATGGGGGGTCAAGGCCATCGTCATCCCCCACTGCGTGCAGGCTTGTTGACCTCTTGTGAGCTTTCTTTGGATGCTCTTGTTCACGTAGTTTGTTCGAGAGATTACTGAAAGGTAAACTCTGAGGAGATCTGGTCATATGTTCATTGCTTGTTCATCATTCCCACTTCTTTGATCTATGGAAAGAACCAACAGGTTAGACAAGCTATTATATGATCAAAAGATCTGATAGGTGTGCTTCACCCTGGATGAACAGAGCTTAGGGGCACCTGGTTTAAGAGTTACAATGTAGCTTTGCTAAACTGACAAGAAGAGGGGTTTCCTGCTGAGGGTGTCGTCCTGCAAAGAGCCGGGCTATACCGCATTTCAGTCTTGATGAGATAAAGCACGTGCTTACTGAGCCTGACTCTCTGAAGTGCTGTATCAGGCTTAAGGAAATGCAAATATATTTTCTTTTATTTATTGATTATCACTCACTGGAAAAGACCCTGATGCTGGGAAAGCTTGAGGGCAGGAAGAGAAGTGGGCAACAGAGGATGAGATGGTGGGATGGCATAACTGACTCAATGGATATGAGTTTGAGCAAACTCCAGGAGATAGTGAAGGATAGGGATGCTGCAGTCCATGGGGTCACAAAGAGTCAGACATGACTTAGTGACTGAACAACAACAATGATCGGCCAAACCTTAGGGGAAAGGAGTAAAAATTTCAACACGCTTGATGAATTTGCTCATTATTTTTCTCCTGATAGAGACATTAAGAGGGGTATAAACATGAAATCTACCCAGATAAACCCTGTAGTCATTCTATTGACAGGAACCTCATCAATAGGCATAGAAGTTCCAGAACATTTTAATTTCAAATGTTGAGAATTGTAAATATCAGAATGGCTCAGTGATAATCCACCTGCCAATGCAGGTGACAGATTCAATCCCTGATCTTTGAAGATCCCCATGCCTCAGGGCAGCTAAGTCTGTGCACACAGGTACTGAGCCTGAGTCCGCAAGCTGCAGCTCCTGAAACCATGCACCCTAAAGCCCCAGCTCCACAACAAGCGAAGCCCCTGCAATGAGAAACCCTCGCATCACACCTTAGAAAGGAGCGCGCGCCACAAAGAAACAGCACAGCCAGAGAGAAATGAATGTTAACATTCTAAAAACAAACAAAAAAATAAAGCCTGTTTAAAAAAAAAAGGCTCTAAAATGAGAGCATAAAGAAGTGAATCCCTATGAGATTCTGCGGAGGTTTCTACTCAATTTAAAGTAACCGAGGAAGCACAGTACATGAGCTCAGGGCTTCTCAGCAGCTCCTGCTATGCTGGCCATGTTGGGAGCTTTAGGACTGAGCGGCCTTTTCTACAGCAGAGGCAGCACACACCCTATCTGTTGACTTATTTTAGCTCCAGGGCGTTCGAATGCAAGCTCACTGGGTCTGGAGGTCAGGAATAATGCTGTCCCTGAGACCCTACCCACCCCCTCCGCCGCCTCAGGACCAGAAGGGCTAGACAGGAAGACTGGCTGATGCCCTTGGAAGTGGGTGTCGTCCAGCAGTTCACACCCATCTGTTCATACGATAACAGCATGGACAAGGCCTTCCGAGAAGGGACACCCTAACGTCTGTCTATCTGCCAACAGTAGCAGTGAAGTGAAGAAGTGCACTGCTTCACCCAAAGCTGTCCAGCGCCTGACCCACTCCATCAACCCCTTCATTCAGGAGGAACCAGCCAACCTGGTGTTGACCACTAAGGTCGTTGTTATTAATAAGTCACTCAGTCATGTCCGACTCATTTGTGACCCCATGGCCTGTAGCCCGCCAGGCTCCTCTGTCTCTGGAGTTCTCCAGGCAGGAATACTGGAGTGGGTAGCCGTTTCCTTCTCCAGGGGATCTTCCCAGACCAGGGAGTGAGCCCACGTCTCCTGCCTTGGCAAGTGAGTTGTTTACCACTGAGGCACCTGGGAAGCCCCCAGTGGTTAAGGTAGCCCAAATTAAAAAAAGAAAAGGATTTGGGAGAAAGAAAGCTGTAGCTGGCCTCACGGACAGATGGCCAGAATCAAGGGGCCTGTGTCTGCAGACACCATCTATTAGCAGGTATCAAACAGCGTTTCTACAGGACACTCATCCTGCTAGGTTCTCTGAAAAAATTCAGAGAAGTACATTTATCTTCAGAGGCTCACCAGGGAGCTACAGGGGACGCTTATGGGAAAAAAAGATAATGGTAATAATACGCTAAAACAAAATGTAGCAAATCCAGCTTTGTATAAGCTTCCCTAAGAAAGTCATGAAGGGCGGGTCAGGGCTTGTTAAGAGGACAGAGGAATAAGGTGACACAGAACGTTCCAACAGAGGGCACCAAATGGACAAAGTACAGAAGCAAGGTTCTCTCCAGCTAGACTTCTGTTCGTCCCTGCATCCAGAGGCTCAAGACAGTACCTGGTACATTGGCCTCTAATAGGTGTTTGTTGAGTGATGATGGTGTCAGTTGAAGAAAAATGCACACCCTAAAAGCTATGAATTAAGTTTTTATCTAGGGACCTTTCTGCTGCTGCTGCTAAGTTGGTTCAATCGTGTCCGACTCTGTGCGACCCCATAGATGGCAGCCCACCAGGCTCCTCCATCCCTGGGATTCTCCAGGCAAGGACACTGGAGTGGGTTGCCATTTCCTTCTCCAGTGCATGAAAGTGAAAAGTGAAAGTAAAGTCGCTCAGTCGTGCTGAACTCTTGGCGACCCCATGGACTGCAGCCTACCAGGCTCCTCCGTCCATGGGATTTTCCAGGCAAGAGTACTGGAGTGGGGTGCCATTGCCTTCTCCGACCTTACTGAGGACTATAGCCAGGAGACAGACTCCCAGACAGGTCTGAAGAACCACTCTGAAGATGTAAGAGAGCAGCAGAATAGTAGGAGTTTTTGTTTTTTTCTGATAATAGTTTGCACTGAAAAAAAAATGGAGTCAACCATCAAAGTTAAGTTAATCACTCAGTCATGTCCGACTTTTTGTGATCCCACAGACTGTAGCCTGCCCCGGCTCCTCTGTCCGTGGAATTCTCCAGGCAAGATACTGGAGTGGGTTGCCATTTCCTTCTCCAGGGGATCCTCCCCACCCAGAGCTCGGAGCCGGGTCTCCTGCACTGCAGGCAGCTTCTGTACCAGCTGAGCCACCGGGAAAGCAAAGATGACTGCTCATCACACAAAGCAGACCTCGCACGCTCGTGGTTTTACTGCTTTTCTTTGTGTGGGAAGGTGCAAGGGTCTGGGCTCTGCACTTATCCCTTCGATGGACATCTTAACCACCTCAGCCAGTGCCCAGGGCAGAGCGGTCCCTGGTTTTCTGCACTCTGGACTCCCCTCAGGGGAGGGACCGCTGCTGCGGTGATGGCCTGATTTCGGGCAACATTCCCTTTCCACAGTGGCATCTATCAAGGAAAAGAGGTTCTTTCATTTCTTCAATACTATTAAACACCTCTAACAGATTAGGCTTTGTTCTCATTGTGGGGATAAAGTGCCTGCTCTCATGGAGTCTGTGTTACTTTATTAGATGTCATGGGCTCCCCAGGGGGCTCTGTGGCTTAAAAAAAAAAAAATCCACCTGCAATGCAGGAGACATAGGAGATTCAGATTCCATCCTGGGTCAGGAAGGTCCTCTGGAGGAGGAAATGGCAACCCATTCCAGTGTTCCTGCCTGAAAAATCCCATGGACAGAGGAGCCTGGTGGGCTACAGTCAGTCCATGGGGTTGCAAAGGGTCGGACATGACTTAGCAACTGAGCACACACAGATTAGATGCCACAGGGTTGCACAGTCAGTATGACAGGAATTCCAACAAGGAATCTTTAATCCTAGACAGGCATGTCCAAGAGAGGATTCAGAAAGAGACAGCTCTGGAATAAGACCTCTCTGAAGTGAGCCTCCTTCCTGCCGTAACTGAACCAGGCCTCATATTTCTCTTATTTCAAAATGAAGCTAATGGCCCAACAAACTGGAAAAGTCTGCTGGTCCACTACTGCCTGAGAATAGAAGGCAACTGGAGTTTGGAGGGTTTGCTGCCATTTTATAAGTCTCTGACCCATTGAGGGTCCTTCTCAGATGCACACGTGAAGAGACTGTAATTGGAGGGTCACCTGCATTGGGGGTGCGAGGGGGGAAGGGTTGCAAGAACCAGAATTGATGAAGGTCTGAGAGTCCAGCATCGGGGGGAGCTGTGACTGCCCCAGGCCTGAAGAGAGAGGAGGCGGAAAGGGTGTTTCACAGGCACCCGCCTCAAGGGCTGGAGCCGCAGAGGAGCTCTGAAAAGAGACGTAATGGGGGGCGGGGAGTCTGCATTGCCAGGAGTGGACCCGAAGCTGGAGGGGAGTGACGACCACACCCTGACTTCTCCCACCCATCCTCTGGGCTCCTGCTCACAGCTCCCCCGGGCCACACGCAGCTGAAAGCCAGCCACAAAGGATTCAGCGTTCCACATGCAAGGCAGAGAGAGAAAAGAACCCAGGATAACCAGTGTATTCTCCACGTCTCCAGTTTCCTCATTTCACCCAGAACGACTCTTGGACACAGAGAAGGATGAACCCAACAATCTATTTCATCAAACTGAAAGAGCCAATTCCATTTGGCAAGAGAATGAAGGGTTTTTATTTTCCTAGAGCCAGTTTATTTTCTGTTTCCCTCATTTCTCTCAGACCACAGTGATCTTCAAATGGGTGACCTCTGCAATCCCATTGACCTGAAACCTTTGAAAGGAGCGCACTCCACACACCTGACAATAAAAATCTCATCGCAGCCTCCCCTCCTGGGATGGAAGGCTTCAGATGAACCCTCATGTCTGAATGTTGCTAATACAACAAAATACCATCATTAGCCTTCTTCAAATTTCCTTTCAATTCAGTTCACTTGTAAGGCTTTTCCTTTCAGCCGTCCGTGGCTACGCCCCACTGTTCTCCCTTGAAAGCTGAGTGGTTTCTGGGCCTTGACATGACATTATCCACCCAGACAAGCCTGTGTCTCCTGGGGCCCAACTGGGCTTTTCCCATTAACTAAGCTGTTTGACCCTACGCTTAATGCATTTTTTGATTAATGCAATATTTAAAAAGAAAACAAACAAACTCAAAAATTGGTTTTAAATTGGTTTTAAAATATTGAACGAGCTTGAAGTCGAAACTGCTGGGGGTTTGGGGAATCGGTGACAGAAGATCAATCCTTCTCGGGCTAATGAGCGTCCAGCCCCATTTGCTGCTTCTTGCTCGAGCCGGGGTGTTCTCCTCCGTGTGTTCCCCTGGAAGCTCTCTAATAAGTAAACACTTGCTCTTGTAAACCACATAAATTGATTCATTCTCCCAGGGGTTCTAAGCAGTTGACGTTCCTCCTCCTATTCAACAAGAAGGCAAACTGAGACTTCCAGAGTTGTAGCGGTGTTATCCAAAGCCACAGAGGAGATTGTTTTCATTGGCTGCACCTGCTCAAAGGAGTCTGCGAACAGTGACCCCTCTCTCTGCTGCATAAATCTACAGTGTCTAATGGGAGTGTGCACCCCTGCCTGCCAAGCTCCTACTCGACCTGCAAGACCCAGAGCATGTGTTACCTCCTCCATGAAGCCATGACTTCCTCCAAGCTCTCAGACTGCTACACAGACCTCTGTGATCCAGTCATCACATTGAAATGCTGTTTCCTTGGATCTTCCCTCAGATTCTGAGCTTTTCTTTGTGCAAGATTTGTACCTGTTTTGTCTTTATAACAGCAGTGTCCAGCCCTTAAGTGATACCCATTAAATGTTAGTGCATGAATGATGACCGCCCCCCTACTTCCATCCTCACGTGTCCAACCTCACTGTGAGGCTGGGAAAGCATGCTGCAGGAATGGGGAGGGGGACGGAGGCCAAGATCGTGACACAGGAGCCCCTGAGCACCCCCGCTTCTCACGGCCACACAAAACCCACAGGCACACCTCAGAGATAATAATACAGGTTCAGTTCCAGACCGTTGCAACAAGGCAATATCACAGTAAAGCAAATCTCACAAATGTTTTTGTTTCCCAGTGCATATAAAAGTTATGTTTGCACTGTATTATATTCTATTAAGTGTACAATATCATTGTACACTCCAAAAATGTATACCTTAATAAGAAGCTATCGTTCATTCAGTAAGTTGGGTCTGCCTTTTTGTGACCCCATGAACTGCATCACATAAGGCTCCTCTGTCCTTCACTATCTCCCTGAGTTTGCTGAAACTCATGTCCATTGAGTCGATGATGCCATCCAACCATCTCATCCTCTGTCACCCCCTTCTTCTTTTGCCCTCAATGTTTCCCAGCATCAGGCAGGGTTTTCTCCAATGAGTCGGCTCTTCACATCAGGTGGTCAAAGTATTGGAGTTTCAGCTTCAACATCAGTCCTTCCAATGAACACTCAGGACTGACCTCCTTTAGAATGAACTGGTTGGATCTCCTTGCAGTCCAAGGGACTCTGAAGAGTCTTCTCCAACACCACAGTTCAAAAGCATCAATTCTTTGGTGCTTAGCTTTCTTTATGGTCCAACTCTCACATCCATACATGACTACTGGAAAAACCATAGCTTTGACTACATGGAGCTTTATTGGCAAAGTGATGTCTTTGTTTTTTAAAATGCTGTCTAGGTCTGTCATAGCTTTTCTTCCAAGGAGCAAGTGTTGAGGCTGCTAACTGATCAGGGTGGTGATTGCTGAAGGTTGGGGTGGCTATGGAAACCTCTCAAAATAAGACAGCACTGAAATCTGCCACATGGATTGACTCTTCCTTTCATGAACAATGTCTCTGTAACATTTCTCCCACAGTAGAACTGCTTTCACAATTGAGGTCAGTCTTCTCAAATCCTGCCACTGCTTTATCAAGCCAGTGTAGGTGACATTCTAAATCATTTGTTGTCATTTCAACCATCGTCACAGCACCCGCCCCAGGAGTCAATTCCCTCCCAGGAAACACCCTTACTTGTTCATCCACAAGAAGCAGCTCCTTATCCATAAAGTGCACGGTGAGATTGCAGCAATTCAGTCACATCTTCAGGCTGCAATGCCAGTTCTCTCTTTCCACCACATCTGCCGTCCCCTCCTCCCCTGAGAACTTAAAGCCCTCAAAATCACCCTTGAGGATTGGAACCAGTTTCTTTCAAACTCCCGTGACTGTTCAGGTGTTGGCCTCTCCCCATGAGTCATGAATGTTCTTCGTGGCATCTCAAATGCTGAGTGCTTTCCAGAGGTATTCAGTTCACTTTGCCAAAATCAACCAGAGGAATCACTATCTAGGGCAGGTATAGCCTCAGACGTGTGTTTCTTAAATCGTAAGACTTGAAAGTCGAAGTGTCCCTGACGCTCGGGTGGCAGAGCGGATGTTGTCCCAACAGGCGTGAGAACAACGTGAGACTCACTGTGCGTCTCCGTCAGGGCCCTGTGGTCACCAGGCGCCCTGTCAGTGAGAAGTAACACCTTGAAAGGACCCTTTTCCGAGCGGTAGGTCTCGACCGCGGGCTGGAAACACTCAGTGCTGTCATCCAGGCTTTGCTGCTGCTTCCGCTGAGCACAGGCCGAGCGCGATGCTTAACGGCCCTGGGATTTGGGGATGGTAGATGCGCATTGGCTCCAACTTATCGCTGACTCCATGGACATGAGTTTGAGCAAGCTCTGGGAGTTGGTGATGGACAGGGAAGCCTGGCATGCTGCAGTCCATGTATCACAATGAGTCGGACACGACTGAGCGACTGAACTGAGCTGAAGTCACCAGTTGCATTCCGCCCTAACAGGAGGGCGAGCCTGTCCTTTGAAGCTTTGAAGCCAAGCACTGGCTTCTCCTAACTGTGAGAGTGCTGGATGGCATCATCTTCTAAGATAACGCTGTTTCTTCTGCTGTTCAGAGTAACCGCCTTCATGACTTAGCTAGATCTTCTCAATAACTTGCTGCAGCTTCTACGTCAGCCCTTGCTGCTTCACTCTGCACTTTTATGTTATGGAAGTGACATCTTTCCTTAAACCTCATGAGCCAACCTCTGCCGACCTCAAGCCTTTCTTCCGTAGCTTCCTCACCGCTCTCAGCCTTCGCAGAATTGAAGAGCGTTAGAGCCTTGCTCAGGGCTTTCCCGGTGGCTCACTGGTAGAGAATCGCCTGCAATGCAGGAGACACAGGTCCAATCCCTCTTTCCGGAAGAGCCCCTGGAGGAGGACATGGCAGCCCACTCCAGTGTTCTTGCCAGGAAAATCCCATGGACAGAGAAGCCTGTGGACTACAGTCCATGTGGTCACAAAGAGTCGGACACGACCGAAGTGACTGAGCAGAGTCTGGATCCAGCTTTGGTTTAAGGAGTGTTGCGGTTGGCTTGGTCTCCTCTCCAGATCATACAGCCTTCCCCACATCCACAGTAAGGCCGTTTTCACTCTCATGTCGTTTCTGTGTTCACTGGAGTAGCACTTTAAATTCCCTTCAAGAACCTTTCCCTTGCATTCAGAACTTAGCAGTTTGGTGCAAGAGGTCTGGCTTTCAGCCTGTCGAAGCTTTGAACATGCCTTCCTCACTAAGCTTAGTCACTTCTAGCTTGTGATGTAGTAAAGTCGGAGACTTGCAACTCTTCCTTTCACTTAGAGACCGTTGAGGGTTATTGATTGGCCTAATTTCCATCCTGTTGTGTCTCAGGGAATAGGGAGGCCTGAGAAGAGGGAGAAAGGCAGGGGAACTCGTAGTCTCCAGGGCAGTCACAACACACACATTTCTCAGCTAAGTTCAAAGTCTCATACGGGCATGATTCAAGGTGCCTCAGAACAATTGCAACTGTAACATCAAGGGTCACTCGTCACAGACCACCATAACCCGTATAATAATAATGGAAAAGCTTGAAATAGCACAAGAATTCCCAAAATGTGACACAAAAACTCAAAGTGAGCAAATGCATATCTGTGAAGCGCAGTAACGTGAAACATAATAAAACCAGCTCTGACTGTACAGCCATCCGCCATACAATGACAGGGGTCCAGGGGCCAGCTAAGTGACTCCTGCACACCAGACAAAGGAGAAGACGCCCACAGGGAAGCAGGCGGGAAAGGCCGACACACTCTTGCGCTAAAACCCACCCCCCAGCATCTCCCTGGCCGTCCAGCAGTTAAGACTTGGCACTTCTACTTCAAGGAGCACAGGTTTGACCTTGCATGCCATACAGTGCCCCCGGTGGCAGAGAATCCGCCTGCCAATGCAGGAGCCGCAGGAAACACAGGTTTGATCCCTGGGTCCCTGGGTCAGGGAGATCCCTTGGAGTGGGAACCGAGGAGCCTGGCAGGCTACAGTCCACGGGGTCACAAAGAGCCGGATATAACTGAGTGGCTGAGCATGACCCAGGCAGCACAGCAAAAAAAAAAAAATCCCCACCCCAGCGGTGACCCTTGGAACTGCAAGGGAGCCCCGCACACGCAGCTTCTCCCCAAGGCCCAAAGGGTTTGGACCTCACATCTTGTGCACCAACCGTTAGGGTTCCGGCTGGAGGGACTGACTCCCAAAGCAGCTAGCTCTAAACCCAACGGCGCCTGTGTCGGTGAGACCCACAAGACCGTAGCAAACCAAGAAGTAATTCTCAACAAGATGCACAGCGCTCGCCATGGCTCTCCCCACAGGGCTTAGTGCAGGCGGCGCAGGCAGAATCATCTCACGGTCTTTCCGTGAGCGAGGTGGTCTGCGTGCTTTGACAGAGCTTAGCAGGCACTTGGGGCGGGCTGTGACCCCCGAAGACCAGGCAAGCCAGAGCGCAGTTCCCCTGGCTGCTCTCTGCAGCCCATGACGAGCCACTGGCGTCTCCCTGGAAGGAGGCCGTGCACACGTCTGCGCCGCAGCTCTTAAGGCTGCTGGCCTCAGGACGGGTCGCATACCGCTCTGACGGACAACGAGGCTTCCACTCATGAGTCCCGCAGGCCTGGAGCAAACAGAGAAACAATTCTGAGCTGGCTGCCCCTCCAGGACTCAGCGCAGAGGGGGCAGACACGAAAGGAAAACTGCCTACCTTCATCCTGAGAGGGTGCTTTCCCAGTGCCGCCTGCGGCCCAGGCTTCCAGTTCAGCGGCCTCCAGGGGCTGGCTGCAGCTCTTCCCAGGGGCCAGGGAAGCAGGCAGACACGCCTCCCCCTTTCTCCCGTCAGCCTGCTCCAGTAATGGCACCCAGGCCTCCGCATCTCGCAGGAAGGAGTCTGCACACACCCAGCTTTTGCAGCTTCCGCTTGAGGTGACCCCGCCCACCTGGGGTCACCTGGCCCTGACGGCCACAGGGGCTTGCGTCCACGAGTCCTGCCGGACTGGGGCAAGCAAAGACGCAGTCTTTTTAGGTTTCTTTTTGGTTGTGCAGGATCTCCCGTGTGGCAAGAGGGCCTTCTCTGGTTGCGGAGCGGGGGCTGCTCTCGAGCTGTGGTCCACGGGCTGCTCACTGCGGGGGCTCCCCCGCTGCAGAGCCCGGGCTCCGGGGCACCCGGGCTGCAGTGGCTGCATATGCGGGCTCAGTAGTCGTGGTGCTAGGGCTTAGTTGCTCCTTGGCATGTGGCATCTTCCTGGGCCAGGGGTCGAACCCGTGTCCCTTGCATCGGCAGGTGGCGTCTTATTTATCCACTGCACCCCCTGGGAAGTCCCAAAGGAACAGTTCCTATTGCGCACAGGGACACGGCCACCACCCCCTGCAAGTCCCCGCTCATACGCAGCAGAGCGGGAGCAGGTGCTCCCTGGAAGGGGCCTAATGACGTGTTTTCCCAGCTGCTGCCTGAGAATCCACTTCTAATCAGCCCAAGTGCAGCTGGGCTGAGTGCCATCCTCCCCTTTGGGACAGTGACAGATCTTGGCACACGCTCACCTGCTGGAGCCACTAAGAACACAGGGGGAGGCTTGGACGGTCCCAGAAGGCAGAGAGACAGATGGATAATATTCAGCCCCTGCACCAGGCCGTTCTGTCAAAGCTGAGAGCTGTGTCTGTTTCATCTAAGGCAAGGAAACGCACACAGAGTCAGAAAAATGGAGAAACAGGGGAAAATGTTCCAAACAGAAGAGCAAGATAAATCTCCAGAAACAGATCTTATTTTCATGGAGATAAGTGATTTTCCTGGTAGGGTAACAGTCGTTCACTGAGGTCAGTAGAGCAATGCATATATATGCATATATATATTTCAACAAAGAGAAACTATTAAAAAGTGCCAACCAGAAATCACAGAGCTGAAGAATACAACAACTGGACAGAAATCTGAAATAGAAAGTTTCGACAGCAGACCAGACCAAGCAGGAGAAAGGGTAAAGCAAACTCAAGAAGAGGACAGTGGACTTCATCCAATCAGAGGCGTATTGGAAGGGTAAAGAGTGAAAAAGAGTAAAGATACTATAAGAAGTCTGTGGGGCACACCATTTAATGAAATAGACCATGAATGCATTATGAAAACTGAAAGTCTTAGTTGCTCAGTCAAGTCCGACTCTTTGCGACCCCATGGGCTATAGCCACCAGGCTTCTCTGTCTGTGAAATTCTCCAGGCAAGACTACTGGAGTGGGTAAGCCATTCCCTTCTCTGGCGAAACTTCCCAACCCAGGGATTGAACCCAGGTCTCCTGCATTACAGGCAGATTATTTACAGTCTGAGCCACCAGGGAAGTCCAAATGAAATATTGATATATAACATTTCATAAGTTTAAAGGGCACAATATATTGATGATAAAAGAGATAGTTCATCACAAAGATATAACATTAGGAAATATTTTTTAACGCTAGTAAATATTTATTCACTCCACACAGGAGCACCTAAATATTTAAAACAAATATTTACGGACCTGAAGGAAAGAAACAGATAACCATATGATAACAGCGGGGAATTTCAGCACCTCACTTACAACAATAGATGTATCACCAGACAGAAAATCAATTAGGAAATGTTAGGCCTAAACTCCGTGTTGTGTTTTCAGGAAGCAAGCGCTGAGGCCCTAGGGGTGTGAGAGCAGGCTTGGGGCGGGGGGCGCACTTAGGGGTCTCGCTGTGCAGAGTGCAAGCAGCAGGATGGCAGAGGAAGGGGCTTCCGTTGCAGCGGGGGGGGGGGCTCAGCCGTCCTGTGAGGAGCTCTGGAGCCCCGAGGGCGGGGAGCAGGAATTCACTCCCCCAGGCACAGACCCGCCTTTGTCTGTGGACCCCCTGACCCAGCAGGGAGCGTGACGCGGGGGAGGAAGCCGCTTCTTGCAGCTGAGGGCAGTTCCTGGTTGGAGTCTGCCGCCGAGAGCTGTGCGGCCAACACTCCTCGTGGCCAGGCAAGCAGCTGTTCTGGCCAGGGTCTCAGCACGACTTCAGTCCACCCTTTGTGCTGCTCAGAGAATGGGGTAACAGTCATGCAGACGTCCACTGAGCTCTTAGAACAATACAATGTAAACAATACATTTACAATCAATGCATGTATGATTTCAACAAAGAGAAACCGCTAAAAAGTACCAACCAGAAATCACAGAGCTGGAGAATACAGTAACTGAACAGATACTTGCGATCGATCGAAAGCTTCCAATGCAGACTAGATCAAGCAGGAGAAAGGGTAACGCAAACTCAAAGAGAGGTCAATGGAATTCATCCAGTCAGAGGCGTATTGGAAGGGTAAAGGATGAAACAGCGTAGAGATCCTCCCTGACCGTCAGGAAGAGGCAGGGCTGCAGCCGTAACCGAGGGAAGAGGAGCAGGTGGGTGCCCGGGCGATTCGGCCTGCCATCTGCCGGCGCCCTCCAGCCCAGCCTGGAGAGCAGATGGTCAGGCTCAGTAGCCGCGGCTTTAGACTGGCAGGTGGCCAGGGCCTTGGACCCATCAGGGATGGCCTGGAGGGGCCTGGCTGAGGGTGAGTGCGGGTGAAGCGGACGCCACCTCCAGGCCAGCTGCAGTGCGCTGAGCTGCGGTCCCCCACTCACCGCCCTCCTGTGGGCCTTCCTGACAGTCCGTCACGCTGCCGGAGTGGCAGCTCCCCCCCTTGCCCTCCAGCCTCTGGGCGAGCAACACAAAGACGGCGTCCAGCTGAACAGAATTCTTCATGCAGACCCTGGGCTCAGTAGCCGCAGCTCCCGGGCTCCAGAGCGCAGGCTCAGTACTTGCTGCTCTTGGGCTTGGTTGCTCTGAGACACGCGGGATCTTCCCAGACCAGGGATTGAACCTGTGTCTCCTGCACTGGCAGGCTAATTCTTTACCACTGAGCCACCAGGGGAGCCCTTTTTCTTTTTAAACTCTAATTCTTAAAAAAAGGAAAGAAAGAAATCTTAATTTGGCTGTGCCAGATCTTAGTTACCGCACGCAGGATCTTTCCATGGCAGCGTGTGAGATCTAGCCCCCTGACCAGGGGTTGAGCCCACGCCACCCCCTGCATTGGGAGAAAGGCGTCTTAGCCACTGGGCCGCCAGGCAAGTCCCTTTTATTAACAAATGTATTTATTTGACTGCACTGGCTCTTCGTTTCGGCACGTGGGATCCAGTTCCCTGACCCGGAATTGAACCCTGGCCCCCTGCATGGGGAGCAGGGAGTCTTAGCCACTGGACTGGCAGGGGAGCACTCCAAGTTTAACAGAATTCGTGATGTACTTCGTGGTAGAAGCGTTTTTCCCTGTGGAAACCGGAGCCTCTGAACCTGTGAGGCTCAGAGCTGCGCAGGCAGAGCTCAGATTCCCAGGGGCCCCGGGGGTCGCGGCGAGAGGGGTGGGTCCTGCTCCCGCCCTTGACCCCGAGCCCTCAGATTCTACCTGGTGGAGGCTCAGCATCGGGTGTGGTTGTCAATTTACATGGAAACAATGGACAGAAGCAAGGTGCTCAGGGAGGGCTGACGGGTGCCCTCTGGGCAGCTCAGGAGAGATGCTTGGCGGTTAAAGGAAGAGGTGCGTAGACCACCTCAGAGGGATGCTCGGCTGATAAAGACACCAATTAGATTTATCATCTCAGGACCCTGCACTTCAACCCCTAGTCCTATAACCAGAGGCTGAGAGACGCGCCTGCCCTGGAGAAGCAGCCCAGCCACAGCTCAGAAGGCCTGGACTCCCGGGGGCCCTTTGCCGTCTCACTGCAGGCTTTCCTCCCAGCCGTCCGCTGCCGTTCACGTAACGGCAGCCCCGGAATTGGGAGACCAGGGAGGGAGGCGGGGGTAGATTATTCCCGGAGGTCCGGGTCCACAGTTCTCGGGGAGTGTAGCTCCTGAATCACTTGTTGGTTTACGTCAAGCAGCTTTCTCAATGCTACTTCATTCAAGTCCTTGACTCTGGATGCAAAGGGTGGCAGACTTGCAAAGGCGCAAGTCCGCGTGCCTGACGCACAGCGAGGCTGAACAGGAGCTGGGATCCGGGAGCGGTTTATTGCAGGGCCCTGCCCCAGTGACTTAGCAGGTAAAGAATCCACCTGCCGTGCAGGAGACAGGAGGTGCAGGTTCCATCCCTGGCTCGGGAAGATCCCCTGAAGCAGGAAATGGCAGCCCACCCCAGTACTCTGGCCTGGAAAATGCTATGGACAGAGAAGCCTGGTGGGCTAGAGTCCATGGGGTCGCAAACAGCTGGACATGACTAAGCAGGCGGGCACGGCATGCAAGGAGACGGGTGGCTCTTGGCCTAGCAGAGATGGGTCGAGCTCCCGGAAGGGTTCCAGCAAAGCACTTTTTAAAAAAGGTCCTGGGGTCTGTGATGAGTTCATGCCCAGTTCTCTGACTGGCTGATGGCAAGAGAGCCAGGTGGGGAGCGGGGGTTACCATCGGTCCTCAGGCTCCAGGGCACCCGGGGCTGTGGGCTCAGCGTCGTCGAGTAGTTACCTTGTTCCCTTTGGTTAGGAGTCTCACATCTGCACGGCTCAGTTGGTTAAGAATCCGCCGGCAGTGCGGGAGACCTGGGTTTGATCTCTGGGTTGGAAAGATCCACTGGAGAAGGGAAGGCCTACCCACTCCAGTATTCTGGCCTGGAAAATTCCTTGGACTGTATAGTCAATGGGGTCTCAAAACGTCAGACATGACTGAGTGATTTTCACTTTCACATCTGGGAAACAACTCAAGAAACCTGGATCAGATAGTGTTACCTACTCAGAGAGGAGTTAGAGTGGAGGATATGGGGGGCTGTCTAAGAAAGGGCCCCTGGGGTCCTGCTCGGTTACAATCCCACTCTTTGCTTTCATACTCCTTAATCTTGAGGAGAAAAAGGTTTGAACAAGAGAAGGAATAAAGATTCAGATAGGGAAGTTAATCAGAAACTTGACAGGGATGCCCACAGGGTCCTGCTTGGTTTCAAGATGAGCAGACGCCTAATGACACCTAATGATGATGATAGAACCCCTGAAATGCAGGTGTGTGGTCCATCTGCACCTTCATTCAACAGACAGGTGCGACACAGGCGCTGGAGGCAACCCCGAGCCTCTGCGGTATGTCTCCCACGCACTCCACTTGCTGGCTCTGGGGAGCAGAAATGGCCCTGGGCTGGGGCTTGGAGTGGCTGTGAGTTCCCCAATTTCCAGGCCTGGCACTCACATTCTTCCAGGGGATTCTCTTCCCCTGCCCCTCAGCAAGGCCTGCTGAGCTATAAATAATGAAAAGAGCATGTATGGGAAGTATTTTATGCCTTGTACTAGAAAATGGTACAACTTTGAGGTTTGAGTTTTTTTAAGGCTGAATGATAAAAAAAAAAAAAAAAAAGGCCAGGCGTGAGAGAGAGAGAAAGGAGTAGGAAATGGCAACCCACTCCAGTATTCTTACCTGGAAAATCCCATGGACAGAGGAGCCTGGTGAGCTATAGTCTGTGGGGTCGCAAAGAGCTGGACACAACTGAGCAACAAGGAAATCAGTCCTGAATATTCACTGGAAGGACTGATGCTGATGCTGAAGCTCCAACATGTTGGCCACCTGATGCGAAGAACAGACTCACTTGAAAAGACCTTGATGCTGGGAAAGACTGAAGGCGGGAGGAGACGGGGACGACAGTGGATGAGACGGTTGGTGATGGACAGGGAGGCCTGGCGTGCTGCAGTCCCTGGGGTCGAAAAGTCAGGCACAACTGAGCACAGAGAGGGAAAAGATGAAAAACAACATTGAAAAGCAAATGTGGCGCATCTGAGCATGTGCGCACACACACGCACATCCCTCACATACGCATTCACTACACACACTACCCTGCACACGCCCACCCACCACCACCCATAGGCACACACGCCAGAGACTCGTCTCCACCCGGCACTTCCGTGGATTTCCAGTTGAAGCGGGGGAAATAGCTGCAGAGCTCCTCTCAGTCACCAGGTGGCGCCAAAGCCTGAAGGGAAATCGTACTTTGCGAGAACTGGAAGCCTAAGGGAAGCGACCTGGGGAAAAAAACAAGGGTTCACCCCTTTCAACCGCCAAGGGCAGGAGAATCAAGACACAGAAGCAGCATTTCTGGGTGAAGCGCAGACCTGAAAGACCGAGAGCCGGGTCCTACCTACAATGTAATGAACCCTTTATTCACTGATGGGTTAAAGATGGAGGCATGGGGGGGGGTGGTGTATTGTCATCTGCAGGACAGGAGAAGATGGATCACCTGCTCTGTCTGATCACCTCTTTTCAAATGAAGCAGCTTCCAAACACGCATGAAGTGTCTGCACGTCGGAGCTGCTTTTTAAAAATATTTATTTGTTTGGGTGCGTTGGGTCCTATTTGGGACACTCGGAACCTGTCATTACAGAGCATGGACTCTCTTGTTTTGGCGTGTGGGCTTAGCTGCTCTGGCGTGTGGGATCTTGGTCCCCAACCAGGGACTGAACCCATGTACCCCACATTGAGAGGCAGAGTCTTAACCACCGGACGGTCAGAGAAGTCCCGTGTCAGCACATTCGAATTGATGGCTGTTGTTTTCTAAGTTCACGTTGAATTTCTTTCTGCAGAAATTAAGTGTACATCTCTTATCTGATGAGCCCTGTCCTGTGAGGAGTTCGAGACCAAGCAGAACGGCTCTAAAGTCCACTAGGCCTGCTCCTAAGAGCGAGTGCTGGCTGGGGCTAGCTGCAGGTCCACTAGGCCTGGTCCTAAGAGCGAGTGCCGGCTGGGGCTAGCTGCAAGGGTTGGCGGGGGCCAGCTTGGCTGGTGCCGCACAGTTGCTGTGTTAGACACTAGTCTCTGCGCTGCTGGGAAGCCAGTCTGTAGATGTGGTTAACCTCCACCACCAGTTCGCTGACTCATGTCAAACAGATGACCCACAATGTGGGGGGGCCTCGTCTGATCACCTGAAGGCCTTATGATCAGCCCTGTCATAAGGCTCGTGAAGCAAAGACTGAGATGTTCCAGATAAGAAGGAATTCAGCCTTGTGATTATAACTTGGAAACTCCTCCTGCATTTCCAGCTTGCCCTACAGATTTTGAACTAACCAGCTCCCACAATCCCATGAGCCAATTCCTTAAAGTAATTCATTCCTCCATATTTTATACATATATATGTACATGTGTACATATATATATATATATATATCAGTTCAGTTCAGTTCCTCAGTCATGTCCAACTCTTTGTGACCCCATGAACCGCAGTACACCAAGCCTCCCTGTCCATCACCAACTCCCAGAGTCCACCAAAACCCATGTCCATCAAGTCGATGATGCCATCCAACCATCTCATCCTCTGTCATCCTTTTCTCCTGCCCTCAATCTTTCCCAGCATCAGGGTCTTTTTCAAATGAGTCAGCTCTTCGCGTCAGATGGCCAGAGTACTGGAGTTTCAGCTTCAACATCAGTCCTTCCAATGAACACCCAGGACTGATCTCCTTTAGTATGGACTGGTTGGGTCTCCTTGCAGTCATGTATATATACATATGTGTGTGTATATATATATATATATATATATATATATACACATCTCCTATTGTTCTGTGTATTTAGAGAATGAACCCTCACTGACACATGAGCTGTAGTCATCAGTAAGTGAATTATATGACCTCTCCAAGACATGCTCTCCTCATCTGTAATGTGATGTTGTAAAACCAAAAGGATTTAATGAATAACACTTGCACTGTGCCTAGCGTAGAACCTGACCAATCACAGTTTACCCTAAGCATGGTATTCTTCCCTCATCCATCCTCATCCCGGCACACACATGCCCCTACAAGTTTACATGAGGCTGCAGAGATGAGACGCACACCTCCAAGACAATCTGTGCTAGAGCACACATGCGCGCGCGCACACACACACACACAATTCCTTGTCTCTGTGCTAACAGCAGTGTGTGCAGATGTCCTGTCTCAAAGGGCCGTCCACAGGCCAGCTGCTAGGGCATCACTCAGGAACATGGGGAGACCTACTGATCCAGGGGCTTTCCTGATAGTCCAGTGGGCTCTGAGCTCCCAGCTCAGGGGGGCCAGATTCCGTCCTGTTTTAAAAAATAAATAAGTAAATTGTGAAAACCCTGGTGATCCAGAAACTGGGAGGAGACTGCTGGCTTTGGGGGTGGGAGTTGAGCGATGGGGGGTGGTGTACAGCAACCAGTGTTTGAACAAGCCCTCCAGGTGCCCCCAGCACCTCAGCGGCTCTCGGCTCTCACAGCCGCTGCCGGCCGCTGCTGTGCTGACTTGTCAGCGCCACAGGGCAGGGGCTGCTTTTGTCTGTTGTCTGCGTATTCGCTTCTGTTCACATATTCCCAGTACTAGAACAGTGCCTGGCACATTGCAGGCATCCACCACATGTTTCTGAATGAAGGGGTTTCTGTGCCAGCTTAACAAAAAAAAAAATAATAATAACAGTCGGCTTTGTACCAGAATATCTGCACTTTACACAAAGGATGGGCTTGTTCTCTGCTCCAGCTCCCTCTTTGCATCAGGGATGCCTCCACATTCCAGCTCCTGTCTGCCTTGATCATTTTAGTCTTGACCGGCCTGAGCAATCCGTGACCTCAAGACCTCCATCATCCAACCTCCAGCTCAGATTACCTTCCTCACCCAACTGCAGAGTTCCCCCATTTGCCAATTCATGAGACTAGTTAACCACAAAGAACTTTAAAATTCCCATTAAGTGATACCCTCATTAATAATCTGACAGCTTAATATTTAGGCTGTCCTCTTTCCCCACCCATCTCAAAGCGTGCTCACAGATGTTATTTACCTTCCTTCCACTTCATGAGGTCCCTTGGGGCAGGCAGGGCTGTATAAGATCTAATCCCACAGTGATGCCTCGTACTGATTGCGCTAAGAGCAGAAATCACCTCTGATACTGTCATCATCAAGAATATCCTTCCAGACCAAATCTGATGGCATGGCCTGGGAAGTCTGGAGCTGAGCGCCGGGAGTGTACTCTCCCTTTCCACTGCCTGATGCTCCATTACATTCTAGCACTTAAGTGATTTCCTTTAAATACACGTGGAGATAGATATATTCGCAGTATTTACTGATTAAATATATTTATTATATAAACTAATGCTATGTAAATACACAGCTGCTGTGCTCTGCTCAGTGACATCAGTCGTGTCTGACTCTTTGCAACCCCATGAATCGTATCCCACCAGGCTCCTCTGTCCATGGAATCTCCAGATAAGAATACTGGAGAGGGTTGCCATTTCTTCCTCCAAGCGATCTTCCCGACCCAAGGATTGAACCCCTGTCTCCTGCCTCTCCTGTATTGTAGGCAAATTCTTTACCAGTGAGCCACCAGGGAAGCCCATAAATACATAGATCCCCCCCCCCAAAAAAAAGTTCAGTTCAGTCGCTCAGTCATGTCCGACTCTGCGACACCATGCACCGCAGCACGCCAGGCCTCCCTGTCCATCACCAACTCCCGGAGTTCACTCAGACTCATGTCCATTGAGTCAGTGATGCCACCCAACCATCTCATCCTCTGTCATCCCCTTCTCCTCCTACCCTCAATCTTTCCCAACATCAGGGTATTTTCAAATGAATCAGCTCTTCATATCAGGTGGCCAAAGTATTGGAATTTCAGCCTCAACATCAGTCCTTCCAATGGACACTCAGGACTGATCTTCTTAGGATGGACTGATTGGATCTCCTTGNACCCTCAATCTTTCCCAACATCAGGGTATTTTCAAATGAATCAGCTCTTCATATCAGGTGGCCAAAGTATTGGAATTTCAGCCTCAACATCAGTCCTTCCAATGGACACTCAGGACTGATCTTCTTAGGATGGACTGATTGGATCTCCTTGCAGTCCAAGGGACTCCAAAGAGTCTTCTCCAACACCACAGTTCAAAAAGAGAGAGTAATAAATATTAATAGTTCCAAGAATCTTTGTGCCTGAAAGGGAATCGCAGTGTTCCAACTCACCGGCAGGGGGCGCGCTGCTCACAAGCAGTGCTCTTGGACCAGAACATTTGTCTGCTGAGACCACTACTCTCTGCAGAGGCAGGAGTTTTCAGTTAAAGATGTGGCAAGTGGGTGCTATCTGGGCATTCAGTTTTGATGATAAAGGCGACACTTCACAGTTGGCATTCACCTGAAAGCATTCTCATCTGATTCCAGCTAACTAATTTCAGAAATTAATGCCAATCAGATCCTTTTTGGAAAATAGATTTAAATTGACTTTTAGAAGTAGGATATTTGTTGTTGTTTAGTCGCTAAGTCGTGTCCAACTCTTAGTGACTTCATAGACTGTAGCCTGCCAAGTTCCTCCATCCGTGGGATACTCCAGGCAAGGGTACTGGAGTGGGTTGCCATGCTCTCCTCCAGGGGATCAAACCCTCAGCTCCTGCATTGGCAGGTGGATCCTTTACTGCTGAGCCATCAGGGAAGCCCCAGGGTAAACACATGTCACAAATAAGTTTCCTAAAGCTGNTACATGTGGTTATTGATCTCTTGAAATTTAGCTAATATGACTAAGGAACTAAATATTTAATTTATTTCAATTTAACTAATTTAAATGTGAATATATATACATGCCTGGTAGCTACCAATAAGAATAGCACAGAACCAGATTTTAATTTTAACTTAGAGTTCATTAGATTTTTATAGCTATTTACCACAAGACTCTAAGAGGTGTTTTAACTTGGGACTTTATCATGGAGGAAGGATTAATGGTTACTTAAAAATGATATTCATAGACTAAAAATGATAAGTAATATTCAATTGGAATAAGTGAAAAAATATATACCAAATATGGCAAATAAGTCTCTGATATTTATTTCTAATTCCATTTCATTAAGTAGTTGTGAAAGTCTGGACATTCTCTTTGTTTCTTATTGTAGGAAAAGTAAAATAATTTACTCTCTTCCATTCTAGGTTCTTGGCTGAGACCCTCCTGTAATAAAAGGTATTAATAAGAGAAAAACAAACAGAAGTTTAATAACACGTATGCTTCCTATACACATGACAGATGCTCAGGAATACTGAGCCAAAATGGCTTGAAACACCACCTGAAATTCTATCTTCAGCTATTATTTTTCTCCCCTACCTTTGCTCATGCAGAGTTTTGCTTTGTTTTGTTTTGTTTTCTTTTATCTGTGACTGATCTGCTTTGGAAGCCAGGGTTGGTGTGAGATGCTGACTAATTGCTTTACCCCAGGAATGACCTCTGTCAAAATAATCCCAAAGTCCTTAGTTCTTTTTCTTATCTACTTGCTTCTGTGTATGTCCACCCTGCTTCTGAAGGAATAAAGGTATTTTATATTTCATTTCTTGGCATAAAGAGTAACTACAGCTTGAGTGTAACAAATTGGGTCCCCCACTGGGCTAAAGTTTCGGATACCATTAAGCAGTATAATAGCATGGTTGGAAATACAGGCTCCGGTGAAAAGCTATTCAATCAATTACTAACTGGATGATCTTGGGCAAATTATTTACTTTTCTGGCATCTCAGTTTCCTCATATATAAAACAAATTTTAAAATGTGTTTTCCTCTACAAGTTACTATGGGGCTGTGCATATAAAGCACAAAGTATGGTTATAATGCTGATATAAAGTAAGCATTAATTCAAGTCAATTACACTTTTGAGCCCCTGTTGAGTACACTAAGGGCTGCAAAATGTGTCACGGAGCTGACAGTTTAGTGGCAATTCTGCCCGCACCCCAACCCCTGACTCTATGTTGATATATGTTGATAGCTTAATGGGAGTTCTCTTGTGTGTAACTTTGTTTTCCTCTTGCTGCCTTTAGAATTCTCTCTTTAACTTTTGCCATTTAATTATGACATGTCTGGGTGTGGATCTCTTGGAGTTCATCTTGTTTGAGGTTCTCTAAGATTCCTATAATGGATATGTGTTTTCTTCTTCAGGTTCAGGAAGTTTTCAACCATAATTTTGTCAAATACTTTTTCAAGCTTCTCTGTTTCTTCTCCCTCTGGAATCCCTAGAACGTGAATGTTAGGACACTTGATTTTGTCTCAGAGGTCCCTTAAACTGCGCTTTTTGTTTTGTTTTTCATCTTGATATTCTATTGGGTGTTCTCCATTATTCTATCTTCCAGACCATTTATGTGTTCTCCTATGATGCTGGGAGGGATTGGGGGCAGGAGGAGAAGGGGACGACAGAGGATGAGGTGTCTGGATGGCATCACTGACTCGATGGATGTGAGTTTGAGTAAACTCTGGGAGCTGGTGCTGGACAGGGAGGCCTGGCATGCTGCGATTTATGGGGTCACAAAGAGTCAGACACGACTGAGCAACTGAACTGAAATGAACTGATATCGTATAGTCTCCCCTTTATTCTTTCTAATTTGTTTTTTTTTTTCATTTTGGCTATTGTATTCTTCAGTTCTGACTGGTTCTTTTTTATATTTCTAGTTCCTTGTTTAAATTCTCACTGTGTTCATCTATTTTTTTCCCTAGTTCAGTTAGCGTTCTTATACTAATACTTTGAACTCTTTATCTGATAAATTAGTTATCTCTGTTCCATTAGTTGTTTTTTCAGTTATTTTCTTGTCTTTTCACTTGAAACAAATTTATGTGCCCTTGCCTTTTGCTTTAACTTTCTTGGTTTCCGTTAAACTAGGTGACACAGTTACCAATTCTGGTCTTTAAGTTGTGTTTTTGTGTGGAAGCACCCCTATCCTCCTGGAGATGGAAATGGCAATCTATCTCCACTATTCTTGCCTAGAGAATCCCATGAACAGAAGAGCCTGGAGGGCAATAGTCCATGAGATCACAAAGAGTCAGACACAACTGAACAACAACAGTCATTATCTGCTCTGTGTGTGACCTTTGGCTTTGGTGGGACAGCTGAATCTGAAGTAAGTATGAGTTGTGTCTTCTTTCAAAGTGTGCTGACCCCTATTATCTTGTTGGGAGGTAGGGACAGAGATAGCGGGACTAGAGCTAGAGCCATGTGTGAGCTGGGATTTCTGCTATGCTCAGTGGTCAGCAACACCCTATATGAGATTGGGTTGGGTCCGAAGGTACTGGAACAGAAGCCCTGAGGACTGGATTCTAGCTTGTTCCACTTCAAGTGTGTGCTCTCCTCACTCTCAGCAATGGCATCATTGGCCCAGAGATAGCAGTGCTGGAGCAAGAGGGGCAGAGTGGGAGTCCAGTCTGGGCCAGAGCACACGCTGAGGCTGTCTCAGCACACAATCAGAGCTCCAGACAGTTCCAAGAGCACCAGTAATGGTTGCCCTTGCCACATTCAGATAGTGCCAGGTCCAAGCCAGCTCCTTCACTCTACCACTGCGCATTGTCCTCACCAATGACAGGCTTCACTCTAGCTGGGAGTGGCACAGGCGAGTAAGAGGGGTCAGGGCAAGCGCTTGGTCTGGGCCAGGATGCAAGCTGGGGTAGGTGTGGGAAACCAGCCAGAGTAACAGGCAGTTCAGTTCAGTCAAGCAGTTGTTGCCAACTCTTTGCGACCCCATGGATTGCAGGACTCCAGGCCTCCCTGTCGATCACCAGTTCCCAGAGTTTACTCAAACTTGTGTCCATTGAGTTGGTGATGCCATCCAATCATCTCATCCTCTGCT
>SJYV01051145.1:43950-59593 GCA_006410875.1 Neotragus pygmaeus
ATTCTTTGGCATTGCCTTTCTTTGGGATTGGAATGAAAACTGACATTTTCCATTCCTGTGGCCAATGCTGAGTTTTCCAAATTTGCTGGCATATTGAATGCAGCACTTTTTTTAAAAATTTTATTTATTTATTTTACTTTATTTTACTTTACAATACTCTATTGGCTTTGCCATACATCGACATGAATCCACCACAGGTGTACACAAGTTTCCAATCAGGATTTGAAATAGCTCAACTGGAATTCCATCACCTCCACTAGCTTTGTTCATAGTGATGCTTCCTATGCTCGCTGGACTTTGCATTCCAGAATGTCTGGCTCTAGGTGAGTGATTGCACCATTGTGATTATATGGGTCATGAAGATCTTCTTTGTATAGTTCTTCTGTGGTTCTTCTGTGTATAGTTCTTCTTGCCACCTCTTCTTAATATCTTCTGCTTCTGTTAGGTCCATACCATTTCTGTCCTTTATTTTGCCCATCTTTGCATGAAAAGTTCCCTTGGTATCTCCAATTTTCTTGAAGAGATCTCTGGTCTTTCCCATTCTATTGTTTTCCTCTATTTCTTTGCATTGATCACTGAGGAAGGCTTTCTTATCTCTCCTTGCTATTCTTTGGAACTCTGCATTCAGATGCTAATATCTTTCCTTTTCCCCTTTGCCTTTAACTTCTCTTTTCACAGCTAATTATAAGGTCTCTTTAGACAACCATTTTGCCTTTTGCATTTCTTTTTCTTGGGGATAGTCTTGATCCCTGCCTCCTGTACAATGTTCCGAACCTCTGTCCATAGTTATTCAGGTACTCTGTCTATCAGATCTAATCCCTCAAATCTATTTCTCACTTCCACTGTACAGTCATAAGGGATTTGATTTAGGTCATACCTGAATGGTCTAGTGGTTTTCCCTACTTTCTTCAATTTAAGTCTAAATTTGCAACAAGGAGTTCATGATTTGCATCATAGTCAGCTTCTCCATCTTGTTTTTGCTTGTTTTTGCTTCTCCATCTTTGGCTGCAAAGAATATAATCAATCTGATTTCAGTGTTGACCTTCTGGTGATGTCCATGTGTAGTGTAACAGGCCATCTCAATTTAATTCCTCCACCTGGTTTTAGGAGTAAGCAAGCGTATACATATTCTTCATGAGCAGAGTTTGAGTTTCTCACAGCCTCCTTGCCAGTTCCACTCGTCTTCGAACCAGCCAAGAGGAATTATCTTCCTGATATTAGACTCCAGGGCCAGAATGCTCAATACGTGATTTGAACCACTCACTCTGCAGGGAGGATCTTGGAACTTTTGCATTCCACTCTTTCTTTGCCCCTCCTGGGGTACAGGTCCCAATCTACTCACTGCTCTTCTACCTGTCTTTGTATGTATCTTCTTTATAGCCTTGATTGTATGAGTCTTTCTGCCAGTCTCTGGTTTATTTTCAGTAGAATTGCTCTTCATGTAAATGTATGTTTGATACATTCATGCACGGCAATGACCTCCATTTCCTCCTACTCCACATCTTGATATCCTTCCCCTATATTCACTATTATTGAAGATGACCGTTTCAGATACAATCTGAAGTTCACTTTGTGTGTATATATTATATCCTCTGTGTGTGGACCAATGTTTCTCAAACTATGAGGGCTGAAGGACCAGTTTTGAATCTGTTGATATTAATAGGCAGCTCACACTACACACAATCCACCACACAAGACAGAGAACACTGAAATCAATTAGTAACCAGTGCAGTAACACAAAGCTGTAGACTATGAGCTTGAATGTTACAGTGATAGCAAATTGCCATAAAAGTTTCTAGACGCTTTTCATTTGTATACCAACTACAAACAGTGGGTGTACTAACTCCTGTAAAGAGTACATGGCTAGTAGCTCTGATGTCAATTACATTAATATGGGAAGAAGCTTACCATGTGCATTGGTGCTACTGCAAAGGAATGGGTGGAGGAGGAAGAGGAGAAAACTTCCCATTCTAGTGACTTGCATATTAGATGACTGTGTATAGTTTGCACCCTGTTCATACTGGGAACATTAATATGCATCTATATCCACAACAAATAAAAGTGTTCTTTCATTCAGGTCCATTGAACCCTCCACAGTAAATAAGTTTTGCAGCTATTGGGTGGGAAAGTTGAGGGAGGAAGTTTTCAACTTGCTTTTATGAAAGACTCAGAAACATAAATGGAAAATAATTAGATTTCAATTGACAGTAGGGTAAAGGATTGATGATAGTAGTAGTAGATATAGGGTAATATTTAGTATCCTAAATATCCTAATATATATGAAAGAGAATGTTTACTAATCATTTTCCTGAAAAAAGTTAATACTGTTTTTTTAAAGTTATTCATTTTGTTCCCAAAGATTATCAACTATATGTCAAATCAGATCATATCTTAAGGGTCATCTTTCATAAAGACAAATTTAATAAACTAGCTTATTACATATTTATAAATAGAACTAGTAAAGAAATGTGTTTGATCACTTACAAATTTTTTATAAACTAGGATAAAATGGATATACTTATTGAACTTAGGCATGAGGGGAATCACACCTCTATTAGTTATATTTATAGATATCTGCTATTTTCCAACTCTTAAAGAATGCTTTTTGATGATTTTACACATTATATGATGATATCTGCTATATTTGTAATTGGAAGATAAAGAAATGTAGAATCTAAAATTATCCATAATCCCAAAATTTAAATGCAAACACTAAATTACCTTGTGATATATTCAGCACTATCATTTCAATAATAGTGATTTTTGTGCTTGACGTAACTAGGCCTGTCTGATTTCTGCTTCCCATAGTAATAAGTTTCTGTGGGAAATGAAGATTCCAAAACTTCAGCAAAACTTTGAATAGGAAGCTCTTTGTTGATGCAACCACTACAACATTGGACTATCTTGGTCTTGTGAATAAGACTCCGATACTCACAAAAGAAGAAATTATTTGGAGATTTTTAGCTCAGCAAGAATCAATTCTTAAGTCATAGCTAAACTCTTGTGAATTCAGAATCAAAATCCAGGTTAATGAGGTTTGATTGTATCCTGGGCTATTGATAAAATTGCAGTGCCACAGAACACAGCGACTCTCACCGAAGTTGCCCTCATTGCAGCTTCAACAGGGTTTGGGGAGGGAATATTCTTCCTGGCACCCAGCATCAGCGCTTTTTAATTACACTCTTATGTGGTATAAGGTAGACCTATAAGATGACCTACCAGAGGAAGTCAGCACTTTTTGAGTCAGCACCAGCATATTTTTTTTACCCCTATTCACTTTCAAATGGATCAGGTTTCTTTTCTTTGGATCTTTAGCTTTAGTCCATTAGAGTTTCCCCTAAAGGCTATTTTATCAAACAAAGCCAAACCCTTTAGAAAAGATTGTAGTAAGTTTTTTGCAGAGTTATAGCCTATGTTTTGTTTATGTATAGTGAACACTTACTAAGTTAGCACTCCCCATAGGAAAATCTGGGAAGATATGGGGAAAATGTCTTCAGTAATTGCTACTTGGTTTGATCTCTTGGTATTTTGTGGTGTGTTATGCAGCATTAATGGAATAGCCTGAGATTCTCAGGGTATAAAAGGGCTTCTAAGTACAGGTCTATTATCAAAGGTAAGGGAGTCAATTTTAACTCTCAAAGGGAATCAGGCAAGTTGGTATTTAAATGTTGTTTTTGGAGGAATGTGACAACATGCCTATAGAAGATTTAATCCATTTCAATGTTTTGTGTGTGTGTGTGTGTGTGTGTGTGTGTGTATGAGCATGCCTAATCACAAATGTTATCTAGTTCCTCACTTTCAGGTACACAGAAATGTCTAATAAAGTTATATATGTGGGGGAAAACCAGTCAACTGACTTCAGAATACCTATCATAGATGTTTATTGTTGATGCTCAGTCGCTAAGTCTTATCTGACTCTCTGCAAACACATGGACCGCAGCATGCCAGGCTTCCCTATCTTTCACCTTCTCCCAGAGTTTGCTCAAACTCATGTCCTTAAGTCGGTGATGCCATCCAACCTTCTCATTCTCTGTCGCTCCTTTCTCCTCCTGCCCTCAATCTTTCCCAAATAGATGTTTGTAATTTATGTAAATTTTGAAATTCCTGAAAAATCTGTCAACTTCATTTAATTTGGCCTGAAAACTGTTATTTCTGATCTCTAATCTTCAGAATTCTCATTCATAATACTTGAGACTTGGAGAGTGACAGAGGAGGCTGTCATTTATAAGGAGAAGGTCATAAGCGAGTTTATATCACTTACCACCTTGGTAGTTCACTAAGTTCAACTGCCCAGTGACTAAACTCTTCTCCTGGATCTGAAATCTGGCCTTGTCAATGGGTAATCAAAATGTCCATTAATTTGGTGGAAATATAAGCACATCCCACTATCTGTAGTCTTAAGGATACACTTATTTTTATTCCATATTATAATGATTGCAGCCATAAAATTAAAAGATGCTTGCTTCTTGGAAGGAACGTTATGACCAACTTAGACAGCATATTCAAAAGCAGAGATATTACTTTGCCAACAAAGGTCCGTCTAGTCAAAGCTATTGTTTTTCCAGTGGTCATGTATGGATGTGAGAGTTGGACTGTGAAGAAAGCTGAGTGCCGAAGAATTGATGCTTTTGAAAAGTGGTGTTAGAGAAGACTCTTGAGAGTCCCTTGGATTGCAAAGAGATCCAACCAGTCCATACTAAAGGAGATCAGTCCTGGGTGTTCACTGCAAGGTCTGATGCTAAAGCTGAAATTCCAGTACTTAGGGCCATCTCATGTGAAGAGTTGACTCATTGGAAAAGACTCTGATGTTGGGAGGAATTGGGAGCAGGAGGAGAAGGGGACAACAGAGGATGAGATGGCTGGATGGCATCACTGACTTGATGGGCATGAGTTTGAGTGAACTCCAGAAGTTGGTGCTGGACAGGGAGGCCTGGCATGCTGCAATTCATGAGGTTGCAAAGAGTTGGACACGACTGAGCGACTGAATTGAACGGAACTGATAGTGCATCTTTATTTTGCTGTATCTTTAGTCTTGGATATCTAGAGTGTATTTCACTAAGACAGATGCTCCAAGCACATTCTCAATGCTCCTGGTCTCTAGGTCAGGATGGAGAGGACAGTATCAGACGCTATGACTGGGATTCTAGCTAAGATGAGCTGTTTTTCTGATGGTACCTGGAAATATGAAGTATGCTATTAAGAATCTGGTTTTTAAATTCCCACTGAGTTACTTCCTCAGCTACTTGGATGGCCTCTCCAACCCTTAGTTTTCTCAGCTGTGAAATGGGGTGAAAGGACATACGTTAGAGCATTGCCATTATAATCACAAAAGATAGGGCATCTTAAGAACTTATGAATAGTTAAGAACTTATGGGTAGTTGTCACTTTAGATAATTGAAGAAAAGAGAATGAATCTCTGACAGTTTAAAGAAAGAAAAAAATGGGTACAGATATTTTAACTGAACCTAAAAAGTGATTCAATAAGCGAAGTTGTTAGGAGATATTGGATGTTTACTGGGAGGATAACACAAAATCTTCCCGGTATACCTGAAGCAATTTACCCACTGGGTGTGCTATGGACCCTGAGATTCCAAATTCATTTTTTTATGACCTTGGATATTTAAAAATGTGTGAAAACATAAAATAGTAAATAGAATAATAAAAGTTAATATAGATTGAGTGATTTCTAAGCAGCATGAACTGTCACAGGATAGTTATCAATATTATTTAATCATGTCAGTATTAAAAATAATGGTTAATATTTATTGAGTGCTTACAGTATGCCAGGCAATATTCCAAGTGTTTGATTTAAGCTAAAAAATCCTGAGTTAGATATGTTGTTATATTCACCTTAAAAATGAGGCACAGATAGGTGAAATAATTTGTTCAGTGCTTTGCTGTTAATAAACAGGGAAAATCAGATTAGGAATTTGGACAGCTTGATTCTAGTATAGACTTTTAATGCCTAAATTTACCAGAGCATTCTGTCTTCACCCAATGCCCTGCCTTTTATCTAAACTTTAATGTGTCTGTTAAAAAAAAAAAATGCTTAACAATGTTGACTTTTAGGGTAGCTTGAAAGTACAAAAGAAAGAGGTTGTTTTACATGTCAAAGTGGAAATCTGGTTTAAATAGACATTAAAAGCGGTCACAAGAGAGTAGTAGCTGGGGTGGCTAAGTATGATGCCACTGGAGCCACATTCTTGGTTTTACATCCAGCTATTTTGGGCTTCCCTGGTGTCTTAGATGGTAAAGAATCCTGCTTGCAATGCAGGAGACCTGGGTTTGATTCCTGGATTGGGAAGATCCCCCAGAGAAAAGAATAGTACCCACTCCAGTATTCTTGCCTGAAGAATCCCATGGACAGAGGAGCCTGGCAGGCTACAGTCTATGGTGTCGCAAAGAGTCAGCCACGAATGAGCAACTAACACTGCTACTACTAAGCCACTCTTTGGCAATTATTTCTCCTTTCAGCTCAGCTTCCTTATCTGAAAATAAGTTTATTAGTACCTTCTCATGGAGAAGGCAATGGCACCCCACCTCAGTACTCCCATGGATGGAGGAGCCTGGTAGGTTGCAGTCCATGGGGTCACCAAGAGTCGGACATGACCGAGCAACTTCACTTTCACTTTTCACTTTCATCCATTGGAGGAAGAAATGGCAACCCACTCCAGTGTTCTTGCCTGGAGAATCCCAGGGACGGGGGAGCCCGGTGGGCTGCCATCTATGGGGTCACACAGATTCGGACACGACTGAAGCGACTTAGCAGCAGCAGCAACAGCAGCAGCAGTACCTTCTCAGGAATTTCTCTGAGTTAGTATAAGTTAATGTGATTAAAGTATTTAGAGCTAGTTCTGACATATTAATAATAAGCAATGTGTAAATTAGTTAATGTTATCATTTGGACCCATATGCAGAGCTAGAATCATAAGTCTTCTGGAAATGGATTTCAACACACTAAGAGTTGATTTAAAAGACTGTCCAAAGGTAGAACTAGGAGAAATGAGCTCCTCAGCATTGGAAGCATCCAAGAAACCCAGATTTGGTATAAGTTCTAAGAGGTCATACTGACTGGATCACTTCAGGCCAGCTCGATAGAAACTGAACTTTAATTAGGAGGTTTGATGCTTCTGTGACCATTTGTAATCTTTATCTGTGATGGCCACATCAGAGCCAGTTAATACAAGAGAATGAAGACCTAAAGTAGTTAGAATAGCGAGGTGTGCTGGGAAGAGACAAAGGCTTAAGTCAGCAGAAGGCTTGACCTTGCAATTTGGGGAAAGTCCTTAACTGCTTTAAATTTTTCACACACACACACACACACACACACACACACACAGGGAGGGAGATGTTCTGGGATACCCTACATAACTCAGGATGTATAAAGAACTATAGATAAGGGTTTCATTTACTATGAGAAAGAAGGAATCAACTAAGGCCTAGAGCATGAAATACCACCCAGGATGATCTAAAGGTAAACAAGCGGAGAAGCAGGAGGACACTGGTTTGCTGGAGGGGCTGAGTTAGGATATTAAAGCACAGAAATGGAGGAGCTCCAGATCTTGGAAACAAAGCTATTTGCTGAATAAATCCACCTGAGACTTCTAGCAACATCTCTCCCACCCTTCCAGTCAGAGCTCCATCAAGAGAATTCTGGTGAAATGAGTATCACCTCACCCTACATTTCAGCAGTCTCTGGCTACAATACTATAGAAGCCTCCATTCTTAAAGACTGTCATCTTTTATTTATTAGCATCATGAAACATCCTGGCAGTGACTGAATTATGCGATCAATGTAAATGCTAATCAAAGTTATCAACGTCGAGTGTTCTCTTCTCCACATGGCAGGTCCTTGCTGCTCCCATGATGCCAATTGCATGATTTGTACATAGCCCTAATTTGCTGATTACACTGATCTTCTCAGTTCCTGCTCTTCTGAGTCCTTACCTTCTTGCTATTTTTGGTTTCAGTTCAGCATTAATATTAGGGAAATGCCATTAGGAAGAACAAGGTATTCAAAAGAAAAACCAGTCAGATAAATTTTAGAACCTAAAATAAGTGACTCTTTTGAGTCTCTCAGTTATTAACCATTCAATTTTTAATAAATAATTCAATCAGATTAGAAGGGAAACTGGTTTAAAAAATATACATTTATTTCACATATAAGCCTCAGTCAAACCATAAAAGGAATCGGTAAGTCACATGCTAAGTACAGAAAATTACTTCCTGTAATAAGTGCATCTTCTCTTATTTCATTGTATCAGACAGTAAGTATAAATTCATACGTAGGTGCATTAGAACATCATTGTAGAATATGCTATTTCTTCCTGGACAGAAGGAGGGTTTCTGGAAAGAGAGGAAATGATTCAAGAGGTATTAAAAGGAAATTGAAGCTGGGGAAGGGGGTAGGGGATGGTTGGATTCAGAGTTTGGGACTAGCAGATGCAAACTGTTGTATACAGAATGGATAAACAACAAGGTCCTATCGCATAGCACAGGGAAGTTCCTTCATTTTTGTGTGCTCAGTTGCATCTGACTCTTTGTGACACCATGAACTATAACCTGCCAAGCCCTCTGTTCATGGGATTTTGCAGGCAAGAATCCTGGAGTGGCATGCCATTTCCTCCTCCAGGGCATCTTCCCAACCCAGGGATCATGCTTGTGTCTCCTACACTGCAGGCAGATACTTTTCTGGTGAGCCACTGGGGATGCCCATATATATAAATATGTAAAATGCATGCATATATAAATATAAAATCTGCTAGATTGTTTCCAACTTTTTCTCTATTAGCATCAGTGGTGCAACTTATATATTGATGTTTTAAGCTTTTATCTAATTTGTATTGTGACCTTAAAGTGGATCTCAAAAAATGAACTCACTAACTCCAAGGCAAGTCTAGTATTTAACTACTATGCATTCAAATAGTGTATCTGCTAGCATTCATTTGTATTAGTAGGTAGTAATACTATATCAACAGTTTAATATTTTCAGTGAGAACTATGTTCTGAGAGTATAGAGATTTTTTTAATGCATCATTTTTGAAAGAGATTTTTACAATTCAATTTGCAAAGTTCTCACCAAGCTGAGCTAAAATAAAATCTACCAGGTTATATTGAAGCTCTCTGCTTGCAAACATAAGAAACATAAATTTATCACAGAAGTTTAATCAATAGAATATAATGGAAAAAATATTAAATCTATAGATTACCTCAAAAGCCGAAAATCTCCCTCAAGGAACATTCTTTGTAGCAGATCCACTTTCCAGACTCACTCCAGGAGCTCAGGGGAGCAAGTGGCTTGCTCCACAGCCTTCCTGCTTCTCCCCACCTGTCTTGTCCTGTGGGCCCTGCTTCCTGCTGGGTGGGGCTAGCACTATTGGTTCAATAGGTCCTCATCCACTGCCACCATATCTCAGTTCTCCAGAATCTTCTCCAGTCTTATTTGGAGAAGGAAGGATCTCATCCTTGGGTTTTTTTCCTTGTGAACTGCCACTTCTTTGGGCCTCTCCCATCCCTCCACGTGGGACCAGCCTTCTTCTTGCCTTGGACACAGCACACACAATACCTTTCCTTTAGCTCTCTCTCTCCAGGGGCTTTGCATGCTGTGAGGCTTCCCAGGTGGTGCTAGTGGTAAAGAATCCGCCTGCCAATGCAGGAGGCGAGAGGAAAGAGAGGAATATTCAATCCTTGGGTCAGGAAGATCCCCTGGAGTAGGAAATGGCAACTCACTCCAGTATTCTTGCCTAGGAAATCCCATGGACAGAGGAGCCTGGTCGGCTCCAGTCCATTGGGTCACAAAGACATAACTGAAGAGACTTGCCTGATCGATCTACCATCAGGCCTGCTTCCCCTTTGACAACGAGAAAGTGATATCCAGATGCCTCAAGAAAGGAGTAAAAAAGGAGTGTGACTTTGTTCTATCAGCCTTCAATAAAATGAATCTGAAAGTTAAATACAAGCATATGAAATAAGCACTTTAAATCAACCACATTATTATAACAGAGGTTAAACAAGCAAATAAATGAATAAGAAGAAGAACTTTATTTTTCTGTAAAAATCTAATCAATTTCAGAAGACCTTGATCAATGGATAGTCAGGAAGGTTTACAAAACATATTAATTGTAAACATACTCCTCTTCCTTAACTTAAGCTTATCTCTATCTTGCAAATATCCCATCAAGATCACCTTCCTTTCCTCTGCTTTTTACCAAGATAGTGTCTAAGAACAGGAGAGAGCTTTCAGCTTGTAGGTACTGTTGATGAAGTGATGTCTCACCTCTGGCTCGGATTCTCCATACCCAGGGAGCTGGTCTCTGAGTGAGCATTGTCAGGCATATTTTGAAAAGTGCATCTGCCTCCATATCTGGGGTCCCTTGTGGTTTGTGCTGCTGCTGTCTGCTACCGGGGCTCTTTTGTTCGGTTTGTTTGACTTGATCAGGTTCTCAGCCCCATCTTACTTCTCCCTGTGTCCAGAGTCCAGACTGTGACAACTAGACCATCCCTGGTCTGGGTGCTGCTCAGTTGCCTCAGACATAGTGTAATATCCTCCTGTCACTGTACACTCCTTGTTAGGTTTCCTAACAAGTCCATGAGCTCTCTTCATCTCCAGACCTATTACAGGCTCTTTCGGCTCAGGATCTCAGTGTCCAGCTCTGGATTATTACCCTGGGCTCACCCTGGCCCACTTCTGCTCATTCTGCCTCTGCAGGTTGGAAGAGGGCCACACAACACAGAGAACTCTGAGGAACATAAGGAGGAGCTCATCAAAGCACTGTTGCTTTTATCTTTCCTTTGGTTACCATCTCTCTTTCCTCTGGGAAGACAATCAGACTTTTTCCTACTAACTCTTCCTTTTCCTTCCCACAGTTGCCAGGCAGCAGGACCAGTTTTCTTTTTTTCTCTTACTCTCTGGCGTTGACTTTTACAGTGCTTATTCTCTCTTTTTCTGGAGGCCCTAAACTTGACAATATAACTTTAACTGTAGACAGAATGAAGAAAGGGGAATACTCTTACATATAGTGAACATGTATAATTAAAATTTTAGAAATATTATTTTCATTACCTATTTTGTGTTACAGCTTTGTTGGTATAACAGGGCTTCCCAGGTGGCTCTAGTGGTAAAGAACCTACCTGCCAATGCAGGAGGTAAGAGACATGGGTTCAATCCCTGGGTTGGGAAGATTCCCTGGAGGAGGACTTGGCAACTCACTCCAGTATTCTTGCCTGGAGAATCTCATAGACAGAGGAGCCTGGTGTGCGCTAGTCTACAGAGTCATAAAGAGTTCAGATGGCAAGAGTCTGCCTGCAATGCAGGAGACCCAGGTTCCTTACATGGGTTGGACAACCCCCTGGAAAAGGAAATAGCAACCTACTCCAGTGTTCTTGCCTGGAGATTTCCATGGACAGAGGAGTCTTGTGGGCTATAGTCCATGGGGTTGTAAAGTGTCAGAGATGAGTGGGTGACTAACACTTTATTGGTATAACAAGAGGAGAGATTGATTTATAAGAAACTCCATGGAATATTCTATTGGAATCAAGATAGAAAGAGTACTTCTGGATTTCACACCATAATGATGATTGCTAACACTTATATATTAATAACATTGCTAAATGCCAAGTCTGCTCCAAGAATGTTACATACAGCTCACTTTCTCAGAACAGTTTTATGATACAGGCACAATTATTCTCACTATTTTAGAGATGAGAAAGAGAATGCATGGAGAGGTTATTTTTCCAAGACCAAACAGCTAGTAAATATTCATTTAAGAACTGAATTTTTGAAGCAAGAAAACCTGGCTCCAGAATTAGTCTTTTTGACCATGATGCTTCCCTGCCTTGGTATGCTCAGCTCATGACATATCATCACCTTCTTTTCTTCCTTTTTTGTTTCACCATTTGCTTATCACGTGTCTTCTAGATTCCGGGAAATGTTCTAAGAGCTGGACTCTGTTAATAAAGAAAAACGATGCCCTGGAAAAATAAAGTGGGAAAGATTAGGAGAAGCAAGCTTTATTGTATTCACTATTCCAGAAAGAAAAAAATCATCTTAGTGACCAACGTGGTAAAATTTGGTCAAAGCCTACCTCGTGATATCAAGGGAAAATATTCAAAGCAGAAGAACTTACTTACTTCCCTACTCACTTACTTCCCTACTCATATTTCCCATGCTGCTCTGGTTAAAGAAGGCTACATGATGTCATGGAAAAAAGTAAAAATTTAAGGATCAGCAGCTTAGCAAATAAAGATTATTCCTCATTCTCACAAAGTCCAGTGTGGCTATTCCTGATTGGGCTATTCCGAGTGGACTCCTTCTGAGCAGTGACTCACCTGTATAGGTTCATGAACTCTTTCCTTCTCATTCATATGAACAGGAAGGAGACAATGTATGGATAACCTGGAGCATTTTGATATATGGCAGCCCCTTTGCAACAATGAGCTTAAGGATGAGCCATTAACACACCACAAATGGAAAAACAAAATGATACTAGGGTCTTTGTTGATAGAATTCAAGCAAGTGAACCAAAATCTGAGCCACCAAACACCAGCAACTCTTCTTATGTATAAATATTAATACCTCCTTGATTGGGCCACTTGTTGCTGCTACAACTGCTGCTAAGTTGCTTCAGTCGTGTCCGACTCTTTGCGACCCCATGGACAGCAGCCCACCAGGCTCTGCCGTCCCTGGGTTTCTCCAGGCAAGAGTANTTCTTATGTATAAATATTAATACCTCCTTGATTGGGCCACTTGTTGCTGCTACAACTGCTGCTAAGTTGCTTCAGTCGTGTCCGACTCTTTGCGACCCCATGGACAGCAGCCCACCAGGTTCTGCCGTCCCTGGGTTTCTCCCGGCAAGAGTACTGGAGTGGGTTGCCATTGCCTTCTCTGGGGCCACTTGTTAGACCACAAAAATTTGGGTTTTATTTCACTTGCAGTGAAATAACTCTGAACTGTTACAAAAGTATACGACCTATTCACTGAATTTGTAATATATATAATATATTTCTGTTATATCAGTATATCTCAACTTAAAATCAACTCCCATTGTATGACTTTTTGAGGTATAATTCACATATCATATAATTTACCCATTTAAAGTGTAAAATTCCGTGTATTTTGAGTGCATGCAGAGCTATAAAATCAATTCTAAAATATATTATCATTCTCAAAAGAAATTCTATATTCATTAGTAGTCACTATTCCCCTTGAAAACCTTGAAAATACTTGAGGTGTTTCCACTTTGGGTCTGATATGCATATTACTGCTATGATCTTGCATGTACAAGTTTTTTTGTAGACATATGTTCTTATTTTTCCTTCATATCTAGGGGTAAAACTGCTGGGTCATAGAATAACTCTATGTTTAATCTTTTGAGGAATTATCAGACTGTTTTTCAAATATTAATATTCTCATCAATAGTATTTAAGATACCAATCTTGCCACATCCTCAACAATATTTGTTATTATCTGACTCTTTTTTTTTTTTAAGAAAAAACGTTGGAGTTTTATTTTAAAAATCAATAAAAACACAAAAACTAGTTCTATTAATACTGATGTCACTCCTTAGGATATATCCTGAAATAATTCAACATTTCCAACCCTATGATCAGGAAAATAATAATTTTAGAACACTTTCAGGTTTTTTTTTTTAGTTTATATATTTTACTGAAGGATAATTGCTTTACCGAATTTTGCTGTCTTCTGTCAAACCTCAACATGAATCAGCCATAGGTATACATATATCTCCCTCCCTTTTGAACCTCTTTTTCATCACCCTCCCCATCCTACCCCTCCAAGTTGACACAGAGCCCCTGTTTCAGTTTCCTGAGCCATATAGCAAATTCCTGTTGGAAATCCATTTTACATATGGTAGTGTAAGTTTCCTTGTTACTCTTTCCATACATCTCACGCTCTCTTCTCCCTGTCCCCCTGTCCATAAGTCTATTCTTTACGTCTCCTTCTCCACTGGTGCCCTGTAAATAAATTCTTCAGTACCATTTTCTAGATTCTATATATATGCATTAGAATACAGTATTTATCTTTCTCTTTCTGACTCGCTTCACTCTGTATAGTAGGATCTAGGTCCATCCACCTCATTAGAAGTGACTCACATGCGTTCTTTTTATGGCTGAGGAACATTCCATTGTGTAGATGTACCACTACTTCTTTAGCCATTCGTCTGTCGATGGACAACTAAGTTGCTTCCATGTTCTAATATTGTAAATCATTCTGCAACAAACAATGGGATACATGTGTCTCTTTCCATTTTGGTTTCCTCAAGGTATATGCCTAGGAATGGGATTGCTGGGTCATATTGTGGTTTTATTCCTAGTTTTTTAAGGAAACTCCATACTGTCTTCCATAGGGGCTGTATCAATTTACATTCCCACCCACAGTGCAAGAGTGTTCCCTTTTCTCCACACCCTCTCCAGCATTTATTGTTCGTAGACTTTTTGACGAGGGCCATTCTGATCTATGTGAGGTGATATCTGATAATAGTTTTGCTTTGCATTTCTCAAATAATGAGCAATGTTGAGCATATTTTCATGTGTTTGTTAGCCATCTGTATGTCTTCTTTGGAGAAATGTCTGTTTAGGTCTTTTCCCCACTTTTTGACTGGGTTGTTTGCTTTTCTTGTATTGAATTGCACGAGCTGCTTGTATATTTTGGAAACGAATCCTTTGTCAGTTGTTTCATTTGATATTATTTTCTCCCTTTCTGAAGGCTGTATTTTTACCTTGCTTATTGTTGCATTTGCTGTATAAAGCTTTTAAGTTTAATCAAGTCCCACTTGTTTACTTTTGATTTATTTCTGTTATTCTAGGAGGTGGGTCATAGAGGATCTTGGTTTGATTTATGTCCTCAAGTGTTCTGCCTATGATATCCTCTAAGAGTTTTATAGTTTCTGGTCTTACATTTAGGTCTTTAATCCATTTTGAGTTTATCTTTGTGTATGGTGTTAGGAACTGTTCTAATTTCATGCCTTTACATGTAGCTGTCCAGTTTTCCCAGCACTATTTATTGAAGAGGCTGTCTTTGCCCAATTGTATATTCTTGGCTCCTTTGTCAGAAATAAGGTATCAATAGGTGCATGGGTTTATTTCTGGGCTTTTTGTCTTGTTCCATTGGTCTGTATTTCTGTTTTTGTGCCATCCTGTCTTGATGACTGTAGCTTTGTAGTATAATGTGAAGTCAGGAAGGTTGATTCCTCCAGCTCCATTTTTATTTCTCCAGACTGCTTTGGCTATTCGAGGTCTTTTGTGTTTCCATATGAATTGTGAAATTTTTTGTTCTAGTTCTGGGAAAAAGGCCATTCATAATTTGATAGGGATCACATTAAATCTGTAGATTGCATTTGGTAGTATAGTCATTTTCACAATATTGATTCTTCCTACCCAGGAACATTGAATATCTCTCCATCTGTTTATGCCATCTTTGATTTCTTTCATAAGTGTCTTATAACTTTCTGTGTACAGTTCTTTTATCTCTTTAGGTAAGTTTATTCCTAGATATTTAATTCTTTTTGTTGTAGTGGTGAATGGAATTGATTCCTTAATTTCTATTTCTGATTTTTTCTTGTTAGTATATAGAAATGCAAGTGATTTCTGTGTATTGATTTTGTATCCTGCAACCTTGCTAAATTCA
>SJYV01051150.1:0-10618 GCA_006410875.1 Neotragus pygmaeus
CCCTGACTGGCTTTAACAGCACAATTTCATCTATACACCTTTTTCCTAGGTCTCCATAAAAGGATTTGTGGTGATTTTGTCAGGTAACTATGCCAGGTAAAAGGGAATCACTTGACTCTGAGATAAAACCAATTCCTTAATATCCAGACCACCAAGTTCATCTACCAATCAAAGACTTAAAAGAATATCAAGTGATGACTGATTCTTTGACCAGAATCAACAAACTCCACGGGGCAACAATCATCCAGGGTAATTTCCCCAGTTTCTGAGCACACAGAGCAAACGGCATCACTTCTGTTAAACAGCCTCCTACTGCTGTTGCTGTTGCTGCTAAGTCACTTCGGTCGTGTCCCACTCTTTGCAACCAAATGGACTGCAGCCCACCAGTTTCCTCTGTCCATGGGATTCTCCAAGCAAGGATGCTGGAGTGGGGTTGCCATGCCCTCCTTCAGGAGATCTTCCCAACCCAGGGATCGAACCCACATCTCTCATGTCTCCTGCATTGGCAGGCGGGTTCTTTACCACTAGCACCACCTGGGAAGCCCAAACAACCTCCTGCTGCTGCTGTTGCTAAGTCGCTTCAGTTGTGTCCGACTCTCAGCGACCCCATGGACTGCAGCCTACCAGGCTCCTCTGTCCATGGGATTTTCCAGGCAAGAGTACTGGAGTGGGATGCCATTGCTTTCTCCAAACAACCTCCTAATCCCCCCCAAAAGTAAGTCTGTTATAATAGGAAAAGCCAGGCAGAACCTGGAAATAAAAAGTAATTTCCTTTCAAACCTGTCAAATAGCTGTTCTATAGAGTGTTAAAGAGATCTACGGATCTATCAGAAAGCAAAAGAGGCACATGACTACTGAGCTACTGATGATATGGAAGTAACCTCATTCAATTTCTTTTAGAGGTAAATGATGGTCAAGTAAATAAACTTTGGCTATTCTTTCTATGCAGGTGCTTTACCCTAAAGAACTAACGAGAACATGCCAGATTCAGTAGCTTGAGAAGCAAGGAAAGACTGGTTTTTCCTGTTCATGAGCTTCACCTTCAATTCCATAGTTTTAAGAATTATAATAGTATAGGAACAAAGTATAAGTGACACCTGGAAACCTGAGGTTTAATTCCCCAGGAAATTTTTTGTATTTTAACTGTTTTAGAAAGAAATTTAAAAAAATTGTTTTTTAATATATAAATCTCCATAGTCCCTGCTCACGTTCTTTCTTGTCTTTTTTTCCCTATGAAGTCTTAAGCCATTAAAGTTCATAAAGTGCCAGCCTTGACCCTGCCTGAAGATACTGATGGGGGGAATGTCACTTTGTGTGCTTAAGGCTTGCAGTGTCATCTGCACCAAATATAATTTAATTTGGTCTTAATTTCTCTGGGGCACCCTTGGAAACTGCAGTTATTGTGTNTTAAGCCATTAAAGTTCATAAAGTGCCAGCCTTGACCCTGCCTGAAGATACTGATGGGGGGAATGTCACTTTGTGTGCTTAAGGCTTGCAGTGTCATCTGCACCAAATATTATTTAATTTGGTCTTAATTTCTCTGGGGCACCCTTGGAAACTGCAGTTATTGTGTCATATTATAACATTCGTGCTTTTGATAGGGTTTCCAGCTTTAGAAAATCAAAATATAGGATACCATGTTAAATTTGAATTTCTGATAAAACAAAAAAATTTTAAGCACTGTCAAACGAAGAAAAACACACAACCAAAAAGTTGCAAGTTAAGTTTTATTTGGAGATCTTATTGAGGTCTGTAGCCTGGGAAACATAGTCTCAGATAGCTCTGGGGAACTGCTTCAAAGAATTAAGGGAGAAGCCAAGACATATAGGAGGTTTCTGCTGAAAACAAAACAAAACATGCAGTCTAACATCAAGAGCTTAGTACTAATCACAAAAAACAGATATCAAAGGTAAAGATGTTAGTGTTTTTAGGTGTATGGACTGATGCACTGAAATTATTCTTTAGATATACAGCTCAACTATTTAGGGCCAGTATCCAGAAGTATAAACTGACTGCTCCTGCTGCTGCTAAGTCGCTTCAGTCATGTCCGACTCTGTGCGACCCCATAGACAGCAGCCCACCAGGCTCCCCCGTCCCTGGGATTCTCCAAGCAAGAACACTGGAGTGGGTTGCCATTTCCTTCTCCAATGCATGAAAATAAAAACTGAAAGTGAAGGTGCTCAGTCGTGACCCCATGAACTGCAGCCTTCCAGGTTCCTCCGTCCTTGGGATTTTCCAAGCAAGAGTACTGGAGTGGGGTGCCATTGCCTTCTGTGATAGACTGACTACCTCCTATCTTCCTCCATCCTGAATTCCCCTTGGGGTGCATGGGGGTGGGGTATGCTTCATTGGCTGGTGGTGTAATCCTTGTAGAACCAGAATGATGGGCAACACTCTGTTTCTGGAATGGCAGGCAACATTCCATTTCCACAGTATACACAACATATTGAATGCATGCTCAGTCGCTCAGTCATGTCCAGACTCTTTGCAACACCATGGACTGCAGCCCGCCAGACTCCTCCGTCCATGGAATTTTTCCAGGCAAGAATACTGGAATACAAGAATTCCTCCTCCAGGGGATCTTCCCGATCCAAAAACTGAATCCAGATCTCCTGTGTTTACTGCATTGGCAAGCTGATTCTTTACCACTGAGCCACTTGCGAAGCCCCACGTATTGCATATATTAATACTAAACAATTATTAACCGTTTATTTGGAATTCAAGTTTAACTAGATCTGTATTTTATCTGGCAACCCTAACCAAGCACCAGTGAGAAACATAGTCTTGTTTCACTCTGGCTGTCCTTGGACTAATATGTTATTCTCATTTGTCTGTCTTTTAAAGTGTGTCAAAATTTTGCCTTTCAGATCTGTTATCATAGAAAACCCAAAGCTGGTCCTCTGCCCCAGTACCCCCAGGTTGCTGTTTTTCTCTCTTCCTTCATGGTCATCTCTGTTTTTCACTGATACTCCTACCCCTATTGCTACTTTTGCTGACAGACACCTTTTTTTCTATACGGTGTTCATACCTTTTCTGTTCTACTACAGCAAAACGTAGTGTTTTAATGCATGGACTTAAAGAAAGACAAATTAGGATTTGAATCCCAGTTTACTTTTCAGTAGATATGGGAGCTTCAGTAAGTTATTTAGTGTAAGTCTCTTGTTCTCCTTCAGTAAAATACAGGTTAAATGAGATTGATACAGCAAACTACTCAAAGGTACAAACCTTATTGGGTTATTATTATTAAAAGAGCTTCAGACCTTAGGTGCTGACTTGAATTCTTTGTGTTGGATGCCTAGACTTGCAGTTTAGGCTGTGCTGGCCATTCTTCCCTGGCAAGGTTTTATACTGTCTGGCTTGTCTTCACCATCATTACCAACGAGTTTAGTTCCTTTCAGGAAATATGTGTTGAGTTTCTACTACATGCTAAGCACTGTGCCAAGTGCTGGAGATCTGGAGATAAATAGGATAGCACTTACCTCATGGAGAGTGTTGGGCAGAAAGGAGAAATATAGATCAGATCACAATACAGTGAAGTAAAATTATTTAGAGGTGTACAAGATGCCTCAAGATGTTCTGGAACCACAGAGAAGGAGTTCAGATCCCTGGAAGGAAGGAAGCAAGAAAAAGCTTCAAGTCTGTGATAATACCTGAACAGAGAGCTGAAAAATGAGTGGAACTAGCTATAAAAAATGTAAGCAAGAGCAGTGGAAACATATTCAACATTCAATTAAGAGCATGAGGAATGGGAATAGGTGCTGCTGCTGCTGCTGCTGCTAAGTCACTTCAGTCATGTCCGACTCTGTGCAGCCCCACAGACGGCAGCCCACCAGGCTTTCCCACCCCTGGGATTCTCCAGGCAAGAACACTGGAGTGGGTTGCTATCTCCTTCTCCAATGAATGAAAGCAAAAAGTGAAAGTGAAGTCACTCAATCGTGTCCGACTCTCAGCGGCCCCATGGACCGCAGCCTACCAGGCTCCTCCATCCATGGGATTTTCCAGGCAAGAGTACTGGAGTGGGTTGCCATTGCCTTCTCTGGAATAGGTGCTATGAGGGGTATATACAGGGAAACTGAAAGCAGTTCAGTGTTATTGCTCACCGACACCAAGTAAAAATACAGNCAGGCTCCTCCATCCATGGGATTTTCCAGGCAAGAGTACTGGAGTGGGTTGCCATTGCCTTCTCTGGAATAGGTGCTATGAGGGGTATATACAGGGAAACTGAAAGCAGTTCAGTGTTATTGCTCACCGACACCAAGTAAAAATACAGAGACAGTGCTTTGGAGAAAGTAGTAGCTTTATTACTTTGCCAGGAGCAGTGGGGTTTGAGAGCGTAAAAAGCTTGAAAGTTAATGCTCTCAAGACTGTGCTCTCCTTCCCTGGGGAAGCTAGAAGAGGTCTTACAGTTTTTAGGCGGTAAATGGGGCTGAATATGAGGATCAGGGCTGATGTGTTCTTGCATTCTTCTCCTTCTCCTGGGGATATTGAGATGTTAGGGCTGGCATTAGGTGATTCAGTACAGGTTCTGGTGGTCAGCCATGACATTCTTTCTGGAATGAGGAATGCTCCCAATGGAAAGCAGTGATAGAGAGTGTCCTCTTGGAGGGTTAAACATTAGGTGGATGGTACAGCCTTAGCTAGAGGGCAATCATTTTCACAGTACTATTAAGCAAGAAAGAGAGGGGAAATTTTATAAACATCTATATGTTGGGCTTCCCAGGTGGGGCTAGTATAAAGAATCTGCCTGCCAATACAGGAGACTCCAGAGACTCAAGTCAGGTTTGATCCCCTGGAGGAGGAAATGGCAACCCACTCCAGTATTCTTGCCTGGGAAATTCCATGGACAGAAGAGCCTGGCAAACTACAGTCCATGGGGCTATAGTCCATGATGTCACAAAGAGTCAGTCAGATAGGACTGAGGTGCAACCATGTGCTGTGTAGGTTGAATGGGTAGAGAGAATAAGGGCTAACATAATGGGGTGCCTAAACTAGTTTCTGCTACATTAGTATCTAAGTACAAATTGTAAAGCTAGGAGAGGTCAATGAAAGCATTACTTCCTTTTGGTCATCAGTTTGGCAACCCATATCTTTACAGCAGTTGTGGGTGTCATAAATATATTGAACCCTCTGTTTTCATTGTTGTTTTTGTCTGTTTAGAGCTTTGGTCCTCTTCCAAGAGGCCAAAGCACCATGTTACTGTTTCCTGATGAATAATTGCCTCCACTTCTCTCCTTTTCATTTTAAAACTTTTTGAACAGACTAAAAAGTCTTTTTCTCTTATAAAAAAACACGTGTATTTATGTCATAAGGTATATTTTTCCTGCTGAAGTATTTCTAAAATATTTTAAATCTTTTCCCTCTTACAAAAGGAGGAAGAGATTCATTATATATTCTCTCTGTATCTTAATCTTAGAATAGTGCCTAGCTATTATTATTATGCATCAGGCACATTTTACTTCCAAAATATTTAGAACAAACAAGAAAATCTAAGATATATTCCACCATCCAGGGAATTTCTCAAGGTCATGAGTGTTAGCCGCTCAAGTCGTGTCAGACTCTGCGAGCACCCTGCACTGTAGGCCCTCCAGGTTCTTCTGTCCGTGGGATTTCCCAGGCAAGAATACTGACATTTCCTTCTCCATGGGATCTTCCCAACCCAGGGATCCAACCTGGGTCTCCTGCGTTGCAGGCAGATTCGTTTCCATCTGAGCCAAAATGTTAAAGCCAGTCATTCTACTCTAATACAGTTATTTAATTTTGTTTTTCTGCTCTCTTTCTCCGTTTGTCTTTCTCCGACGTAGTTTTAATCATTTGCAATATAGACACGGGCCTAATTCACAGCGGCGTGGTGTTAAGAGGAAAGGGATAATCCTACCCTACTCATCTGGTGGCGCTGCTCTAGGCTCTGTTCAGCCTCAGGGTCTAAACCAGGGTGGGAGAAGCGGTTATTTCCAACCGAACAAGCCTTCCAGAAAAATGAGTGGCGGCCTGCGCCAGAGCGAATCTCGTCACTGTCACTGGCATTCTAGAGCCCAGTGTGTTTGCTTCCTGGATCCACCTCCTCACTCCCTCTCAGGGTCCTTTGCCCCCAAAGGACTTTGACTCGACTTTCGCAGTCTCACACCCTGGCGCCCTTCGCCGCCAGGCAGTCCGGCAGAGGCGCGCCGCTGGAGTCACTCCGTCCGCTGTGTCCCTTTAGGAAACAACTAGCAGGAGGCACTGCCCCAGACAAGGACACGACAGTGAAGCCGGCGCCGGGGGTCGCCCGCGGAGCCTCTGAAGTCCTCGTCTTGGGGATGGAGTTGGCAAGTGCCAAGGTGGGACCCGCAGAGCCGAGCCGGGAACGGCGTTCACCCGGGCCGAGGCGGCAGCCGGAGCGATTGGGAGACGGGACCGCGGGAACCCGGAAACGCCTGGGCCGCACCGGGCCGGCGGCAGCGGCGGCGGCGGTAGCGAGTGGCGCTGCGCTTCCAGGGTCGCGGGGGACCCGGCNGTTCACCCGGGCCGAGGCGGCAGCCGGAGCGATTGGGAGACGGGACCGCGGGAACCCGGAAACGCCTGGGCCGCACCGGGCCGGCGGCAGCGGCGGCGGCGGTAGCGAGTGGCGCTGCGCTTCCAGGGTCGCGGGGGACCCGGCGGGCGCCGCAGCCTGGGGCGCCGGGCCGAGCTGAGCCGCCGCCCCCAGTACGCGCAGCCGGCCGAGCTGCGCGGAAGGTGAGCCTGGTGCGCTCCCGGGTTGCGGCGGGCACGGGCAGGCCGGTGGCCTCAGCTTTGGCCGGGGCAGCTTGCAGCGGGCGCGGGACTGATACGAAGTCTGTCTGAGTGCACGGAACGGTGTGGGACACCTTAAATACTAGCTGAGTGCGGGGTGGGAATGGATGAAGTGACACGTTGTAAGTACGAGGGACGACGTGAGGAATGTGCTGGGTGTAGGAAGGAAAAGGGCTCCAGGAAAGGGGTGTGTCAACCAAATGAAAACGGCAGTGTGTGCTTTAGAGTCCGGGGCTTGCGGAACCGAGTGGCCGGAGGGCCAGGCTGGCGGTCATTCCATTTGGAACTGCCCTGGATCTCCCGCTCGGTGTACGGCCCTGTGGCTGATGCAGAGCCAGGAGACCGGGACCCTGCGCTGAAGCAGCCTCAGGGACTTCAGGAAATGGAAGGGTTGTCCTTGGTAAGGCTAGTACGCAGGCAAAGGCTGTGTGAGGCCAGGTGGGATTCCTATCAAAAGGTGTGCTTGTTGGGTTCTGAGTGTTTAGGAAGGGAAGATTTTAATTAACTTTTATTTAAAGCAACTAAACTACAGGGGACGCTGGTTCAAATGAATTAAAGGGTAATATTAAATGTAGTACTGGGGCCATGCTTGGTAAAACACGTTTCATTACTTTATGGTAGAAGGCTGAATCTTTTATTATGTTCTGTTACATGCAGTATTTGAAAGTGGAGCCGCAGTTTTTTTGTTTTCAATCAGCAGTCAACTTTGGTAGTTAAAAATGAACTTTGGTAGTTTCCCACTTGGTTCACTTACTCATTTTCGCTGGTAAACTCAGATTGTTTCCTTTAAGAGCATGACTTCTAAATTCACTTTCCTGGCCCTAACTGTCCTCCCAGGTATTGATTCTCCTTGTTCAGCATCCCAGTTTGCTTGTTCTCTTTTTCATTTCTATGCTAAACGTGACTTCTCTTGCCTCTTAACTTGCTCTGTGGCAGTGGCTGGGTTTGCTGCCCTCAGCCTGCCTCCCTTCCAGTAACTCCCCTTGAAACTGCTTTTCAAAACCAGAGGTCTTATGTATTCCTTGGTTTCTCTTTTCTCAGACATGCTCAAGTGACTTTCTGTTGAATCTGGATTAAATTTAAAATTATTTAGGTTACCAACCAAAGCTCTTCAAAAATGTGTAGCTGTCCTTGACTTCAATCAAATCAACATGTCCCTTTCATTCTTTTTAAAAAAATTATTTTATCCCACAAGTTCTGTTTTTTAGCTCAATCATAATAGTTACTCTGAAGTTAATTTCTGAGCATGTTCTATGCCTGCGTGCCTTCTTCTTTGTTTACATCCTTTCTTCCTACAAGGAAGGCCTTTTTTTCCATCTTTGTAGAAANCATGTCCCTTTCATTCTTTTTAAAAAAATTATTTTATCCCACAAGTTCTGTTTTTTAGCTCAATCATAATAGTTACTCTGAAGTTAATTTCTGAGCATGTTCTATGCCTGCGTGCCTTCTTCTTTGTTTACATCCTTTCTTCCTACAAGGAAGGCCTTTTTTTCCATCTTTGTAGAAATCCTTCTGTCCATCTTTGCAAAAGGTATTCTTTAATGCCACCTCCTGTACCTTTTTTTAAAATTGAGATGTAATTGACATATAACTCCATATTAGTTTCCAGTGTACATCATAATGATTTGATATTTGCATGTATTGCAAAATTATCACCACACATCTAGTTAACATCATCACACATAGATACAAAATTTTTCTTGTAATGACAGCTTTTAAGATTTTAAGTTTACTCATTTTGCAACTTTCAAATATACAATATGGTATTATTAACTATAGTTACCATGGTGTACAGTATTCCCAGGACTTCTTTTCCAACTGGAAGTTGCTACTTCCTTCTTATAAAGCTCTCTAAAGTCTATCTTCCAGTCCAAAACATTCTTCTCTTGTGTGCTGCACTTTATAAGTATTTTATAATATTTGTTAAATTAGCATTTTGCTATCATTTTTTGAGAAAGTTATCTATACCACCTCAAAGATTTATTACTTTGAGGATCAAATAAAGTACTGAAACATAAAACAGAAAAGCATTTTCAAATATCAGATTAATAAAAAGCTGAAATAAGATTATACTACAACACAAGAGTGATCATTCTAAACGGAAATAGAATCATAAACTCAGAGAACAAGCAGGTGGTTACCTGAGGATACAGGGATGGAGGGAGGGGAGAAATAGGTGGAAGAGATAAAAAGGTACAACTTTCAGTAACAAAATAAATGATCACAAGCAGGAAATGTACAGTGTGAGGAATATAGTCAATACATATGTAAATCTTAGGTGGCAGATGGTGACTATATGTATCATGGTGATTACTTTAGAAACGTATAGAAATAGCAAATCACATGATGCATACCAGGAACTAGCATAGTGTATGTCAATTGTACTTCAAAAACAAACTCAGAAAAGAGACATCAGATTTGTGGTTATCAGAGGGTGGCAGGGTGGAAGGTAGGGTAGAATTGGAAGAAGGTAGTCAAAAGGCAAAAACTTTTCAGTTATAAGATGAATAAGTACTAGGGCTATAATATACAATGTGATAAAGGTAAGTATTACTTCTGTACTTTATCAAAGTTGAGAGTAAATCGTAAACATTTTCATCATAAGGCAAAAAACATAAATATATATTTTCTATTTAATTTACATGAGAAGATTGATATTCACTAAATTTACTGTGGTAATCATTTCACGATGTATGTAAGTCAAATCATTATGCTGTACAACATAAAATTATGTGGTGCTGTATGTCAATTATAGCTCAATAAAACTGGAAGAAATAATAAGTTATCCAGGTTGTCTAGCTTCAGCTTACAGGGCTTTGGGAAAAGGACAGTTTTTAGTTTTTGTGATTCCAAGTCAAGAGTAGAGAAAGTTGAAAATGTTAGTTTAGAGAGTCATAACTAGGTATTGGAGGAAACTAGAATAATTCAGGGATCCAATCCAGTGTACATGTATATTATAAAACCTCAAAGACAGTGGACTACAGTAGAATTTGATATCCACAAAAGTATGCTACTGAAACATAAATGTTCTCGCTATAGTCCTCTCTACTTCTACCAAAGATAGTCTCAGTAAGACTAATTTGTTTGCAAAATAAGTCTAGTCTCATTAAACTTGGCCTGATTATTTATGTAAATACAGTAAGAATAGTAATTGACCATAAGGACTCTTTTAAAAATCTGCTTTGCTATAACTTTTCAGAAGGAATCTCAGACCTTTGAAAGTATCTCAAGCCCATAAAGCCAAGCCAAGGACTGACTATCAGATTTCTCCTGTAATACTTAGATTTGAGTGAATTTCTTTCTTCTTTTTCCTTGAGATCCCTAAGAAATCCTCAGGTTCTTGGATCCACCAGAAAATGACCTTCCTTACTCACCTGATATGGCTGGAAACTATGAAAGCAAGATACCAGGGTGTGTGTGTGTATGTGTGTGTGTGTGTGTGTTTTAGTTTTTTCTGGAAGGGGCTTCATTGACCTTGTAAAGTGAAAGTTGGAATCGCGTCCGACTCTTTGTGACCCAATGGACTATACAGTCCATGGAATTCTCCAGGCCAGAATACTGGAGTGGGAACCCTTTCCCTTCTCCAAGTGATCTTCCCAACCCAGGTATTGAACCCAGGTCTCCCACATTGCAGGCGGATTCTTTACCAAAAGAATGGTGGACTTTGTACAAAGTCCAGTTTAATTCCTTAAAGTTGATATTATCCTGAAATATGACATCTCAGTCAAAACTTTGGCAGTATAGCCAGTGTTTCCAATTGTATCCTATTACAAGGAAAACAGATTCTTATTGAATACAGGCAAGTAACTATATTGTCATGAAATTAAGAACATTCACTATTAATTTC
>SJYV01051152.1:0-11133 GCA_006410875.1 Neotragus pygmaeus
AACGATGACCCTGTATGGGAGACAGCAAAAGAGACAGAGATGTAAAGAACAGACTTTTGCACTCTGTGGGAGAAGGCGAGGGTGGGATGATTTGAGAGAATAGCATTGAAACATGTATATTACTAAATATGAAATAGATCACCAGTCCAGATTCAATGTATAAGACAGGGTGCTCAGGGCCAATGCACTGGGATGACCCTGAGGGATGGGATGGGGAGGGAAGAGGCAGGGGGCTTCGGGATGGGGAACACATGTACATCCATGGTTGATTCATGTCAATGTATGGCAAAACACTGTAAAATACTGTAAACTAATTAGCCTCCAATTAAAATAAATTAATTAATTTTTAAAAATACTGGAGTTGGTAGCCATTCTCTTCTCCAGGGGATCTTCCTGACCCAGGGATTGAACCCAGGTCTACCGCATTGCAGGCAGATTCTTTACTGTCTGAGCCACCAGGGAAGCCCTCGGGACAGTGTCTGCACCTGATCAAATACCCCAGCAGAAAAGAATTCCATCTCAACCCCATTTAAAGTTAGAGCAAAGGGAGTTTTGACATGCTATACAAACTATCCTCAAAGCATTCTCCTTTAGATAAAATAGCCAGACACAACCACAAGAATACTAACATTCATAAAAGCTACAGCTTTCCTAAGTTCTTATTAAAATTTCTGACAAACTTTAACCCAAATGCAAATGGGTTTTAAAATCATGTATTAGAGTTTGTGGCTAAGACTGACCAAAAAGGACCTAAAACAGTGGTAAAGAACTTGCCTGCCAATTCAGGAGAGGCAGGTTCAATTCCCAGACTGGGAAGATCCTGTGGCGAAGAAAAAGGCAACACACTCCAATATTCTTGCCTTAGAAATCCCATGAACAGAGGAGCCTGGTGGGATACAGTCCATGGGCTCACAAAGAGTTAGATGTGATTTAGTGACTAAACAATAACAACAAAGCACCAAGTGCAGCTTATCTTTAGATAGAAAGGTTAAGGTGAGCTTCTCAGCTTAAGGTGGAAATCCATTCCCTTAATTACACAATAAACAATTTTGCACAAAATTCATGAGAAACTCCTACAGCTAAGTATTCATTAACCAACTTCTTACTCTAATAACCTAAGAAGCAACATTTTCTAGTGATCCCATTCTACTCTGGTCTTCATTATCTCTTTAAACATCATCAGTGCAGTGAAATGCCATCCCCTTTAATTTCTGAATTTTTTTTTCTTGCTCTAAATATAACCAATGTGCTGACGGTACGGCTATTAAGAATTTCCAGGGAACTTCTTAGAAAATAGAATTACTTTTCTTTTTGTTTAGCAAATGCTTTTAAGCATTTAGGCTTAGATTTATTAAACATTTAAGAATAAAAACAGAGAAGCAAATGAATTGCAAATAAGTACTAAGGTTAATTTGTATTATTTTGTTGTTGTTAATACTGGGCAAATTAGATCAGATTTTTCCCTGTTAAACTTCTCTCCTGCCAATGTTCTAGACGACAGCATACAACAGGGTAAGATTTAGTAGGAACTCTACCCATTGTGCAGAAACGCAGGCAGGGAGTGTTTTGTGTGTTTCCCCAGCAATGTCACTTCACCTGACAGGTTTCTTTCATGTAAACTTGTCTAAGAAGCAGCGTAATTGCAGGGTAATTGACATCGAGTGAACAGGGAAACTTACCACATGGCAGAGCAGTCAAAATTCACCAAGAGCCATTTGTGGGGATTAAAGTTAAATGAATCTGCAAACTGCCAAGGAATAAGAACAACAAAAAGAAAACACTTCAATTATTAATGCTTAGCTAAAAGTAAGACCTCATGCCAAGTAATTAACAGTTTGTATAAATAAAAATAAATAAAAATAGTCTGATCAGTCAGACAGAGTGGGAATCAGGCGAAACTGTGGGGTCTGGGGCTCATGGGCCCTTGGGCAGCTATCCCACCTCCCTGAGCCTCATTTCATCCATTTCAAATCCTGCCTCATGAAACATGAAGCTAATACCTCTGATTCTGGGCTGAGGCACAGAGGGAGGAAGAGAGCTTTGGAGCCAGAGAGTCTGGGTTGGCATCTGGGCACAACTCCTCCGTGTGCCTGGATGGGAGTCCTGCTTTGCGGAAAAGTCATGAGACCACAGCCTTGAACGCCTCAGCGCGGGTCCTGAGGGTGATGCAGAACCGTCCGGTGCAAACCCTGTAACTGCGCTGTGGTTGTCGGGCATACAGGTGGGGGAGCCATGCGATGGAAAGGTGGCAGTGCTCTCCAGCAGCTCTGCTTGCGTCCAGAGAACTGGAGGGAGCAGTCGTTGGGCGGGGCTTATAAAATGACGTCACAGGCAGCCCCAAGCCAGGCTCCGCCCATAGCGGGCGAGGGGAGGGACTCGCTGAGCTAGTAGGGCTGTGCCTCGGGGGCAGCCTGCAGGGCACACCCACAGAACCAGAGCGAGACTACGGTCCACTGGGCATAAAAGGTACCAGGTTGCTGGCTGGAGAAAAAGCACAAGCTAAAAGCTGAGAGTTATGCTTTATTTGACTGACTTTCCCAGGACTCCAAGCCCAGAAGCCAGCAATCTCAGGTCACTCGGAGGGACGGCCCTGAAGAGGGAAAGGGGAGGCCAAGCTCGGGGTTTTTGCAGAGATCAGGTAGTTGGAACATCAAAACATTACTGTCAGTTAAAGGAAACCAAGGGCGTCCCTGGTGGTTCAGTGGTAAAGAATCTGCCTGTAATGCGGGAGATGCAGGGGACGAGGGTTCGATCAGGAAGGTCCCCTGGAAGAGGGCATGGCAGCCCACTCCGGTAGTCTTGCCTGGAGAATCCCATGGACAGAGGAGCCTGGCAGGCTACAGTCTATAGGGTTGCAAAGAGTCAGACACGACGAAAGTGACTCATCACACAGGCCAAGGAAACCAAACATGTCAAGTTAAGGAATTCAGGGCTTTTGTTTGTGTGGGAACATGCGTGAGTCTGGGCTCAATGAAATCACTACCGCGATGGGCATCTCAGCTACCTGGGACCACTGTGCGGGGCATCCCTATCCTGAGTCCCCACAAGGCTCACTTTCAGGGGCTGCTGTGAGGTGAAGTCTGGATGGCTGCAACACCCTTTATTTACTGATGTGGCAGCAGCATTTTTCTATGGAAATTTATGTGAGGGATTGGAATTAGATAATATCTAAGGCCTTGCTAAAAATATATGCAAAAATAAATGTGTTAATCCTAATTTGGTGTAGGGCTATCACATTTGGATCAAGGGATGCATTTCAAAGACCTTGGATAACATAAAACATGCAGAATTTCAAAGCATATGAAAGGTCATGGGATATTTCTATCATCCATGAGGATGCCCACCCCCAAAAAGCAACACAAACACATTTTATAGTTCAGTGGGCTCTCCTGCACTGGTAAATCCAAATTCATTTTTGAGGAAAGTCATAGTTCTACTTTTCCACATAAAATGAGATGTTATTCATATTTTATGCTTGTACTTTCAATTTTGCATAATCCAAAGTCACATAAAATTTATCCACACTTCAAATTACTAGACTATTGGACAATTGGAATTTTAATTCACAGGTGCTATGGCAGAAAATTGGACTGATTCAGCTTAGAAAATACTTTATGCATGTTTCCCAAGCTTTATGAACTAGCAAAGTTCTCAGCGTATACGTACCATGATCAACAATGGGAAATGAAAATACCATAACTAATATACAGCAATCAGGATCAGCCCATTTTTCACTGAATTGGATGGTTCTTTTACCAATATGGATGTAATAGAGCAACAACTCTTCTTGTTTCTCTAAATATGTTCTTCTTCATTCCAAAGACACCATCCACGTTCATTATACTCAAAACAGTAAGCGGGTCTCTGGACACCAGTGGTAACAATTGCCAGCACCTGGCTCTAGGGTCCCTCGTCAAGTTCAAGTGTCAACCTATTTTCAGGTAGGACAGATAAGAGATTTCAACCAGCAAGACTGACTAGAGCAGTCTGTTTTCAGGGACTTGTCAGAGCACGTGCCCCTGGCTTGTCCTCTGGCTGAGTAACAGGTCCACCTGAGGCCATGTGCCTGCATCTATAATTGAAGCGGATGGCGACTGGCCGTGCCGAGACCCCAGTTGGGAGGAATCTGCTGGGGGGAAGCTTCAAAGTCTCCCCGGGGCTTTGGCACACCTCCCCTCCATCCAGACGAGGGAGGAGCAGGAGGACGCAGGAGAACCGAAGGGCCAGGAGGGGCCGGAGAGCAGACACTGGATCTGCTGATGGCCACCTCACCCCTCCACCCACTCTGGGGGCGCAGATTCATTTCCTTCCAAGTTCCAATAAAAAGGAAAGTTGAGAAAGAGGCAGGAAATGACAACGAGTTTCATTTGTTGATAATGAGAAACAAAAGGTGAAAGAAGGGCTTTGTTTGCTAAGAATTTCATTAGTTTCCTCCTGGGGGCTGATCTCTTTAAACCTCTCTGTCTTTCATTACCCACAGGGATGTTTCTTCCTGCTGATGGAGAGGAAGGCGCTTATCAGCAGAGCTGGGCCGGGTAGACAGGATATTACAGTTCCTTATCTGCCAGCTGAGCAGCCGGCCCTCCCAGCCCAGAGACCATTGCTGGGTATGAAACCCTATCTGATACTGATAGGAACTCACTGCAGAGAGATGGGTGGAGTGCTGCCCCACCACTGCGGTGGTCTGACAATTAGACACCACCTCATGAAAGTGAAACTTTGAGTTGTTGGTTCATAGGGAAGAGAACAGTGTAGTGGGAACAGATCATGAAATTCTACACTAGACCCTCAGAAAAGACCAGGCCTTTGGAGGGGATGGATGCTTTGCCCTTGGTTTCTTGAGGTCCCAGGGGAGGGAGACATTCCCAGTGATATGTATCATCACACATAGGACCGCAACAAAACATATTTACATAGTGGAGAGATTTCTTCTTCATCTCCCAGCACCAAACACCCACCTAACTAACTATCAGCCATAAACTACAGGAGTCAGTGTGAGCACCCTGTTACCAGAACTTCTCATGTACTTTCACCCCTTCCCAAGATTTCCAGAGGCCTTCATGTACCCCCGAGGATTGATCTTAGCCCTTGCACACATTCAGAGATCAATAAGTAATTACTGAATGAATGAGTGAATGGATGGATGGATGTGATGGAGGCATAAACCAGAATGCATCTTCATTCATTAGGGACAAAAGGATTACTCATTTCAAAGATGAGAATTTTGTATTATATACCACTGATACCTACTTTTCTAGTATTATGGTGTTATAAGAATTCAAATCAGTCATTAGAAAATTGATTGGCAGCAGACAACAGATCAGAGAGAGGCTTGGAAGGACAGTCTCTCCAGATTGTAGTAGGAAATGAGAATAAGATGTATTGTGTGCACAGCTTGCTGTGTGTGGGTGCTGCTTCTCAGCCCTTTAAATATGATTAACGCTTCTAGCTTTTATAGTAACCCCTCAAAGGAGGCTTGATTATGAAATCCATTTTGTGAGGTGTGGAGAGGTTACTAGCCTGCCCAAGGGGACAAGGCTGGTCTTGGTGCAAAATCAGGAGGCAAACCAGCTGTTCAATCCCAAGACAACACCCTTGATTCCTGCACCATGTGAGGCCACGGCCTCAACAAACCCCTGTTTCTGAGCATGAAGTCATTACTGACAAAGCCTGCTGCTCTGGGCCCTTTGCTGCATGTACATCTGAGTCTCTGGCAAGAAGGAACCTCCTGCCCTGTGAGCTGCTGACAGTGAAAACCTGCTTGGGTCTGGAATAATTTATTAGCATCTGTCCCTAAGATCATCTCTGTGTGTTAAGTCTGCACCCTGGAGAAGCAGACCATCGGTCAACCATTTTGATCAGTTTCTCAAAAGAATCAGATGTTTTAGGAGGCATTACAGGCCATATATTCCAAATTCTGAGCATGCGTGGGACAATTAAATGCACCGACGGCTGCTCGTTCCATCTCTGTGAACGTGAACACCATGCTCAGTTGCATGATCAGAACACGACTGTGACGTTGACTTAGATTGAATAGAATGGTGGGCTGGTTTTTAAAAACTACCCATTGATCTGAAATGCATTAAGATTTTGTTTTCTTCCTAAATATTTCCCCATCATCTTATGAACTAAAAATCTATCCTATCATGACAGCTCTTCCCAGGATCTGCAGACTGAGAAATAGTATAAACATCAGGTGTGTCTTCTTTGAGAAGACAGTTTTGGGAACCAGGAAGGTACCTGTCACAGGGAGGTGTAACTTCTAATTATCACAGAAATGGGTATGGAAATCACTTGCTGAAACGAACCGCAGTAGCGAAAAATAAAAGTATCACACCCTTATAAAGACAAATCACTGATCACAGGATATATACCTTTTAAAAATGATCTTGTTGATTTCCTGCCCATTGAGCTCGACGCAGAGAACTGAGTATGTATATCTGATTCACTTTTCTATACGGCAGAAACTAACACATCAGTGTAAAGCAACTACCCTCCAATAAAAACTTTAATAAGTAAATAAATAAAAGTGATCTTGTTGAAGAGCACACTCACCTCCACGCCATTCAGAAGATGCCGGAACTCAGGGCAGATGAAGGCACTGCCCGCGTAGGCGGCGTCCACATGCAGCCACAAGCCCTCCTCATGACCTGAAGCCCAGAAACGACCTGTGAGTTCTTGGAGGGATGTCCCCGTGCCGGAGTCAAGCACCTGTCCCATCCCAGCACCTTTTGAACATCGTCTGTCAATAGTGTTTGTTGATGTGATGTCTGCATCCCTGACAGGCGGTGGTGCTGAGGCAGCAGCCCTTCATTGTTGCTGGCCCAACAGCGCCGGGCACGGAGACCAGTACGCAGCACGTGCATGGAGGCGAGGGGAGCACCTGGACTTTCGGAGTTGACCCTCAGGCCCAGCGGAGCTCCACGAGACCAGCATACCCCACTCGCATCCAGCTGTGCACATCCACTCTCCCCGCCTCACTCACTGCGAACTTCCTTTCCAGTTCTCTGGCCTCTGAAGCCCTTCCCACAAGCATCTCTTGAGGTTGGGACCACCCACAGTCCCCACTGGTCACTCTGCCCGCCTCCATCTCCGTAGGAAGTTCAGGCACCTATTTTATGCTTCCTGCATCTTCTCAGCTCCTTTCACGAGTGTGAATTTTGTGTTCCAGCCATGCTAGAAGGCCCTCACAGGACAGGAACCTTCTAGCATTGAGCTGGGAGACAGTCCTGTCTGAACGTGCCCCTCGATTTGGGTGCATCTGGGTTCAAATCCCTTCCCAAGGTGCCCACTGCCGTGTGGCCTTACTACCATGCCACAGGCTCACTCTGCTCTTGGCAAATGGAGATAAAACAGCACTCAGACCCCGAGGGATAAACCAGATGACACTCATACTGTGTCCATCACGACACCAGGACAGACTCAGCAAGGAACGACACGATCACTGTGATTATTCCCAGCCTCAGCGCTGGGTGCTTCCCATGGCTGTGAAATACGCAAGCAGGAGAGGTGGTGGGTCTAGATCAAGGGGTGGGCTCCTTCCCTTATGGGGGCAGATGCTGCCCCAGGAGATCTGGATCAGGGCCCCCTTGCAGGGGCCAGTCGGGACATGCCAATGCATCCGTGCAGGTGAATAGATTCACCCTTCACTTTCGCCTGCGTGATGCTGGTCCATCACACACAGTGCTATGAGGAGTGAGGAGCAGTTCTGAATTCTGCTGATAAAAGATGGAAGACACATTTCAAAGCAGAGATTCGGTTTGAACTTCAGGATGGAAGGAACGAAAGCCCTCGATCAAATGTGTCCTGGGACAATGACAATCAACACAGAGGGTCGCGCTGGGTGCGGCCTAAAGTGCCTGCCCCCAGGTGCCCTCAGAGCCCCCACAGACGTGGCTGTGTGCCAGAAAGGGCACAGGGCCTTAGGAGAAATGGGTCAGGAAAGGACGCAATGGCCAGCACCGCTGCAGCAATGCTGTCCTCTGTGGCTGCTACAGCTCAGCTCTGCTGCGGGAGGGAGGAGCTTCAGACACGCGTACGGGATGGACACACACTCTCAGGGCAGGTTTGGGTTCTCCGTGGGGCTGCAGAGGCCGCTGTCAGAGAACTGCATTTTCTGCTAGAAGCACTTGGGTGGAGTCTGACAGATGCCAGGGTCTGTGCCCAGCTCAGGCAGACAAGGCAGGAAGGAATGCAGCCATGAGGGCAGGGGGAGGCGCATGGAGTTCTGGGGAGCCCTCAGCCCTCAGCCCGTGAGAAAGATGCTTGCCACACAGTAAGACCACAGCCCCTTTCCCTAGCTGGGCCCCGCCTGGACAGAGGAGAGGAGATGTGACCTCAGGCCCCAGGGCGGGGCTGGAACAATGCCAGCCCCCAAGGCTGTGTCACTGCAGAGGGTACAGGAGATCTCGGAGCGGGCAGTAGGTGGGGAAAGGCAGAGGGGCCTCGGGTGGGAAGGGGGTCCCCAGAAAGACGGCTGCAGAGAGCACTAGCCTCACCCCAAGGAGCTCCGGCCTTTGCCCTTGGCTCTGGGGAGGGGAAGGCCGTGTCTGCTAGGACTCATCCCCCAGACAGTGCAACGGCAGGGTTGACGATGGGGGCTTTGGGTCATTTCATATCAGTTCTGAGTCCTGGAGGACTGGGAACGAGCAGCATTCACTGGATCTCCCGGAGGGGCCAGGAAAGGTAGGCAGCCTCCCGGCCAGCGTGTGACAGCCCAGGGACACTCCCCGACTGACACCACAGGCTGAGCGGGCGTCCCTGGCAGGGAGGGTGACCCTGTGCCTACTGTCCTGCTGTGGGATTGGGGGACCTCACAGGCGAGCATGACCAGAAGCCCCTAGGCTGGACCACACCCCACTGTGCCCCGGGCACCTCCTCTCTGCTCCCAGGTATGGGGTGTCAAACCCACAAACCCAAGTGAGGTTTTTGGAAGCCCTGACCTGGGAACTGGTATCAGGACCAAGAGCAGCTCTTGGGGACTGGCTCCCTCCAACCATGAACTTGACCTAAAACTCCTGCAGACAAGTGAAAAATCATAAATGACAAGGGATTCTTGTGGCAAAGGAACCATTCAGTAACTCGACTGGGGTGGCAGATACATAAACCTACACCAGTGATGATGAAATTGTCCCAGGCTTAATAAACACCCCCCCACACAAATGAGGACAAATGCAATTGGGGAAATCTGAATAAGACGACCTTCCAGATTGCACTATGTCAATTTTCTGGTTGTGACATGTATTGCAGTTTTGCAAAATGTTACCATCAGAACAAACTGGGAAAAGTATACAGAGGCTATTATTTCTGATAACTGCATGTAGCTTTGTTGTTCATTTGCTGAGTCATATCTGATTCTTTGTGATCCCATGGACTGCAGCATGCCAGATTTCCCTGTCCATCACCAACTCCTGGCATTTGTTCAAACTCATGTCCATCGAGTTGGTGATGCCATCCAAACATCTCATCCTCTGTCATCCCCTTCTCCTCCCACCTTTTATCTTTCCCAGCATCATGGTCTTTTCCAACAAGTTGACTCTTTGCATCAGGTGGCCAAAGTATTGGAGCTTCAACTTCAGCAACAGTCCTTCCAATGAATATTCAGGATTGATTTAGAATTGACTGGTTGGATCTCCTTGCAGTCTAAGGAACTCTCACGAGTCTTCTCCAGCACCACAATTCAAAACCATCAATTCTTCAGCACTCCACCTTTTCTGTGGTCCAACTCTCGCATCCATAGATGACCACTGGTAAAACCACAGCTTTGGCTAGATGGACCTTTGTTGGCAAAGTGATGTCTCTGCTTTTTAATATGTTTGTCTAGGTTTGTCATAGTTTTGCCTCCCAGGAGCAAGCATCTTTTAATTTCGTGGCTGCAGTCACCATCTACAGTGATTTTGGAGCCCAAGAAAATGAAATCTGTCACTGTTCCCACTTTATCCCTTTCTATATATGATGAAGTGATTGGACCAGAGGCATGTGGCTCTATCATTAGCCCAATAAATATTTAAATTGAAAAAGGAAAAGACTAAAGATAAACTCCTACAGAAGGAACTTCCGGATACCCTTGCTGAGTGGATTCCCCATGGGGTTCTCCTCTCTCCATGGGGCAAGGGAGAGCCAAGGGCTACATCCTGAGTCTCGTGTGTGACTATCTGACAGCACAACCTGCCTTCCAGCCTCTTCAAGTACTGAGGGTATCTGTAGGAGTCAGGGGGCCCGAGGACCGCATGGCTGGAGCACAGGAGCCGCACACCGCAGGACCAGGCCCGCCAGCGCCCAGCGAGGCTGCCTGGACAGGGCGCTGTCTGCTCTGCCCACAAGGGAGGAGGCAGCCTCTGTCCCTCTCGAGCCCCCGCTGCCTGCGTGTCCCCTTGCAAGGCCTCCGCGGCCCCACGCACAGAAGCGGCAGACCTCTGGAACTGTCTGCTGCATCCTTACCAGCCATTCCATCCTGCCTGCCCTGTATCCCCTTCCACACCCCTGGGGACCTCCGTCTCAGCTTCCCACCTTCATACCTGTCTGCCTTTAACTCTCTGCTTTCTGTTTCTTACCCTTTTCTCAATNACTGTCTGCTGCATCCTTACCAGCCATTCCATCCTGCCTGCCCTGTATCCCCTTCCACACCCCTGGGGACCTCCGTCTCAGCTTCCCACCTTCATACCTGTCTGCCTTTAACTCTCTGCTTTCTGTTTCTTACCCTTTTCTCAATAAAATCTGCCAGGAATTTCTGCTGATCACTCCAAGGTGACCAACCGAAACAGCCTCACTGGCAAATTGTTTCAAAAGAAACTAAACAGAAAGTGTCTTTCCTGAGACTTCCCTAGTGATCCAGTGCCTAAGACTATGCTCCCAATGCAGGGGACTCTCCGTGGTCAGGGAACTAGGTCCCACATGCTGTAAATAGCGAGTTCACACGGGACTTCCCTGACCATCCTGTGGTTAAGAATCCACCTCCCAATGCAGGGAACATGAGTTCAACCCCTGGCCCAGGAAGACCCCATATGCTGTGGAACAAGTAAGCCCGTGGGCCAGAGCTCCTGAGGCCGAAGGCCCCGAGAGCCTATGCTCTGCAACGAGAGGCCCCCGCCGGAGAAGCAGGCGCACCGCAGCTGAAGAGCAGGCCCTGCCGGC
>SJYV01051156.1:0-16788 GCA_006410875.1 Neotragus pygmaeus
TTAGTTCACTGATTGCTAAAATGTCTGTGTTCACTCTATGTCTATGTCTATGTTGGTTCCAATTCCTACCAGTACATAAAACCAATTTTACCAGTGTGTTCAGTTCAGTTCAGTCGCTCAGTCGTGTCCAACTCTTTGCAACCCCATGAATCGCAGCACGCCAGACCTCCCTGTCCATCACCAACTCCCAGAGTTCACTCAGACTCACGTCCATTGAGTCAGTGATGCCATCCAGCCATCTCATCCTCGGTCATCCCCTTAAATGTGTGGTTTTACCAAAGAGTAAAAACATATGTACAGGTGTATAAAATAGATACATGAAGAGTCATAAAGCCCAGGAAATAAGAGATTAGATGTAGCTTTGCCTGTGCCTGTAAAAATACAGTGGTAGTAGAAAATAGAAATTCAACCTTGTGTGCTTGTATCAGTAAGAAACAAAGGAAGAACACGTGGCAAAAGTAAATAAAATGGTTAATAGGGAGAATGAGATAATATAAGAAGAATTGTGTAAAATGATCAATTGATTGTGGAAATACATTTTACTCTTTTTTCATTATTTCATATCTCAAGTTTTCTATTCAATTAAGTCAGTAATGAGACTCTTTCTCATTTTCTTATTTCCTTGTCTTCAGTTAATTAATGCAGTGAATGAATGTGAAGTCAAATTTAAGAGAAATTTCTTATATAGAACAATTAGGTCCAAAGGAAAAGTTTATGAGTAGAATTTAAAGGAGTAAATTAAAGTAATAAAAATGACAGACAAAATTATCATATTATATTTGGTGTAATTTCTTTCAAAATTTTGGATGAATATTATCCACTTACCATTTTTAATGGGCACCATTTTTAGTTTTGCAAGATGTAAAGACTTTAGAAAAGGAGAGTGGTGATAGTTGTACAAGAATATGAATATGCTTAGTCCTACTGAACTGTGCATTTAGAAATAATTAATATAGTAAATTTTATGTTACATACATTTTACCATAAAAAGGAGGGGAAAAAAACAATTAAAAAATAACATGCTGAACCCAGCTGAAGAATTTTTTGAAATCACAAAAAGGAAAGTACAGTCTCATTATTTTTGCTTAAAATAATAGAAGCCAAGACAAAAGAGTATGAGTAATTGAAATCCAAGTGTTTCCTGACAAAGATTAATTGAGGAAATGGAGAGGAAAGAATTTGATACTTCAAGGTGTATTCAGGTGAATGCAATATCCTTTGTACTCACTGATGCTGGCTGATATCACTGTTTATAGTCGCCAAGGCTGACTCTCATGAAGTTTTAGAAATAATCATCTTCAATCTTTCCATTCACTTTTATGAAAATTTTAAATATTTTAAAAATATATCTCTGAGTCAATTTTTTTTTGTCTTGCTGACGAAACTTTTACTACATTATTTCTTGATTTACTCTTTTATCTCTGACAACTTGTGGTCCTCACTTCTAATGACAAGATGTCCTTTTCCATCAAAATGTAATTGGATCTTCATCAAAATAGGTTCATTAGAGAAAGAGAGAAAGAAGAAATGAGAAAAGGAGAAAGAGGAAATTCAGACAGGTTAGACTCTGAGAGTTTAGGGAAATCCAGAAAAAGCTTTGAAAAAATAAAATGATAGGTTGCACCTACTGTTTCAATCAGTTTCTTAACAGCTATACTATTGACAATTTGGAGAAGATAAATCTTTATTGCGGGGAGCTGAGATATGCATTGATGTTAATTTGATTTTTTGATTTGTGATTTAAGACTTCATCTCTTGAGAGCTAAAAATAACATTGACTGGCTGTCTAAGCCTGACTAGTATTAATGTTTCTCACTTTAAATCTTCTAGCTCTTTAGGAAGCCCTACTTGGCTCATCCCATTTACGCTGATACCCTGTTTAAGCAGCCATTGTTTTACTCACGGAACTGGGTCCTTCATCTACTACTTATGGTTAAGAAGTATGCACCATGCTCTCCTTTTTCATCCCTCAGGGTATCAAGTCCATCATTGGGCATATTTTCATAGAACTGTAAAAATTATTAAACAGAAACCTCAATTGAAATAGAATCAGGAGGGGAGAAGGGGACAATCTCAGAGTCTACAATAGCAGAGCCCAGCAGGAAGAAGAAAACTTTCTTCTTACTTAGTAAGAGTTCAGTCATCGAGAGATTGTAACAATTCAGCCAATGAAAAGCACCTATATTTTGAACTCTTATTTCCTCCAGTGCACTCTTTTTTTAGTATAACTCGCCCAACTTCCTTTCCCTCTCTTTAAGAAAGTTTTCCTCTCCTTACTGTATAGAAACTACCATGTGGCTCCCCATGGTCGCAAACCCCAATTTAAGTCTTTGTTGATCTAAATAAACTCATTTTTGCTGGAGAAGAAACTGGCAGTCTATTTGTTTTAGCTCAGTTCAATTTAGTCACTCAGTCGTGTCTGACTCTTTGAGACCCCACAAACCACAGCATGCCAGGCCTCCCTGTCCATCACCAACTCCCGGAGTCCACCCAAACCCATGTCCATTGAGTTGATGATACCATCCAACCATCTCATCCTCTGTCATTCCCTTCTCTTCCTGCCCCCAATCCCGCTCAGCATCAGAATCTTTTCCATTGAGTCAGCTCTTCGTATCAGGTGGCCAAAATATTCGAGTTTCAGCTTCAACATCAGTCCATCCAATGAATACCCAGGACTGATCTCCTTTAGGATGGACTGCTTGGACCTCCTTGTGGTCCAGGGGACTCTCAAGAGTTTTCTCCAACACTACAGTTCAAAAACATCAATTCTTCTGTGCTCAGCCTTCTTCACAGTCCAACTCTCACATCCATACATGACCATTGGAAAAACCATAGCCTTAACTAGGTGGACCTTTGTTGACAAAGTAATGTCTCTGCTTTCTAATATGCTGTCTAGGTTGGTCATAACTTTTCTTCCAAGGAATGTCTTTTAATTTCATGACTGCAGTCACCATCTGCAGTGGTTTTGGAGCCCCCCAAAGTAAAGTCTGTCACTGTTTCCACTATTTCCCCATCTATTTGCCATGAAGTGATGGGACCAGATACCATGATCTTAGCACAAATGAACTAAAAAGTTAAAACCAAACAAACAAACAAAAAGAAAGCAGAAAGTTGTAAAACATTCCTCTAATAATGTACCAAAACTATGAAGTTTAGAAAATTCACTGTATTTACATTGAATACAAAAGTATAGTATTTTTTGAGATTTAAATACTTTTCAATGCTTAGAAAAAAGGAGAGAGCATTTTGCCAGTAAGCAAGTAAAAGACTAAACCATTACTCTGCAGTCATTGTTATGTTCTNGACTCAGAACCTGTCTGAGCAAAGAAAAGTCTCAGACAAAGTAATTACTCCTGAGACTCTTGGCTGATGTCTCCAATGCCTGGATGAGGAGGGGTTGGAAGTATGTGTCACACATGTGCAGTATTAATATATTAGAAGACCCTGATGCTGGAAAAGATTGAAGGCAAGAGGAGGAGGAGATGACAGAGGATGAGAAGTTTGGATGGCATCACTGACTCAATGGACATGAGTGTGACCAAGCTCTGGGAGTTGGTGATGGTAGGGATGCCTGGCGTGCTGCAGTCTGTGGGGTCGCAAAGAGTTGGACACAACTAAGAGACTGAAGTGACTGATGAGACATGTAAATGTATGGGAACTGTTATTTTCTTACTTTCACAGCATATTGTTTTAAATATACTTGGGTTTAGAATGTCATGACTTGCATGTTATCAGTAGAGGGCTCTAGCCTGACTGCTTTGGCGCGAACCCTTTGTGTATGTTTCTTCCCAAGTCCATGCTAGCTAGGTGAAGTTAGCTTGGTAAGTTGGTCACAGTGGAAATATTTCACCATTAAAACCTCAGGGCCTTATTTTGAGCATTAATAGTTAAGCATTTACCAGTACATCAATGCATGTCAATGTTTCCCAACAATAGTCTCTATAATCCCTAAACCTAGAACAAAGCTTGGTGTAACACATGACTATTGAATAAATGGTCAGGAAAAAAAAGAAGAGATTTATAAGAATAAAGAGAGAATCTTCAAGAATACGTTTTCAAGAGAAAAATCTGAGTTTTGAGAAATGCATAGGAGAATGCATACCTAGGAATAGAGGGTAAGATCTTTCAGGAGAAAGTCAGTTTGGTTCAGATTAATGAGGAACACAAGGAATCAGAAGAATTATAAAAAAAAGTTGAAAATGACTTGAGAGCAGAGTACACAAGAACATTGTCAGCAGATGAAGACGAAGGATTTTGCAACAGATATGAAAGAGCTATACCCAGCTCTAGTCCAGTATCTTAGACCAGCAAAGATGAACAGACAGGAGATGAAGTAAGAAGTTTCTGCTTCATAATGATGCTCTCAGATATGAGCCTGTTTCTGAACTCATTGTGTTAACTCATATGTTAACATTTTTAGTTGCACACATTTATGTACATATCTTGGTGAATTTGGGCATGTGAATACACCCATGAAGCCATCACCACAATCAAGTTTCTAAAATTTTCCATCCCTTCCAAAAATGTCCTTATGTTCTTTTGTGTTGTGTGTGTATATATGTGTTTAAATATTTAACATCAGATCTATTTATTAACATATTTTAAAATGCACAATACCATGTTATCTATAAGTACTATATTGTATAGAACTCGTTCACCTTGTGTATATGAAACATTATACTCATGAAGTCAAATTAACCATTTCTTCCTTTCTCCAGGCCCTGGCAAGTGCCATTCTGTTCTCTGTTTTCATGCATTTGACTGTTTAAGATACTTCATAAGTGGAACCAGGCAGTATTTTCCCTTCTGTGACTATTCATTTAGCTCAATGTTCTCCAGGTTCATCCATGTTGTCACGAGTGACAAGATTTCAAGTGCTAAGTCACTTCAGTCGTGTGACGTCCTCTTTTTGATGCTATAGACTGTAGCCCACCAGGCTCCTCTGTCCATAGATTCTCCAGACAAGAATACTGGAGTGGGTTGCCATGCCCTCCTCCAGGGGATCTTCCTGACCCAGCATTGAAACCTGCGTCTCTCACCTCTCCTGCACTGGCAAGCAGGCTCCTTACCACTAGCACCACCTGGCAAGCCCCCCTTTCTTTTTTAAGGCTGAAAAATATTCTGTTACGTGCAAATACCATGTTTTATCTATTCATCCATCAATGGCTATTTGGATTGTTTCCATGTGTTGGCTATTGTGAATGTTGCTGGAGTGAGGATGGGGCAGGAAGATAGCTATTGGATTCTGATTCAAATTCTTCTGAACAAACATTATTTTTGAGAAAAGGAACATAGAGACTAAGTTTGAAAATATACTGTTTTAGCTTTAAGAGTAACAAAGTAATTTGATGCTGCTTAGAACCTTGTGACCTATGAAGATGCAGGGAACAATTTTCCTTGTTTTCTAGGTTTTCAGGTGAGCTGCTCTGAGAACCACACCCAGAGACCAATGGCTGACTGGCAGCCATTCATAGACGCACAGCTCAATGGATGTGCATTCTTACTCTTCTCGTGTCTCAGTGAAGAAGATCTATGTATGTCACACAGGCTTCTGCTAAACTGGTAAAGACAATGGTTTGCCAAGTGCATCCCCCAAAATGTTGTTGATGATGGGGCCTCTAGGGGTAAGGAGGAAAAGAGAAGATATATCAGTCCAACACAGCATTGGAACACTTGAGATCTCATTCAACCTTCTTTTTACACAATGGAGGAAAACAGGGATCAAAACAATAATTTCACTTGGAGATATTTTCTAAGTCCAACTTCCTGAAACTTTTTTTTTTTTTCAACTATGATGCTGTTCTTTACACTCAAGGTACAATGAATTCATTTGGCCAGTAGTTAATAATGGCTTTTTGAATCCTCACACTTATGTGGGTCTGAGCACCATGCCCTAGTTGGGGAACACTACAGAAATTGTATGACCTCGCTGAGAGTCAGTCACTTATAAAGTAAAATGGGGAATAATAGGATCTATTTAATAGTGACACTGTGAGGAATTATAGACATCAATAGGCAGAATACTTAGTATCATCTAGGGCATATGACAAAAACTCAGTGTATGCTAATTATCATTTTCATTGCTATGCTATGTTGATGATGATGATGGTGATAATGATGATGCTACTTTAACTTAATCTTTGGATAATGATGTTTCAGCAGTTAATATATTTTGGCAGTTGTCAAGGATTTAAAAGAAAACATATCTCATAAATAAAATTTATATCACAGGAGATCATGTGTTTTCAATTTATTTCAACTGATGTTTGACGTTCTTGACACTGAACCATTAGCTTCTCCCCAAAGAAGTACTACAAGTTGATGAACAGCTTATGATTTTTAACCAGGTCTTCTCTGTCATTGGACCCAGGTGAAGTTTTATGAGAGGGGATGACAGAGAGGGCTGCAGTAAAATCTAACAAGTGTCACTTGATAATTAAACAGCTGAATCACTCTGACCACCAAAGCGGTTGACCACCGTGACGACAGAACATTAAGACTTAGCAATTCAGGATTTAAAGTCAGGAGGGTCACAAACATCAGTGTCTGTGAATGTCCCAAAGAAGACTCACTTAGCTCTGAACACGGACTGCCCCCACAGTTCTGGAGAACAGTCGTCTGTCACCTGCTCTTCTTACACTGCGGAAAGCAGCCACTGGAAAGGAGAGGCAAAGCTCCAATGATTCCAAGGAAACCATCTTAATGACAAATGTTTTGTGATAGCCCCAGCCAGCCCCATGGTCTGCTATTTACTGCCCACCAACTGGCCTCCTTTTGGCCACTTTTTGGCCACTTCCAAGCCACTCTCTATATAGCAGCCAGAGGGGTCTTTCCGAAATCTGACTGGGTCTTACTATTCATTTGCTTGAAGCAGTGTGATGAACTTCCGCTGTGCTTTAAAGTAAATCCAAATCCTTTAAGCTGGCTTTCAAGACCTGGCATGACCCATCTCTGGTCCTCTCTCTGTCCTCTTCTTAGACCTCCCCACCCTTATCTCTGCCCTCCAGACATTGATCATTCTTTCAGAGCTTCAGAGACAACTCTCTTTCTCCCTTCAGAACCCTGCAGCCTTTGTTCTCACCGCTCCCTAGTCCTAGAACTCTCTGCTCTGTCTCTTTGTGTGACTGTCTCCTGCTCATCCTTCAGATCTCAGTCTAAATGTCATCCCCTCAAGCGAGCCTTAGTCGACTGCGCTCCTGGGTATCCTTCTTCCCTGCTTCATTGCTTCCCTCACGGCACTCCCATTTTAAAGAAAGACTTTTAAATTATCTCTGTCTTTATTACCTGCTTGTGAAAAAGGGACTCAGTCTCCTTTGCTTGCCAGCCTACACCCCAAATATTTCAATCCCTGATATCTCTCTGGTAATTCACAAATTAAAAAATATTAGCCCTAGTGCTATGTTAACATGCATTGAACATTTTCACTGGGCCAGGCTCTAAGCTAAGCACTGTATACGGATGCTCTCATTCATTCCTCAACCAAGCCTATTCGTGGGTCCATGCCCAGTCATGTCTGACTCTTTTGCAACCCCATAGAGGGCAGTCTGCCAGGCTCTTCTGTCCATGGGATTCTCCAGGAAAGAATAATGGAGTGGGTTGCCACTTCCTCCTCCAGGGGATTTTCCCAAGCCAGGGATTGAGCCTACATTTCTTGCACTGCAGGCAGATTCTTTACTGCTTGAGCTATCAGGGAAACCCACACCACACCAAGCCTATGATGACTGCTAACATCATACCTATTTGGATGAAGAGTCAGAGGCAAAGAGTATTTACCTGTTGAATCTGAGGCCACAGAGCTAGTGTTAGCACAGCAGGATTTAAACTCAGGCAGAGTTCAGAATTTTAAGCTTTACCTTGTTATTGAACCACTGAATGCAAGGATCTTGGCTACTCCCTTTGCATTGTCAAGATTTTGCTCAAGCATCACTTATTCAGTGAGACTCTTATATTCAGTTTGAAATGATGTCACTCTGAATTCATTACAAGCAACATTTGTCACACTATTTTAATATTGAATACCTGTATCCTCACAAATCTAGAATTCCTCCTTGGGGAAGACACCCTGTTTTATTATCTTTTCCCTTTATTCCTCCGGAAAAGTGAAAATGAAGTCACTCAGTTGTGTCCAACTCTTTGAGACCCCAGGGGCTATAGCCTGCTACGCTCCTCCATCCATGGGAATCTCCAGGCAAAAATATTGGAGTGGGTTGCTATTCCCTTCTCCAGGAAGTCTTTCCAACACAGGGATCAAACCTGGGTCTCCCACACTGCAGGCAGACTCTTTACCATTTGAGCCAACAAGGGTTCCTTCTATTCCTCCTAAAATGCAATGAAAATATTGAGCAGATATTCTATCTCAATTTTATTTTAGAAATTGGGAATGTGATAATGAACAAGATAGGCAAGTCCCCTACCTTATGTAGCTTATAATTCATGGCAAAGGGAGGCAGACACTAGTCTTGAAAATTATTTATCAAATAAAATAAGTTTAGGTGGTAGTAATATTTATGAAATGAAAAATATAAGAAAATGGAGACAAGAGAGTCTAGGGAGTGGGTCTGCCATAGCCAGGGTGGTAAGAGACAGTTTCCCTGAGGATGTGACCTTTGAGTCAAGATCTGAGGATAAGATTTTGGGGAATTTTCTTCTCACAAGAGGTTACAACTAGTATCCCAGGTGTATGGCACAGTGAAGTAGTGAAGCAAGCTGTTAGCTTTCAGTTATGCCCAACTCTTTGCAACCCCATGGACTGTAGCCCGCCAGGCTTCTCTGTCCGTGGGATTCTTCAGGCAAGAATACTGGAGTGGGTTGCCCTTCCCTCCACCTGGGGATCTTCCCCACCCAGGGATCAAACTTGGATCTCTTTCATCACAGGCAGATTCTTTACTGTCCAGGCCAACAGGAAAACCAGTGTAGAAGTCCAAAGCTGAGAAGGAGCTAGTCGTGTGCCAAGGCCAGAACACAGGTGTCTTCTACCCAGGTTACGAGATGTTCTGGACCTGATGTCACTTGTCCCAGGTATGATGGTTAATTTTATACATCAGGTTTACTGGGTCACATTATGTCCAAATATGTGTGTGAGGAACTTTCCAGAAGAAAGTTTAACTAGGTGGAGTGAGTACAGCAGATGACCTTCCCCAGTGTGGATGGGCACCGCTCAGTCCATCATACACCTGAACAGAACAAAAAGGTGAGGCATGTATCCTATCATGTAAGAAACTAATCGCCAGTCTAGGTTTGATACAGGATACAGGATGCTTGGGGCTGGTGCACTGGGATGACGCAGAGAGATGATATGGGGAGAGAGGTGGGAGGGGGGGCTCAGGATTGGGAACTCTTGTACACCCGTGGTGGATTCATGTCAATGTATGGCAAAACAAATACAGTATTGTAAAGTAAAATGAAAATAAATAAATAAAAATGCTGGGGGAAAAAAAAAAGGTGAGGAAGACTGAATTTGCTCTGGAACCTCAATCTTCTCCTGCCCTTGATGCTCCTGGTTCTCTGAGCTATAGGCCCAGGTTGAGTTCTACACCATCATGTCTCTGGCTTCCAGTCCTTTGAACAGCATCCCCAGGTTTCTGGGTCTCCAGCTTGCTGCTGGCAGACTGTAAAACTTCTCAGTCTTCATAATAGCGTGAGCCAATCCTGTGTGTTAAATCTCTTCCTATTAGTTCTGTTTCTCTGGGCATGCTAAGTCACTTTAGTCATGTCTGACTCTTTGTAACCCCATGGACTGTAGCCTGCCAGGCTTCTCTGTCGGTGGGATTCTCTAGGCAAGAATACTGGAGTGGGTACTAGAGTACCCTCCTTCCTCCAGGGCATCTTCTTGACCCAGGGATCAAATCTGTGTCTCTTATGTCTTCTGCATTAGTAGGCAAGTTCTTTACCACTAGCACTGCCTGGCTCCAGAGAACTCCAATTCATCCAAGGCTTCAGTTGCAGCTTGCTTCCCAGCCTCCACAATGCCTCTTGTGGTCCTCAAAGCCTCAAACCCCTGTGATTGTTAACCACTGCCAGCACACCTACCTTCTTTACACCACCAGTTGTGGGGTCTCCCCGGGTGAGGTCTCCACTGAGCCAGCTGAGACACAACTGTAGCAGCTCCGGCACCCAGCAGTCTCTGGGCCCACCGAGACTTGGGTTTTTTCATCAGGTGTCCAAGCCATCTGTTTTCCATCATTCAGAAGCTAACAAAAGTTAACTTCAGGAAGACTTTGGCCAATTTGAGACAAGGGACAAGAGGGGAGAAGCTGGTAAATATTTTATCTTTCCTTCCCTGACAAACTCTAAAATAGATTATGTTTCCCCTATGGTTTCCATAAGTCGTCCAAAAGCCTGGGCAAGGAGCAACATTTCTTGTGGCCTATGGGCAGCTTGGTCATGGGCCTCCTTGACTTGACATCCTTCTTTCCCCACCTCATGCCCCATGGTTTTCTCACTCTTGCTTCCCTGAGATGGCACACTCAAATGAAATATCACTGCATGAGATTTGGCCTGAGTCTCTTTTCTAAGGACTGGAACTATGACAGAAAATCAGCCTGGTGGGAGCATAGAGAAAGAAAGGACAAGAGGCAGAATATGAAACGGACAAGATGGATAATTAAAATTCTACAGGATCTTGAAGGCCAGGAAAGGGATTTAGACCTTATTTCAATTGCAATCCATGGAAAGGAGATAGCATGATCCCATTTAAATATTTTTAAAAGATTACACTGTGAGTATTGGGCTCTCATGAACAGAGGTCATGTTGTATATTAGGCCCTCAATACACATTTACTGATTGTATGTATTTATTGATGTATGTATATATTCTATAATGGATTTTATTCTCCTAGTTAGCTAGTCTGGGGTAAATCATTTATCTTGTGCATGGGGTTCACCCATTAAAATTTTTGTGATATTCAGGCAGCATAGACACAGTTTAATTTCACTAGTTTTTCCTTTCATTCCATAAACTCTCTTCTCTCTTATACCACTCTCCTCATTTTTTCCCCCTTGGGTACCATTTTTTTTTGTGTTATTATTATTTTTTTAATTGAACATAGGTTAAGAGACTATGGTTAACTTAAATTTAAATTAAGAGATGATTTAGTAAGACTGTGCATGTCTGAAATTTTTCTGTAGCTGCATAGAAAAAAAGGAATGCTCTTTTTGTCAAGTAATTAAACTGAATATTTTGTAAGGTAGCCTCCTGCATTATCTCTGCTCACATGCAATGTGAGAGAGCTAAGCATTTATGCATTTCCATGTAAACCTTCAGGCCTTTCTTTTTTCCATTGAAGATAATTGTGCATGCTGGAAATTGTCAACCTCTAGGAAGAATATTATTAATCTATTATTAATCTTCTATGACAGTCAGAGTTCAGCTTTGGGTTGGGGGGGGCTGGTCTAGGGTGGCCAGCAAGTAGAAGGCAGGGTGCCAATTGTTCCTTCCTTACAGAGGATGTAGCATTCTTCATATTCTTGGTAAAGCCTTTTATCAACATTCAGAGCCAAAACAAAAAGAATGAACAATTTTTTAAATTTTATGTTATGTTCCTTAGCCATAAAGTTCTGCATAATTCAAATATATTCCATTCTATCTTTCCTGCCACCTGTCTAAACTCCCTCTCTATTTCTTCCTCAATATTGAGAGATGAGGCTGGCTGGACAGAAATTGGCTCAGCATTAGAGGCTACAATGCCTGCTAGCTTGGTCCTTAAACCCAAGATAATCCAAGCCAACTCTGGTGGGAGCCAAATCAGGAGCTGAAGAGAGGGCAAATCCCAAGACCAAAGGCTTAAAAAGAGGATTGTAAATACAAGAAAGATTTGAAACAAAAGCAGGGGATTAAATGAATTCAAATAAGAGCATGCAGAGACTACGAGGAGCGAGTTGGCATGATTAAATCAGACATCTCTGGGGCACCCAGGTCTTGCCTGAATCAGTCACTGGGCCCATGGTGTGTGCATTTTGGGGACTTAATTCAAGATGGAGAAAGGACTCCTCCAATTACTCTTGCAGCCTATATTCCAGCTGATGTCTAAAATACTCTCAGGGGGACACTGGTCCTGTCACTCTGTCTTCCCTTCTGAAAATTCCCTCCTCACAGCATAAGAAGCATTCTTCCTCTCACTCTAGTCCTGGTATATTACCATCAATGTGGATTCCCAATAAAAGTGTGTTGATTTGAATAGTATAGAATGAAATAGAGCTGTATACAATTTTATTTGTGCATAATACACATGCTTGTGTTTACATCCTATTCCTACATGACAATTCAAGATGATTAAGTTAAATACATTTTCTTTCCCCTAAATCTTCTCTGTTTTATAGTCTGCTTTCTGACCTCACTTGAAGTGATTACATCACTGTCACTTAACCAAAATATGTCCATCAAAACTGAAAGAGGACTTCTATTGTCAAGATTTGTCAAATTAAATTATATATGCACATATTCACAATTCTCTGCACTTGGCTATGTTATTAGTGGAATTATAGAAAACAGACTTCAATAAAATAGACATTCACATGAACAAGATTGAAATTCAACTCAACACGTAAATGTAAATCTTTGTAGAGTCAACTGCGTTTCTGAGTCTGACATTTCCCTTATTCAAACTCTCATTCAGTTTGAAAATCAGCATGAAAACATGGGATTCTATAAGACCAGAGTTTAAGTCTTAGCTAGATGGCTTACTAGCCATGGAATATTTCTTCTTTTCCATATGGATTTTAAAGTACTAATTGAACATGGTTTTATGTTCAAGATCTCAAGGGTTTTGCATTGAATGATTGTATGAGTTGAACTTTGTCCAGGAAAATACAAGTGACTGTAGGTATTTCAGGCAAGAAGTATTTAATATCGGGAGTTAGATTTAATACCAATTTAGCAATATCGTTGGCAAATCTGAAGGATTTAACAAAATGATGTGGTATTCTTATACAAAACCCTAGAACTTCAGGAAGCTGCTAAGATTGCCCAGTGTGCATTAAATTTGCATCTGTTGCTGCAAGAGGCCACACAGCTGCATACTCACTGCAGATCTGATGGTCTTCTGAGGATACCCCTACACAACCAGGCCTATTGCTACAGAAACCAGCATGTACAAGCCTGTAGCCATTGTTCTTCTCCAAAGAGAAAACTCCCTTCTATCTTCTAACAGAATGTTCTTGCCTTACCATTAGCAGTGCCAAAAGAGAACCATGATGGGAAAGCAGCCTGGGAAGGGGAGCTTCCAGTCTTCTAGCCTGATGGTACAAGAGACAGTGTGGAGAGGGCCACTAGTGATTCAGAGTTGTTAGTAGAAAATATAGCACCACTGCTGCTGCTGCTGAGTCGCTTCAGTCATGTCCTCATAGACAGCAGCCCACGAGGCTCCCCTGTCCCTGGGATTTTCCAGGCCAGAACACTGGCGTAGGTTGCCATTTCCTTCTCCAATGCATGCAAGTGAAAAGTGAAAGTAAAGTGGCTCAGTCGTGTCCAACTCTTCACGACCCCATGGACTGCAGCCCGCCAGGCTCCTCCGTCCATAGCACCACTATGGCACCATAATGGAGACAAAGTCATAGCTTTCGTTGAGAATAACATAGAACCTAATGAACAATCCAGGGAATTAAGCATGAAATATAGAGCTGCCCCTAACTAAAGTCTCATACTCTCACTATCTAGATATCTGCCATGACAGCTTGCAGACTTTTTATGTGATTTTCACCATTTGATATAAAACAACAAGTAAAACCTGTGTCTTTGTTCTTGTGAAAGCATTTAAAGTGAAAGTGAAGTCGCTCAGTCATGTCCAACTCAGCAACCCATGGACTGCAGCCTACCAGGCTCCTCCACCCATGGGATTTTCCAGGCAAGAGTACTGGATTGGGGTGCCATTGCCTTCTCCAAAAGCATTTAAGTTATATGGAAACCCTGGCAACAGAATGTGGATCACACTGCAGTAAGACCTCAAGTGTTCTAAGAATATAATTTAGTGCTCATGTTATTTAAATACGATATGAATTATTGCTACCATCTTTCCAATATTTAGTGACAATATTTTCTAAGGAGCTAGAAGAGGAAAAAGTACAAAGAAACACCCAATGCCAAAGCTTTGAAAGAGATTATGGCGCATCCAGACAAAATAATTTTTGCAAATAAACATGACTGTGACATAGGTGGGGTCATATTAAGAATGCAATTATAAGTTCAATATCTTGTTGTTAGCTATATAACTATAAGGAAAGAAAAAGATAGAAGCTTATATTTAGCTTTCTTCATTATTCATTGCTTGATCTATGACTTCAGACGTTAATTCATAGATATCTATTTCTTGAATCACAATCTCCAAGAAAAAAATGATGTCAGTTGCTCAAATTTGGATATGAGACAATCAGAGACAGCTATCATTTTTCTCAATATTTTATTAACTCCCTCCTCTCTCTCTCTCTCTCTCTCTCTCTCTCTTTTTTAATCATCATCTTACAACCACAGTGACTACAGCACCTATCTACCATTTCTTATCACCAAACCTCACTCAGGCAACTCTTAAATGGATAGGTAACAAAGTTTTAACTGTGTTTTTATTGGTTTTATTTTTCTAAGCTCCACTTTCATTCATCATGCATTTTATCCCTTTAAAATAACGTGTATTTACTTGGCCACATCGAGTCTTGGTTGCAGCATTTGGGAACATTATTTCATCATGAGAGATCTTTCACTGAGGCATGGGGACTCTCTAGTTGAGGCACACACCCAGTTGCTCTGTGGCATGTGAAATCTTAGTTCTCTGACCAGGGATTGAGCTTGTGTCCCTTGCATCGCAAAGGTGGATTTTTAACCACTGGACCAAGAGAAAATTCACCATCATACATTTTAACCTAGTTTGAGTTCAGTTCAGTTNGGCACACACCCAGTTGCTCTGTGGCATGTGAAATCTTAGTTCTCTGACCAGGGACTGAGCTTGTGTCCCTTGCATCGCAAAGGTGGATTTTTAACCACTGGACCAAGAGAAAATTCACCATCATACATTTTAACCTAGTTTGAGTTCAGTTCAGTTCAGTCACTCAGTCGTGTCCAACTCTTTGAGACCCCATGAACTGCAGCACGCCAGGCCTCCCTGTCCATCACCAACTCCCGGAGTTTACCCAAACTCATGTCCAGTGAGTCAGTTAAGTCATCCAACCATCTCATCCTCTGTTGTCCCTTTCTCTTCCCGCCCTCAGTCTTTTCCAGAATTAGGGTCTTNGAGTTTACCCAAACTCATGTCCAGTGAGTCAGTTAAGTCATCCAACCATCTCATCCTCTGTTGTCCCTTTCTCTTCCCGCCCTCAGTCTTTTCCAGAATTAGGGTCTTTTCAAATGAGTCAGTTCTTCGAATCAGGGGGCCAGAGTATTGCAGTTTCAGCTTCAACATTAGTCCTTCCAATGAAGACCCAGGACTGATCTCCTTTAGGATGGACTGGTTGGATCTTCTTGTAGTCCAAGGGACTCTCAAGTGTCTTCTTTGATACCACAGTTCAAAAGCATCAATTCTTCTGTGCTCAGCTTTATAGTCCAAATCTCACATCCATACATGATCACTGGAAAAATCATAGTTTATTTTGCTTTTTATTATAGTACGTATTGGTTGCAATGAAGGAGGAAAAGGTAATGTGTATCTGATTCATTGAGTATTAATATACACCACAGCAGTGATAGTAATGAGAGGGAAATATGCAGGAAGGCCAGGGGTCTCCAAAGGGAGGAAATAGGCTTCAAGTGTCAGACTTTTTTTTTTTTTTTTAATCTCTCCCTTAAGTGGCAGGAAGAAACAAACTCTCTATGGAAATGTTTTTCTTAAGCTATGTTAATGAAATTATGTATTTGCTTTGGAATTTGCCTTTCTTCAAAATGGGGTTCCACCTAAAACTAACTTTTTTTTTTTCTTTTCTCAAACCCTGGGCTGCTAGGAGCTCAACAAACCAGTATTCATATCAGTTGTTCTGTGGCTGGGGGATGACATACTTCATGCCACCCTATCTCAAAAATGCATATTGTGGAAGAGCCTCAGCCTTGAGGTGTCTCTCTAATCTGATTAATAGCCTTCTAACAGACACAAGTTAGCTTGCTAAAACTAGCAAAAGGGGGCATTCTCCATCCCCCTTCTGATGTCTGTGTCAGAAACTTTCCCTGCCCCTTTTCACTTTAATAAAACTCTGCTATACAAAAGCTCTTGAGTGATCAAGACTGGTCCCTGGTCCTGAAGTTAAATCTTCTTCAGAGATCACGAATCTTATAGTTCATTGAAAGCTATCAGTAAGTGATGGTCCGAATGCCAACAGTGTTTCCCATAAGTTGGGAAGACATGATTATTCTTTTAATTTAAAGAAAACAGAGCTGTCCCCAAATATCTCATCCAACAACTAAGACTTGAATGATAATTGAGGTTAGATATGCAAAAGAGGGAGGGGGGGGTTGGCTTTGGGGCAGTTAAGAAAAAGTCTTCCAGGTAGCAGAAACAGCAGGTGCAAAGACCATTAACAAGAGGAAGTGTATTTTGTTTCATGTCCTGAAAAAAGGCAGGTATAACTAGGGTGTAAAATAGGAGGGAAAGAGTAGAAAGTCTACAGAAGTAAGCAGATCAAAGGTATCTTATTAGGCATGCTAGAGAATTTGGACTTTATCAGGCAAGGGAATTATTTGAATGATTCAAGTAGGAGAGCAATATGGTCAGTTTGAGTTCTAGGAAGACTATTTTATGTGTACTGTGAAACCTGGATTGCTGGGCATATTACTGAACATGGGCAAGCTATTGCAACAGCTTCCTTCCCTGGTGG
>SJYV01051157.1:0-31234 GCA_006410875.1 Neotragus pygmaeus
CCATATCTTGGTTATTGCAAACAGTGCTGCTATGAACACTGGGGTACATGTATCTTTTCAAATTAGTGTTTTTGTTTTCTTAGGATAAATACTCAGAAGTGGATTAGATGGATTGTATGGATTGCTGGATTGTATGGTAGCTCTATTTTTAATGTTTTGAGGAATCACCAGACTGCTTTCCACAGTAGCTGCACCAATTTATATTTCTGCCAATAGTACATAAGGGTTCCCTTTTGCTACGTCCTCACCAGCACTTGTGATTTATTGTCTTTTTCATAAGAGCCATTCTAACAAATGTGAGGTGATATCTCAGAGTGGTTTTGATTGGCATTTCCCAGTTGATTAGTGATGTTGGGCATCATCTTGTGTTTATGTCTTTTCAGGTCCTCTGCTTACTTTTTTATTATTTGTATTTCTCATGTTGAGTTGTATGAGTTCTTTGTAATTTTGGAATATTAATCCCTTGTCAGATATGTCATTTGCAAATACCTTCTCCCATGAAGTCAGAAATGTATATCTTGATTATACTGATGTTAAATGTAAACTAATGTCAACATTGCCCAGCCAATATAAAAAAAGGGGAAAATCCCTCTTTAGGGAAAAATATGCACACATCTTTAAATATGCACATAAACACACTGAGTTCTGCATATAATCTCATGGGTTTCACAGGCTCTCTAAACCCCAGGTTACCTCTGGCACACAAGACTTGAAAGGTTGGGCAACTCTTCAGATAGTTAATAAACCTGTAAAATTCTTTGCAGAAAATTTTAGGTGAATGGAGNTGCATATTTAAAGATGTGTGCATAAACACACTGAGTTCTGCATATAATCTCATGGGTTTCACAGGCTCTCTAAACCCCAGGTTACCTCTGGCACACAAGACTTGAAAGGTTGGGCAACTCTTCAGATAGTTAATAAACCTGTAAAATTCTTTGCAGAAAATTTTAGGTGAATGGAGATTTTTTTTTAAGTTATTATCTTTTTTTCAAAGCTTTATTTTGGAAGAATCTGGCTTCAGAGTCTCAGTTTCCACCTTTTTGTCTTATTTCCTTCTCTTCTTTTTAAAGATGAACAGAGTCTTTCTTGCTGGTTTGTAACATTTCCATCTGTTATTTTTCTCTGTTCCTCTCCACTTCCCTCTGTTGGAAGGTCTATAGCTGGTGGTCAGTAAGCATTTTAATCTAAGTAATTTAATTGTATTACTCCATATGTTAACCATTAATGATCTTTAAAGTAATCACTGTTAGGTCTTACAAGCTGCTACTCTGCCCCTATATAGTTATACATGTAGATCTATAGCCATGACAATTAGTATCATCCACATTCCATATATTCCATATGTAAAGGTTGTCGTTTGGACTATAGTTTCAGCCTGAAACTCTTTGTCCCCTGGTCTTCTCAATGCCCTTCCTTAGAAAGAGCAGCAGCTCTCGTCTGACTTGTGGCATACCTATATTCCACCTGTTGCAGTGTTCCCCAGTCACTACAGTCTGTGTTTTAAAGTCATGACTTGGTACATCTTTAGATCATTTTTCTGTCTACCTTGCTTGTGGCTATCCCACTTCAATCTATCATCTTGCAGCTGTGTGAATATGGGCCAGCCATCTATTTTCCACCCTGGATAAGCTCTGTTCGATGATTATTGTTTCTTAACAAGTAGACAGGACCTGACCTGTCATTGAATATTTAACCCAGCTCCTGGATTTTGCTGGTAAAGCAAAGGTCCTTCATTACAGCTTAAACTTACAATGTGATTCTGGGCACATACCACTGCAATTTTGTCTAAGAGTTAAACCCAGAAAGTTTCTGATTGTGAACTCTCTGTCAGGGCGAAGCATGATAGTTACCCCAGGCAGCTTTCATTTTTGAAGATGGAAATGATATACTAGTTTCTTGTTCTATCAGTGGTCGAATGCATCAGACAGAATGTTCTGACCAGCTGGAAAATTTCAGTCGTGAGTCACTTCCTCTTTCTCTCTTACCAAAAAGCCTCCCTCCTAAAGCTCAAAATGTGTATGCTGTCGTCTGAGAGTGCGAGTGGCCCCATAAAACCCTATTATATGAGAGGAGGGGCTTCCCAGGTGGCGTTAGTGGTAAAGAACTTGCCTGCCATCGCAGAAAACATAAGAGACACAGGTTTGATCCCTGAGTCGGGAAGATCCCCTGGAGAAGGAAATGCTAACCCACTCCAGTATTCTTGCCTGGAGAATCCCATGGACAGAGGAGCCTAGAGGGCTATAGTGCTTGGGGTTGGAAAGAGTAGGACATGATTGAAGTGACTTAGCATGCACACGAGAGGAAATGGTGAGTGGGAAGGAGCAACAAATCCAAGATACAGGCACAAAGAAACACAAGCAGTGTGAAGGTTTCACTCAAAGGCTTTTGCCAGGCTAGACTCTGCCAATCCCATCCAAAGCTAAGCACATGCCTCAGTATGAAGACAGGGGGGAGGGGCAAGTGGCAGTGCAGAATATCTCATATTCTACTTCCTTCTCTCCCTCCCTTTTTCTCCCCAAAGCTATATGTCAGAATGTCTACCCTGGAAGGAAAGGATTGATCACAGGACTTTTCAGATCTAGGGTCCAAATAGTCACTTATATTTAAGCATTATGGCTTTGAGCAGCAATCTAGTGGTTAAGGGCATGGACTCCAGTGCCAGGACGCTAGGCTCAAATTCTGGCTCAGTGTTTTAGTAGCCTAGAGACACTGGGGGTGATTGCCTTATTTGAGAGCCCTTATTTTCTCACTGGGATATGGCATTAATTACAGTATTATGCCTCATTTTGTTGTGTTATTAAACACATTGTATACATCTATGTGTGTATGTGTATATATGAGTGTGACTTAAAACAGTGTTTTAATAATAACTTATTAATACTATTATTACCAGGATTAAGAACTCTTTCAGCCTCCCCTGTTCTACTATGGTCATGAGTTCTCTATGCTGCCCTTGGATTTCAGTACCATGTTTAGTGTTTCAACAGTACCTTTAACTTTGTAGGATTAGACTCTCCCTACTTAGGTCCGTGAATTGTGAACTCCCAGATGATCAAGCTGGTTTTAGAAATGGCAGAGGAACCAGAGATCAAATTCCCAACATCTGTTGGATCATCAAAAAAGCAAGAGAGTTCCAGAAAAATATCCATTTTTGCTTTATTGACTATGCCAAAGCTTTTGACCGTGTGGATCACAACAAACTATGGAAAATTCTTAAAGAGATGGGAATACTGGACCACCTGACCTGCCTCTTGAGAAACCTGTATGCAGGTCAGGAAGTAACAGTTAGAAATGGACATGGAACAACAGACTGGTTCCAAATTGGAAAAGGAGTACGTCAAGGATGTATATTGTCACCCTGCTTATTTAACTNGGGGAGGAGACTCAATTTTGTCAGGTTAGCAATTGATAGATAGGTATAGATAATGAATGATATAAGATAGAAACATCGATTATAGGGAGACAGGGAGACAGAAAGAGATGATAGATAGATAAATAGATAGGTGGTGAGTTGAAATCTGGATTAGAGCGAGGTTTAAGTGTGAAACTTAAGGTTCTCACAGTAACCTGAGGCACAGTCACTATTTTGTGTCCTCTCCCCAGTCCTCTGATAGAACGTTTAGATTATCTTCTCCCTCCTAGAAGTCAGAACACTGGGTTATAGAATGAATAGAAGGTAGGTTATTTACTATTCACTCATTCCTTCACTCTGAACTAGCTTGTCCAGGGCTATGAAACATGGAAAGAACAGGCATAATCTTTGCATTCTTGGGCTCCTTTTCACCTGTGTGGCATTCGAAAGTATAGTACTTCCGGGACCTCCCTGGTGGCCCGTTGGTTAAGCCTCCACACTCCCAATGCAGGGGACGTGGGTTTGAGCCCTGATTGAGAGACTAAGATCCTGAATGCCACAGTGTGGCCAAAAATAAATAAAATACTTCCCGTTTATATTTTGTCCTGATCATTGTCCAGTGACACTGGGCAATGGTGATGGACAGCCAGTGCATACAGTCTCATGGAAATTTATTTATCAGAAACCAGGTATTATATAGCTATTGAGTCTTCTGTTGAACTTTGCTTTTCCTCAGCAAGCTTTCTCAGAAGGGAAAAAAAACAAGTGGTTGGCTTCATGAAGAACTTTTTGGCCCTATTTTTTTTTTAATATTTTAAAAATTTTATTTATTTTTAATTGGAGGATAATTACTTTATAATATTGTGTTGGTTTTGTCCTTACATCAACATGAATCAAGTTCAAAAGCATATCCCTTTTGAACCTACCTTCCACCTCCCACTTCATCCCATCCCTCTAGTTTGTCCCAGAGCACCAGATTTGAGCTCCCTGGATCATACAGAAAATTCCCACTGGCCCTGTTTTATGCTGAATGCTGTGTTTGGTCTGGGGTGCAGTGGGTGAAGACACACTCCACCCCATGTCCGGTGAGAATGAAATATAGGAAGTTGATGACTTACTCAGTACGAGCCAGCCTCGCTTCCTGTGTAATAGACACATACCTTGTCAATTCAAAGACCTTATTCAAAGGGCCTAGTCAAGTGGGTTTCTATTTATATATCTCTTTTACTGTAGTCTCAGGGTCTCTCTGTTTCTATCTATAAATTAAAGAAGTTGGTATAAAAGTGAATTAATATTTCATCAAGTGCCTACCTATTTCAGATGGGACACTGCCCTTACCTTTACAGTCAGTTACACTGTGTGGTTATCTCCCTATTGGAAGCGTTTGATTTTTTTATGCAACAGAAGGAGTTTGTGATTCGAGTGAATGAGCACCAATTATCCCTGTCACCTTGTTGGATAATTTGGAAAGAGTCTTTTAGCTATTAGCAGGCTATTAGCATAACAGACATTAAAATGATGAAAATATCGGTGATTACTTCAATCCCTAAGGCTATAAGGTCTCTTTGACAAAGTGCGTAATGTAAAAGAAGCAGATATTTTGTTTGAGGGGATCTATCTGCCTTTGTTGCCAAAGAGAATCTTTCAGCTCCTAGTGGAAACTGACACGACGTGGGCTCATTAAATGTCCTTTGATAGTTTCCGAAGGAGATGGGTGAGTGCGTTGGAAAGAGTGCTGAGCTAGGAGTCAGCTTCCGTGTTCTAGGGTGAAAGCTGTCTCACCTTTCCAAGTCTCTGAGCCTTCTGCAAATTGTATATGTCCTTTGTACTACCGCAGACATTTCTGTGAAATTGAAATGGTATAGTGTAGGTGGAAACCTGCAAAGTGCCATAGAAGGGAAGTGTGGATTAGAAGTAAAGGACTGCATTGCAATATGTTGGAAGACTTCATGAGATTTGTGGGTTGAGGTCAAGGTTCACTGAGATTCTCCCAACAAAGTGAAACCAACAGGCAATTTCAGAGTAAATGCAAGTTGTAATTACGTGATTTAGCTGTGCTGTCGGTCCATGGTTTACCCAGTCCACACTTTGCTAATTTGTTCAACCCTTTTTTTTTTTTTTCTGATAAGAATGCATCTCATTCCTTTAAACTTTCTCAGTTCTCTTTCTCAGTTCTTTGGGAGATTGTTGTTGTTGTGCCTCAAGAGTGTTTATCCCTATTTATTATCTCTAGGATTTCTCCTACTTCTTCATTTTTGAAAGTCATATATCCAACTTATGTATGAGAGTAAAGAACAAAGTATCAAAATGATGATTCATTGTTCTATTGATGAACGTACACATGGAATTTTACAGCTCTAAAATTTTCTGTGCGTCTGAATTATTACATAAAGTTAAACTTCACCATTCTATAGTTTTGTAAATATATATTATCTAGAAAGAACTTTCAGCAAAGTATATGAGCCTTTTGCTGTTTTATATTGTCTTTCTTTATGGATCAAAAAGTCATATTATCAGTTTGAAACTAATTTCTTCCCTTGATGCTTTCGCTTTGGGAAGCTTGCATACTTCCCTAATTTAATCTTGACACATCCTCCACTGTTACTGTTCTGCTGGCGAGAGGTAAAACATGGGTCCAAAGAGTTTCTCCCCTTCCTGAGCTGCATATTGGTAGATCTGGGTTTTGAGCACAGGAGACTGACTGCTCTCCCTTAGGTGGAAAACGGTTTGACTGCTGTAGAGCATTTCTACTGATAATGAATAAGGAAAACTGTGCAGCTGGGCTGGGCTCCAACAGGGATAGTCCTGATGGTCAGGCGGTCCAAGCTGAAGCCCCTGTAGAGCTGAGTTTACAGCCCGGCCAGCAGTGATTCTGGTTTCAAGCACCCATTTATTAGTGGTAAAGGGAGGGTCCTCTCCAGAAAACCGGAGGTATCACTTGGAAGGGATGATGATGCCATCTTGGCGACCTTCCCGGTGGTCTCTGAAGTCCTGGGTCCATGCTACAGTGCTGAACAGTGATCGTGAGTGCCTATCAGCTGTGAGCCAGAGGGCACACAGCCTCTATGCTGCCGAGCCTAGAAGCTGGAAAATGGGAGCAGCTACAGGCTAGAAATTTACAGGTGGGAACCCCGGGTGTAGGCAGCTTCTGGAAGCAGGGAGAACATGGAAGAGTGTGGACCTAAGGAAGTTACTCAGTGTCCCTGCTAGAGGAGTAAGCTGTCGCACGGAGTCCACAGTGCCGAGTGCAAAGGAACAAGTGGGGTCGTTTGTTCAGAATAAAGCAGTCAAACCTAAGATGCTCTGGGGGCTCCAACTAAGGGAGCCACTTGTTACTCTGATAGTTTTGTAGCATCACATTTTTTAACCAGCACGTTGTTTTTGATGCTTTTGGTCTACAGAATGTTTTCCCTTCTAGGACAGATGACTGGGAGAGATTATGAGACTCAGAAAAGTTATTCTCTAGACAATCAATGTTAAAAATTAAATTTGTTTTGATCCCTGAAGCTGAGTTTGTTTTGATCCCTACCTAGCATGGTAATTAGAAGTGTAAGTAGATGATGTTTGTTATGGAGCAAAGACTTAGTCATGTAAGTGCTCACGTGCTAGTGATACCCCGGCCTTATCTATGCCTTCAAGTGCCTACTTTTGGCAGACACACCATGAAAACGGTGCCAGAAACTAGAAATACAGCTCAAATCCACTGACTCAATTTGGTGTATTGAAAGGAGATGGAGCACGTTTATCAGTGAGGTCTGTGATTTCTCCACTAATATAGGAAAGCAAAAGATGGAAGTCTTTTCTTCCACAACAGGTCAGTTGCACACAAGATTAGCAGCTCACTTGTTCAGAAATGGGCTTTCCTAGTAGCTCAGTTGGTAAGGAATCTGCCTGCAATGCAGGAGACCCAGGTTTGATCCCTGAGTCAGGAATATCCCCTGGAGAAGGATATGGCAACTCACTCCAGTACTCTTGCCTGGAGAATTCCATGGACAGAGGAGTCTGGTGGGCAGCAGTCCATGGGATCACAAAGAGTTAGACATGACTGTGTGACCATGTTCAGAAATGACTNGGAGACCCAGGTTTGATCCCTGAGTCAGGAATATCCCCTGGAGAAGGATATGGCAACTCACTCCAGTACTCTTGCCTGGAGAATTCCATGGACAGAGGAGTCTGGTGGGCAGCAGTCCATGGGATCACAAAGAGTTAGACATGACTGTGTGACCATGTTCAGAATGACTTCTTTGACCTTTTTTGCATTTGGTCAGTTTGGGTTTGAATTGTCCTTTATTCACTGGCCAGAAACGTGTGCCAAGTGCTCTTCACCAGTGCCGGATGCTCCGATGAGTGAGGCTCTTGCTTGGCATCCTGTGCTCAGACCACATAAGGCGGACACAGAGCAGTGTGCTCAAGGGCAGGTACAGTGTCTGACACCTGCAGCCTGAGCACCTCTGAAGGCTCATTTGTAATTTTATTTTACACCTCTTCCCATTTCCCTAAAAAGTGGCTGAATTTCCATATGTATCCTTCAAGGATTTCCTCATACATATGGAACAGAACTGAGTTTGACTAGGTTTGATGATATGTTATAGTCATATTTATTTGATGTCTTGGTCATAAGAAGTAAACAAAGCAAATATCTAGTTTGTGAGTAGTTACCATAAAAGTGTCATAGCAGAATTAATTTTGATTTTAAAATAAAGTCATTCTTTAAGCTTATTTTCATGAGGGCAAAAGAGTGCCCGTGTTTAGTATTAAAAGATCATTTACATATGACCTTGTGCAAGAGGATGGAAATGAAATATTCAGCCCCCATTCTCTCTTCAACCTAATATGTGGCACAAGTTTTTGTCAGTGCTCTCTCAAATATTAGTCATGATTATGCATTTATATAGCATTTTTTTAATCCAAGATTGAAGCTAAATTACAGCCTCTTACTAAAGACTATAGACTGTGAGCATGAATTAAAGACGCTGTACCCAGCTGTCTATCTTTTTTTTTTTTTCTTTCTTTCTTTTTAAACCAAACCCAGTAAACTGGAAACACAAATCAACCTCTGGAAATGCAAGGTGCCCTTTCTTCCCTAAGATTCAAGGTTCACATGCGTTTCATTCAAAACACAATTCCAGGACTTTTCACTGTTAAGAGATTCCTTGACTTGGATGATTCAGGCAGCTTTAGCCTTTGAGACCCTAAAGCCTGAGGTTCACCTGAATGTCCAGTGACTTGCTTACAATATAGATTATAGGGTGGAAGACAGGATTCCGTTTTCTTGATGTTGTCATGGATGCTAATATCCCACCTTTATGATTTCTGATTGGGTCACTGGCCATATGCATGAATCAGTAAGTCCCAGGGGATGTTGTGTCTAATTAAATAGAAAGACACTTGAAAACAGTATAAATCTGTGAGCAAAAAACTGTAGCATCTTAGCACTTTATTTTTTAAAATGCAACCCAGTGTAAATCTCAGCTTATCAAATTTTTCCAGTTATTTAGCTGCTGCTGCTGCTGCTAAGTCGCTTCAGTCGTGTCCGACTCTGTGCAACCCCACAGACGGCAGCCCATTGGGCTACGCCATCCCTGGGATTCTCCAGGCAAGAACACTGGAGTTATTTAGCACATTCATTAAANCTGCTGCTGCTAAGTCGCTTCAGTCGTGTCCGACTCTGTGCAACCCCACAGACGGCAGCCCATTGGGCTACGCCATCCCTGGGATTCTCCAGGCAAGAACACTGGAGTTATTTAGCACATTCATTAAATCCAGAGTAATTTAAACTTGCGGTGGGTAAAAGAGATGAATTTTGCTTTAGGGGAAAGAGTTAAAAGATAAGAAGTTAAGTTTACTGATAAAGAGATAATCCCTACTCATTCTCTACAACAGACATCTTATCTTTTTATGATGCTTCCTTTAGTTCATCCCTTCTGTTATCAAAGGGTAGCTAACACCACCATTCTTTTGGCTTCCAGATCCAAACAGCAGAACACTGTTTTTGATTTCTCTCTCTCTCTCCATCCCAAGCGGCAAGCACTGTTGATTTAACAGATGAGAACTTTTACCCCATTTTGCTGTTGGGAAGAATGAACTTTTCTGTTTCCTGCCTTTGTGTAGGACTGCGCCCTCCCCTGCCTTCTCCCCTCCGGACACTCAGAATCTCTGCTTTAACCCAGGAGTCTGAATTCTACCATAATATGTCTTGACACACCTTTTTTTCCCTTTAGTTCTGGAAATTTTTGTGTATTATTTGTTGATCATTTCTTCCCCACGTTTTCCTCTCCTCTTTCTCTGTTAGGTGAGTTTAGACTTCGCAGATTGAACTTGGATTTTCTGGCTTTTAAGGGAAAGCTCCCCTGTTTACCTTCCCATCTGTCCTATTGGAGTTTTTTATTTTGAATTCAGTCATCCTCTTTTTAAATTTGGGCTTCCTTGGTGGCTCAGTGATAAAGAATCTGCCTGCAATTCAGGAGACCTGGGTTTGATCCCTGGGTTGAGAAGATCCCCTGGAGCAGGGAATGGCAACCCACTCCACTATTCTTGCCTGGAGAATTCCATGGACAGAGGAGCCTGGTGGGCTGCTGTCCAGGGGGTTGCAAAGATTGGACACGACTGAATCACTAACACTTTCACAGGTTCCTTCTCTTTCCCTGAGAGTGGTGAGCCTCGTGGCAGGCTGATTGGGTGGCTTGCACCTGCCCGTCTTTATTGAGAAGCGGAGAAAGATCGGTTCTTTGCAGGATGATCCTGAAGCTGGGTTTGAAGGAACGAGGACTAAGTCAGGGATCTTGTTTCCAGCAAGGCTTTTACTTCACCTTTTGTTTTCATCTCTGCTCTTCTGGGTACCTCCTGGCCTTGCGTTCCTCCTTTCAGGTCGCGTTCCCTTGACCATTGCTGCTGCCCCTTAGAGGTGGGATGGGCATTGCCTGAGGGGCCCAGTGCTGGCTGGGGGCTCACTGTTCACTCCTTCCCTTTCTCTTCCACTGTCTGTGGCGCCTGATGCTTCCTGTTCCTGCACCTGCTCAGGTGTGCAAGGGGATGGGCGTGCTTCTCCTTGTCTTTCTCTTTGCACGTCGCTGGGTTGGCCTTTCTCTGCTCCGCTGTTGGCATCCCACCATTTGCCTTCTGTCCTTATGTGCTGTGTTCTGGTGTCTCCAAGCTTTGTTGATGATCAAGTTTGTTTGTGGCTTTTGTTCTCTTTGTTCCTTTGTAGTGATTCTGAAAACTTCTACTCCACTGTCTTGAGGATGCAATTCTCCTTTTTAAAGAGTGACACTTTATTGCCCCAATAGATTTCTTAGAGGGTGAATATGAGAGTTTTTCTGCTGACTGCAGAATGTCTAGGGAGAGGCAAGGCTTCATCCACGTGCTAAATTGGGACAATTTGCCCCAACACTCACCCAAGTCTTCCTGTGCCCTGGCCAAACACCAGTTGGCTTTGCAGGTCCCTTTAGTCAAGTCAGTAGTATCAGTCATGTGTACACAATGTAACTTGAGGGATATCTGACTTAGATCACGTTTTTCAGGCTAAAGGGTCTTACATCCCTGACTGGTCCCTTGAGCCCATGGGAGATAATTTGTGGGGGCCATGACACCAGTTCAAGGCAGTGACCGTGGCAACTAAGGGACTGACTAAGCAGTGACGAAGTGATAACTGAGTAACCAACCAACGCGACTTCAGCAGGATGGGCATCCAGGCTCTTCCCTGACTTGGGACAGCTTTTGTTGAATTTGTTTTCCACTTGTCTCAGATTCAGGAGAAACAAGTGACATGTGACGCAAATTCCTAATTATATGACTGTTCTTTCATGTATCTGTTCAGATTCTATATGAGGTGTTTTTAATCTATTAATGTTTATTTATTACCCAGTTTCAATGCAGATAATTTCCATGTATGCAGATTGGTTAAAGATCAATCCCAGTCTGCCCAGGGAGTTTGCAAACTGCTTGGAGAGACAGAGCCTATGCATGAAACCTCTGACAGCCAAGGTTAACCATAGCCACAGACTTGAGACCAGATCCTCCTGGTCTGTGCTGGGTGACACGCAGACAAGGTCACTGTCAGCCAGGTCTGCTACTGAGGGTGGATGGCCTTGCACCATCGTCCATGAGCCCTGAGAAGCTTACATGCGAGGCCGTCAGTGAGTTGGACTGGCGGCTCAGTGCTGAGCACCCCCTGACCGGCTCTTCTCGCCTCACAGAGGGTGTTCGGAGCTCTGCCGGATCCCCATGGTGGAGTACAAGCTCGACAGCGAGGGAGCCCCCTGTGAGTACAAGACCCCTTTCCGGAGGAACACCACGTGGCACCGCGTGCCCACGCCCGCCCTGCAGCCCCTGCCCAGGGTCTCCCCGGTGCCCGGCACGCCCGACCGGCTGCAGTGCCAGCCCCTGCTCCCGCAGAGCCAGGCCGCCATCCCCCGCAGCACCTCCTTCGACCGGAAGCTGCCCGATGGTACCAGGTAAGCTGGTGGCCCTGGAGAAGCCCTGGCTTGGAACTTCACGTGGTGGGGGACTTGTGTGTGGCTTAGTCACTTCTGAATTAGCTTGTTCTGACCAAGGGGCAGCAGGGCCGCTGGGCAGGCCCCGAATGCTGGGGTACTTGTGGTCCCAGCCAGCGATGGTGCTGGTGGTGCGCAGGTTTCCCCTATGGACACCACCCCCCAGGGCCACCACTGTACCTCTCTGCGGCAACCCTCCTGTCAACTCGCTCTCCAAACCACATTGGGAAACCATTCTGCAGGAGCCTCTAGATAAGCGTGAACAGTTTTGAGTATAAAGAAAACAAAGCCACAAAAATCACTGATGAAATCCCGTCATCCTAACGCTCACAGTATTTTCAGAGGTCCTAAGATCCTTGGCATCTCTTTGCTTTTCGCTCTCATTTTAAGCAGAGGAAGTTGAGTTTAAAATTAAGTTTTTCCCTGAGAGGATGAACCTGTATAAGAGTGAAATCCAATAGCATTAGAAGCTGCTGAGAATTTAGAGATGTGACATGGAGAGATAGTTTTAAGTGAACAGCATGGTAGATGTTGTTGCTATTGACTGTTACTCCCTTTGTTTTAACTTTCACATAACTCATGGGCTGTGGAGACACCAGGAGTTTCCTCACAATCCCTGGTTAGGCTTTCATCTAATAGAGCATATGTTGAAAGCAGACACGGAGCCAGGCTGCCCGCTGAACGTGTCATCCCCTTGCCCTGTTTCTTGGCCTCTCCCATTCTGCAGTTTCCTCCTCTGAAAAGTAAACTTAACTCTAATAGCGACCTCCACAGGGCATTATGATGACTGAATCAATCCACAGAGGTTAACTGCTTGGAACACTCCTGGCCCATAGGTGTAAGTCTCTATAGGTGTTAATTACTCGGATTAAAACATGTGCTCTTCCTCTGACTTCTCCGGTCTGTTTTTCCACAAATGAGTGCAAGAATGGTGTAACTAACTTGACAGTACATCATCTGGGCTCTGGATCTCCCTTCTCAAAGGTCTGCTGAGTTTATATTCAGAGAAATGCACACAGTAGATAGCCTGGGTGTAAAGGGGTTTCATCTGGAAGGGAAAGGGTCTATAGAACCTCCCTTATTAACATATAATTTACTAAATTATAAGGAATTCTTTTGGGCTTCCCAGATGGCGCTAGTGTTAAAGAACCCACCTGCCAGTGCAGGAGACGTAAAGAGATTTGGGTTCAGTCCCTGGATTGGGAAGATCCCCTGGAGGAGGGCATGGCAACCCACTCCAGTATTCTTACCTCGAGAATCCCTTGGACAGAGGAACCAGTCCATAGGGTTGGCAAGAGTTGGACAGGACTGAAGCCGCTTAGCACACACACGCACACACAAGGAAGGCTTCTAATAGCAAAATGAAAAGTTGGCAAGCACGTCTTCACCGAATGAGTTCTCACAAGTGTCACTCCTTTTTGTGTGTCTGAAATAAATAGGATTACATTCAATACACGTGCAGAAATAAATGGTTTTGCCAAACTTAGAGTTTTCTCTCTGCCTCGGTTTTAAAGATAGACCCACAGCGTCCCTGGCCGTGTCTCATAGACCAAGTAGCAGTGATGTTTTCATAATTCTGTGTGTTGTGTTGCTGTCCCGCGTTTGACTGGGGTCGTTAGCTGTGCTTTCAGTCTTTGGATGGTAAAGCCTGTTCCTGCCACAGCTCCCTCCTGTAATGAATTGCCGACCACAATGCCTCTCAAATCTCTCAGCATCACCAATTCTCAGCTCATTTGTCCATGACCGCAAGGTGTTTCCCCTTTGCTTCGTCACTGAAAAATGAATTCATTTCTAAGTCAAAACAAGCCAGGTCCAGATGCTGGCAGCCCACCTCCCTGCCTGTTGCTGATTGTAGTCAACCTTTCAGAAGCTCGCCCAGCAATCAGTCGTCATCCAGTGACCCCGGGCCAGGCAGCAGCGGACCCTGGAGACCGCAAGCCGGATACGACGGGTACCACCCCTTTTCCCCTTTCGTGGGCTCCTGGGGGGACATGTCTTCAGGGCACATGCAGAAGCACTTACTGTGCACAAGGCCTCTGGGGACAGAGAGACTCCGATAGCACTTTGTTAGGGCCTGTGCTTCCAGCCTGGGTAGCTCATCGTTTCTGTGAAAGTGGACTCATTTGTCTATATTCTGAACTTGTCTGTTTTCTTTTCTTTTTTTTTTTAAATAAGAGAGAGTCTTTTTGAGCACATGAAAATTAAGAATTTGGAGACTCTGTGGGTGATGGCCCTTGGGAGTTTCCCTTCACTTACATTGCTGACAGGGAATAAATTCACAGCCTTTCTTGAAAGTGTTTTTCTCTCCACAACACAGCTCAGAGTCTGAGGAGGCAGATTTAACGTGTGACCCGTTTCCTCTGCCTCCTGTGAGAGCAAGTGGAAGCTGGGGGCAGGGCTGTCCCTGTGTGCACGCGGCACTCGGGGCCTGAGGGCGCCTGTGGACAGGACCCAGGATGGACGGACGCAGTAACTCAAGGAAATAGGCGCGCACTCTTGGGAAGAGGAGGGCCGCCCCAGGGATGCGGCTGTATTTTTGCAAGGAAATGCAGGCGTTGCCCCTAGCAGCAGTGTTTCTGTGCATTGTTGCAAGGCAGTGTTGCCTGTGCCGCTTGAAGGAGCTGGGTGCACTGCTGAGATGATGGACCATCCAGGCAGCCGGGGGGACTTGCACCAGATAAGAGACACTGCTCTTCCTCCTCTCACATGTGCCCAGGGAAACCCTCTCCAGGGACCCTCTCTCCTGATTTGGGCTGAGAAGTAGAGATTTATAGTCCAAGTTACATGCATTCCCTGCCTTAGATGCTGGATGGGGTTCTTAAAAGTTGTACTTTTTTTTTTTTTTTTTTAAATTTTTGAGATGGTTAGGTAGCATCACAGATTCAATGGGCGTGAATTTGAGCAAACTCTGGGAGACAGTGAAGGACAGGGGAGCCTGGTGTGCTGCAGTCTATGGGGTCACAAAGAATTGGATATAACTTAGAGACCGAAAAACAATAAAAAAATGTTGTACCTGAAGAAATCTTTCTTGTTTGAGTTGCATTTTTAAAATAGGTGGGGGAGGCTTTATGTCAGTGGAAAAACCACGTCTTGGCTTTTTCTGCAGATCAGGATTTAGAACTGGGATTCTCGAAGAAAGAGTCCCTTTATAACATGAATAAGTTTTCTGCAGTTTCCTTTGGAAGAGTAAATTGTCCTATTTGGGGATTTTCATAAAGCAAAAGTCCGGGCAGATGTAGTCTAGCAGCAAATGGATCTGATTTTCTTTTTCCTTAAAAAATTTGATATGAAGAAGCATCAGTACATGTATTCAGGGCCCAGGAGAAACAGTGGCAGCAAAAGCAGCGAGCTTGCGCTCAGTCCATCAGGGACCCCAGCAGTCCTTTCAGCCCCTGGTGCTGGCCTCCTCCTCTGTCCGTAAACGGTGTCATCTAGGTGCCTCTTTGGACCCAGGGGTGACAGGCGAACCCCCAGGTCCAGATGCTCTAAGCTGCTCTGTCAGGCAGGGCTGCGGCAGCAGAGAGCCTCTGATTAGGGATCCCTGGGATTGCCCCTCAGAACCAGCACCCACGGGGGATGCTGGCGGGACAGCGTGTGGGCGAGCCTCAGCTCTGTGCTCTCTGCAGGTGCCAGTCTCCCCTGCTGCTGGAGCACCAGGGCTCCGGCCCCTTGGAATGTGACGGGGCCAGGGAGCGGGAGGACACCGTGGAAGGGAGCAGACATGCCGGTAACACGGACCCCCGCCCCTCGCATGCCTCTCTCCTGCCCCTTCCTCCCCCTTCACTGGTTCACTCATCCATTCCCGTCTGGCCTGCACCATCCTGCCGTGTGCAGGGTGGCTGCTGGGCCCCAAGGTCATCCGGGATGTGCTCATAGCTGGTGGCGCCTGGGAAACTGACCGTGAGCATCTTGGGGTGGTTCTGTCTGCTCTGAGGGCCTCTCTGTGGGTAGGCCCAGCAGGTCCTACAACCACAGTCCTNCCATCCTGCCGTGTGCAGGGTGGCTGCTGGGCCCCAAGGTCATCCGGGATGTGCTCATAGCTGGTGGCGCCTGGGAAACTGACCGTGAGCATCTTGGGGTGGTTCTGTCTGCTCTGAGGGCCTCTCTGTGGGTAGGCCCAGCAGGTCCTACAACCACAGTCCTGATTGTGGTCACTGATCCATGTGTTTGGCCCCTGAGTTTCTCTGCTCTTTTGTTAACACTAGAAATTAGATCTTTAAGGCTTCTCTCTGTGTGTGACAGAAACCAAATGGCATGGCCCGCCTTCCAAAGTCCTGAGCTCCTATAAAGAAAGAGGCCTGCAGAAAGATGGAGGTTGCAAGGATTCTCCCAATAAGCTTTCTCACGTGAGTCTTGTCATCATGAACTAACGCTTCTGTTCATCTCAGCACTCGTGGTTTATTAGCATTGTTGCCAGGGAGTCTCAGTGACATCACTTATCTCATAAGGGTCTTGGGTGAAGTTAAAAAAAAAAAAAAAAGGTTTTCTTTTTCTCTCTCTCCTTTTATAAAGAAATACAGAGAAAAGTCATCCAGTAGACTATTGGCAAAGCCAGGATTGTAACCTCAGCCTTTGATCCTTGGTAGTTTTAATCTATTGACTGTCATCCACATGTGGACAAAACACAGAAGCAGACCCTGTGCAGCAGGGTGTGCCGTGGGTGACGCTGTGCCTGGTGCTGGCCGCTCAGGGAGCAGCTGCAGACGCCACGCGGGGACACCGGCAGCAGGCAGGCTTCCCGTCATCAGCGCCCATGTGGTTCTGCTTCCTGTCGTCATCGCCCATGTGGTTCTGTTTACTTTTTGCAGAAATGAAAAGGAGCCATGTAGGTGACTGTAGCTCAGTGAAATGAAACTACCAGTTAAATGTGCAAACAAGAATTTTAGTTGTTGCCAGATGACGCCAACCTTATAAAGTAGCTCATTTTTCAAAATTTGCAGACATCTCATCAGGTCCTGATCCAGGTTGTTCCTTTTCTTGTCCTCCTCCACGTGTCACTGGCCAGCCTCAGAGCTGTTACCTGCAAACATGTGGCCTCCATCTCTCAGCTGTATCCTAACCTTGTCTCCAGCCGGCCTCGTGGAGCCAGCTGGTGGCACCAGCACAGGGAGAGTGGGGGAGGGGAAGGGCGAACTTGAGAAGATCCACTTGCGATAACAAAGGCCATCGGGATTTGCTTGAGGATCTGATAGGGTGGAGGGAAAGAAGGAAGAAGAGAGGGATGGAAGGGAGAAAGGGAAGACGGAAAGAAAGAAGGGCCAAAGCACTTGCAAACCACAGGTGGCTGGGTCTCATGACTCCACAGCCCTTGGCTGACTATCCAGGCTGAGAGGAGGGGTCGTGTCTGTACCAGAACATCATCAGATGGGACGTTTAGTCTGCTCTCTTGGTTTCATCTTCCAGGGACCTCAGTGTACCCCCAAGAGCACCACATCTCATCAACCCCGGGTCTCCCCTGACTGGGGCTCNTGTATGGATGTGAGAGTTGGACTGTGAAGAAGGCTGAGCACCGAAGAATTGATGCTTTTGAACTGTGGTGTTGGAGAAGAGTCTTGAGAGTCCCTTGGACTGCAAGGAGATCCAACCGGTCCATTCTGAAGGAGATCAGCCTGGGATTTCTTTGGAAGGAATGATGCTAAAGCTGAAACTCCAGTACTTTGGCCACCTCATGTGAAGAGCTTACTCACTGGAAAAGACTCTGATTCTGGGAGGGATTGGGGGCAGGAGGAGAAGGGGACGACCGAGGATGAGATGGCTGAATGGTATCACGGATTCGATGGATGTGAGTCTGAGTGAACTCCCAGAGATGGTGATGGACAGGGAGGCCTGACGTGCTGCGATTCATGGGGTCGCAAAGAGTCGGACACGACTGAGTGACTGAACTGAACTGAACTGAAATGATTCTATATTCTTAGCTAGGTGAAGATAATGTAATTGTGCTTTGTAACACTTTAACTTATCAATTAAATAATCATCAAGGAAGACTTTTTTTTATTTATACCAATGATTGTTTTTAATATTCTAGCTGCTTGCCAGATTTCACGAAAATCACAAAACAAAGTTAAGCTGAGAAACAAGCTGTTTGGAAAGCCTGAAAATCTTATGAGGAACTTAAATTCTTCTCAACTCTATATTTACAACATATCCTGAGTACACTAATGAAGCTAGGCTATAGCAGCTTTCCCACAGTGTCATCCTGAAAATAAATGTGTTCAGAAAGCCTTTCAGGTAGAGTTTGGAGATGTAGAAAAGGAGTTTCAATAATTCAAAAATATTTTCTGTAAGTGTTCAGATAACAATGTCAGTAATTTTCTGAGGCTAGCTGTCAAAGCCCTGTGAGTTAATTTTATTAATCCCTGTTAATGAGTGGTCTTTTTTCTTCTACAGAAGATGGGTGTGTAAAGCCATTAGTATTTATTCTTTTATTTTCTGTAGTGATTTATTTTGTGGTTTAACTCAGTCACTACAACAAGCAAAACCATCTAAAGTGGGCTTTTTATTTTATACACACACGTGTCTACGTGTACATTAAGCCTTTCTTAGGGTGGAGGGCAGGGACGGACAGGAGAAAATTTTAAATGAAGAAACATGATGAATGCACTAGCATCAGGAGAAAGGGATGCAAAGGTCTTAAGAAACAGTATGGTGAAACCAAGAAATTCTGTTTTTGCATAAGCTTCACTATGGCATGACTGTAGTTTTACATTTGACATTTTGACACTCAAAAACAAAAGCAATGAAAAAAAAAAGATAAGCCAACAACAACAAAAACACAAGCATAGACTACTGGGAATATGCCACGAGGGGTTAACACTCTCAGTTGTGCAATGTGGATCTATTACTTAAGAAGAGCACACTGGCGGTGCCTGAGCAAGGCTCCTGCCTTCCAGCCATACCGGAATTTAAACATAGGAAGGTCAGGAGCCTCTGGGCTTCCCTGTTGGCTCAGACAGTAAAGAATCCTCCTGTAACGCGGGACACCTGAGTTCGATCCCTGGGTCGGGAAGATCCCCTGGAGGAGGGCACAGCAACCCACTCCAGTATTCTTGCCTGGAGAATCTCCATGGACAGAGGAGCCTGGCAGGTTACAGTCCATGGGGTCGCAAAGAGTCAGACATGACAGAGTGACCAAGCACAGGAGCNAAGATCCCCTGGAGGAGGGCACAGCAACCCACTCCAGTATTCTTGCCTGGAGAATCTCCATGGACAGAGGAGCCTGGCAGGTTACAGTCCGTGGGGTCGCAAAGAGTCAGACATGACAGAGTGACCAAGCACAGGAGCCTCTGGAACTGCAGGGTGGACCCATAAAAGGAGGACTTCCTCTTCTTAGAGATATGCTCATGCATGTACATTCGTTCATCGTTCATTCATTCTTCAAATCTCTCTTGACTACTTCCAATGTACCAGGCTCTATGTCAACGACCCAGCCATATTTCTATGGAATGAATGAAGTGAATGGCATTGAGCCCATTTCATAGCTGTGGACAGAAGGCAATGAAAGGCTGCAGGACCTGATTTGTGAAGGAGCAACTGAGGCAAAACTAAAATCAAGTTCCCGGATTCCTTATTCAGTTTTGGTTTGGTTTGGCTTAGAGCAACAGTTCCCAAGCCAGAAACAGTGGCTGCCAGCACGGGGCACAGTGGGTCATGTCTGGGGACATTTTTAAGTGTCATTTCGAGGGGATGGGAGGACTACTGCATCTGATGGGTAGAGGCCAGAGATGCTGCTCAGTATCTTTCAATGTCCCGGACACCACATATCAAGTCATGATCAGGATCAATATGTCAATAGTACTGCAGTTTAAAAACCCTGGTTAAGAGGGAGTATTTGGAAATTTCAGATGCTGATCCAGAATTTTATTTACCCTCCCTAAAATAATAGGAGGAAAAAGATGCCTTTCTTCTAAGCTGATGTTGCCACAACTCTTTGATTCTCAGAAATGAGTCTAAATCTAAGTTCTCTTTTTTAAAAAGAAGTTCTCATTTCACACGCAGCACTTTTTTTTTTTTTAAATTCCACGGTGTGGCTACCCACTGTCACCACAAGCAGTAGCATTCTTATCTGTCAGGGATGGCCTTTCGGTATGCAGTTACAGAACGAAGAGAAGACTTCTCCGCTGTTATGCTAGTATCTTCAATCCACTTGCCGTTTCCCAGATGAAACTCTCGCTCTCCTGCTGTGAAGGTCACACATTTAATGAAGTGCATTTGCTGAATATTAGCAAGAATCTGCAGGTCAAGAATACTGCATCGGGAGCCAAACCAGCATCCTCACATTCAAGCAACCCCTCTTCCTTACTCAGTGAGACATTTGTGTAAGCAGCCAACTGGAAATTCCAGCCCTTCCCATGGTGATGCTAAAAGATATGAGAAAGAGTCACTGTGTTTGCAATGCATCTTTCATTCCCAAATGCTTGTATTCTAACACTTTGTGGGAGGTAAGCTGGAGCAAGAATTGACAATGTTACTTACTGAACCAGTCATAGTGCAAGGCACTTAAGTACAAAGATCAAATGGCTTACTTCTACAGATTTCCTGACTGGGGTAATATTGACTTTGTGATTTATTTCCCCATCACAGTCACATCATGAGGTAAGTATTATAAGCAGTTCCCTGGAGCTTCCCAGGGAATACTAGTGGTAAAGATCTGCCAGCCCATGCAGGATTCCCGAGAGATGCAGATTCTCAGGGTAGCTCCCCGGGTCCAGGAGATCCCCTGGAGGGGAAAATGGCACCCTATTCCAGTATTCTTGCCTGGAAAATTCCATGGGCAGAGGAGCACGGCAAACTATAGCCCATGGGGTTACAAAGAGTAGAACACAGCTGAACGATGGAACACACATAAGCAGTTCCCCAGTATGAATGTTTCTAGGTGTTATTGTCACATAATTTAGAAAGCAAATTACAGATATGATTTACAGCTCAAATCCCCATCATCATTTATGCAAATGTTCAACAGAGGCACTTTATGCCTGCTGAAAAATCAGGTTCAAACATAATTGTTTTATCCATCATCATCATATCAAATAAAAATATAAACCAGAAGATCGTAATTTATTTCAAATCATGCTGTCTAGTTTTCTCTAAATGATAGAATGAAAACCTTTGGTCTTCAAAAATCTCATGAAGTCTTCTCAACCTTTGCATCAACACACTGCACTCCAATGTTGAATTAGGTCTGACATATATATTTACTTTGGGTTAAAAAAAAAAACCAACTGTTTGAGTTTCTAAGTTTCTAAGTCTGTTCTCTCAGACAGACATGGACATGTGTATCTTTCCTTCTCAAAGCTGTACAGCTGTGTGCAGTGCACACAAATACTTCCAAGTGTTTCACAGCACAGTGATATTATACAGTGATGTATAGGGAAGAGCAGTACTCTGTAAAAAGTATGTGTGATGAAACCAAAGAGCAAAAAGGTAGAGCAAAAGTCACTTTGCTGACATTAAGATAGTTTATATTTCAGTGCCCTCAGTCACCACATCATGTCTAGAGGAAGTTCAAGATCAAACAAACCAAATGGAACCTGGACCACATCTTGAGAGTCTGGAAAGAGACTTGAATCCCTGGGCTCATCCTATATAAGGAGGAAGCAGAGAGCACTAGCATCAACTGGAAACAGCTAAAACCTGGAGGAAGTTCAAATATGGCTCCAGGTCTTTTATAACTAAGAGTTGATTTATACCCCATGCTCACCCCATGCTACTGCACAATTGCACTCATCTCACACGCTAGCAAAGTAATGCTCAAAATTCTCCAAGCCAGGCTTCAACCGTACGTGAACTAAGAACTTCCAGATGTTCAAACTGGATTTGGAAAAGGCGGAAGAACCAAAAATCAAATTGCCAACATCCACTGGAGCATCAAAAAAAGCTAGAGAATTCCAGAAAAAAACATCTACTTCTGCTTCATTGACTCTGCTAAAGCCTTTACTGTGTGGATCACAACAAACTGTGGAAAATCGTTCAAGAGATGGGAATACCAGACATATCTTACCTGCCTCCTAAGAAATCTGTATGCAGGTCACAAAGCAACAATTACAATGGACATAGAACAACAGACTGGTTCCAAAATGGGAAAGGATTACTCAAGGCTGTATATTGTCAACCTGTTTATTTAACTTATATGCAGAGTATATCATGCATAAAGTGTAGGGGTGGATGAAGCACAAGCTGGAATCTAGATTGCCAGGAGAAATATCAGTAACCTCAGATATGCAGATAATACCACCCTCATGGCAGAGAGCAAAGAAGAACTAAAGAGACTCTTGATGAAAATGAAAGAGGAGAGTGAAAAAGCTGGCTTAAAACTCCAAAATCACCACAAATGGTGACTGGTGCCTGAAGCCATGAAATTAAAAGATGCTTGCTCCTTGGAAGAAAAGCTATGACCAACCTAGACAGCATTTTAAAAAGCAGAGACATTCCTTTATCAACAAAAGTCCATCTAGTCAAAGCTATGGTTTTTCCAGTAGTCATGTATAGATATGAAATTCAGACCAAAAAGAGAGCTGAGCACCAAAGAATTGGTGCCTTCAAACTGTGGTGCTGGAGAAGACTCTTGAGAGTCCCTTGGCTTGCAAGGAGATCAAACCAGTCAATCCTAAAGGAAATCAATCCTGAATACTTTCTGAGAAGACTAATGCTGAAGCTCCAATACTTTGGCTGATGGGAAGAACTGACTCCTTAGAAAAGACTCTGATGCTGGGAAAGATTGAAGGCAGGAGGAGAACGAAATGACAGAGGATGAGATGGTTGGATGGCATCATTGGCGCAATGGACATGAGTTTGAGTAAGCTCTGGGAGTTGGTGATGGACAGGGAGGCCTGGCGTGCTACATTCCATGGGGTTGCAAAGAGTCGGACACAACTGAGCGACTGAACTGAACTGAACTGAACTGAAGATGATGGGATTACAGAAGTGTTACTGATGTGGAATTTCCTGAGCAGCACAAACATTGGCTGAGCACCTGCAAGCAATTATCGAGTGCCCAATCTCTTCCTGGTATCATTTTATACACTAAGGATGCAGAAAGGAAGATGCACGACTCCTGTTGTCTCCTGTTGTCCTCTCACAGGGCTCACAGTCCACTGGGGAGAGTGAGGTGTAAAGAAACGGCTATGGAGCAGAACCAGGGAAGAAGGTGTATTCAGAAAGGGAGGTACCACAGATGAAGAACTGCAGGCTCAGCCTAGAAAATGGGTGATGTCTACATTTCTCAAGGATGACAAACAGTACAGTACTTGGATAGGGAAGTGCTCAGAGAGAAAAGAGATATCAAGGCACAAAGCATCTAAATCAATTTCACAAGAGTTTATGGAGGACTCTTCAGGAAGAATGCTGTGCAAAGTGTGGAACAAATGAAGGGAGGTGCTGCCTCGAGGGAACTTTCTATCCCACACTTCAAAGTATCATATATGTGTGTAACTCCTTGAGATTACAAGCATGGGAAATGTACACTAATTATCCTTGCTTTCGACTCACTGCCTTTTATCTCCTATTATGCCTGTAGATGTGGTTACAAATTCTGCCAAATGTGAAAGAAATCTCCCAAAAAAGATAAAACAGTGATCTCAATAGATACAAAACCAAATGACAGGTGGAAGTACAAGATGAAATTTAGTTGATGATCACAGACATGGGGGAAAAAAGCTCAATCTTATGAGTAATTAGAATATACACTTAAAGTGAAGTAACCTTCTGTTTATTCTGTTGCCATACATTTTACAAAGTGTTAATGTCTTAACGTGAGGAGATGCTGATGACCTGAGGAATACTCACATGTGGCATTTGGACTATATATCTTTAACTTCTTGATTCCCAAAGAAAGAGGGGTCAGGGGAACTTACTTTGAAAGATGTTCATTTCAGCATTATTTATATCATAAAATATGGAAGCAAACTGAATTTTCATTATTAGTGGGAGATTAACTTATACTAACAATATTAGCTTATGCTTCATTATTTAAATAGGTTATAGCTTTATAATTAAAGTTAAAATTTGTCATTATAAAATTTCTTGCCACATGGAAATATTTTCAATATGATTACTAAAACAGATTAGTAATGGTTTGTATTGTATCATTTCTACCACATAAAAGATTTATGTATCTAGAGGAGAATCAGAAGGAATACACACAAATAACAGCTAATATTATATAAAGGGTTTTTGGTATCTTGAGTCCCCAGACTTTCAGTTAATAATTATTTTTTATCAATGTTAGCAAGATGGAGGAATTTGAATCATTTAATAAATCCCACAGAAATAGGAAAATATACAAAAGCACTTCAAAAATCCAGTCTTGGGTATGTGTAGAGCCTCTGTGTATGTTCTCAGTTGCTTCAGAGCATCAGTCATGCCCGACTCTGTGAGACCCCATAGACAGCAGCTCACCAGGCTCCTCCATTCCAGGGATTCTCCAGGCAAGAATACTGGAGTGGGTTGCCATTTCCTTCTCCAATGCATGAAAGTGAAAAGTGAAAGTGAAGTCGCTGAGCCACTAGAGAGTCCTTGAAGAGCCTCTGTTAAAGTGAAAAGTATACAAGCATATGATACTAAGAAGCAAATTGTAATAGGGAAGACCAAATCTGACTCCTTATTGGATATGTTTCTTTTACTTCAACCTTTGTATTCTATTGCTTTTGCTACAGCTGTTGCCTGTAGCCTGAAATATACAAGATAGTCCATTCTCACAATGTTCTTCCCTTTAAAGGTGTAGTACTTTTTCATTTATATAGAGACAAAAAGTTGCACAACGGTGAAAACCATTTGTTTTGTTGAAAGTTTATAAGAACATCATGACAGATGCAAGAACAAAGGATTCAGACACCAAGAAGTCTGCAACAACCAACCCCCGCTTTTAATACAAAAGAAATCTGAATTCTAACTCAGGGAAGATGGTTCTTTGGCACAGTAGTCCACCATCTTCTTGACCCACTCACTTTATGAATAAAGTTGCTATTCTTACCCTCAACAGTGCATTTCTTGATTTATTGGACTGCTGTGTGGTGAGCAGTATAAGCTCGGATTCAGTTACAAAGTTTTCATTTTGCAGGGAGGTCATATTCATTACAAATTCTGTCTTGGGTGGAGTTTCAAATTGTCATTACAGTACCTTATCTTCCTTATTAGTTTGAGTATAATGATAGAACATGGTCATCTAAATTATCCATTTACCTCATAACTGGAATTAAAACTCTTTTTCAGGGATCCCAAGATGTCAGGAGGCAGAGTCAGGCTGCAGATTGATTTAGTAGCTAGAACATTTCCACCAAAGCATTTGGCCTGTAAGATGTCTAAGTAGATTAATTGAAGTAGAAATGCATTATTTATTATTTAACACTTAGTGAAAGCAATCAGTGAGCTAGGTTTAATAATGATTTCTTTTAGACACTCACCAATGAATAAGAATTAGGTAAGCATAACCAAATCATTATCTAGAAGGTTTATCAAGTTTCAGAATCAGAATGCTTTTTGTGAAGAGGCAATTATGATCTTCCTTTGAACACAGAGAAAGATAGGCCTCATGTTACATATGGAAATTCTGAGAATTAGACCTGTAGATAGGGAATGGGAGGGGATTCTACAATGTCAATGGAGGTCTTTTTCAACAAGGGGTATGTTTCTGATTCCTACAGGTAAATCTAGGAGACAGATCACAGGAACACATAAACTGACCTCAGAACCCTTGATGGTGACTATTAATTATTTTGGAATTAGTAATTTTAATTTCAGAATTTTTTATGTTAAAATTATTTGAAGGAAGGCTTCTCCTCCTATTTCAGATGTGCACTTTGCTGTAAAAGCTAAATTTACAAAATCTGACCTAAATCTAGATAAGGAAGAGCTGATCTGCCTGGACAGAGGCAGTATTATCACTTCCTGGATGCCTACTGGTCCTTCTGCAGATGCTTCTTCTCTGGCCCATGAGTTGCACCATATTTCTGAAGTTATTTCACCCAGTACAGACTGATCTAAAAGGCTTCTTTTCCAATGAAGGACAGCCTGTGCCTGGGAAAGTGCTCATCTGTGGCTTCTGGCTTTGAGAGTTTAGGTAGAAGATGCAAATGATTAACTATCCCCCTACCCTTCCCCTCTGAAGCTGGCTTCATCATGACCTCACCATGACATCATGATGAAGTTTAATGTTTCATAATTTGGGGCAAATCTTTCTGGAATTCACCCTCTTTGTGGTAAGTGACACCTATCACAGGGAGACACTGTGCTGCTTTCTCCACAAGGAGGTATAGAGTGTCTACTCTATACTTCTCTTTAAAAACAAAATAAAATTATTGTGGTAAGAACATTTATCATTGTGACCCTCAAACTTTTTTTTTGTTTTAATTGGGGTATAATTGCTTTACAATGTTGCATTTGTTTCTGCTGTAAAAGGAAGTGAATTAGCTATATGTATACGTACAGCTCTCTCCTGGGCCTCCCATTCTCCCATCGCATTCCTCTTTATTTTTAAAGTCACTCAGTCAAGTCTGACCCTTTGCAACCCCATGGACTGCAGCATGCCAGGCTTCCCTGTCAATCACCAACTCTGGAGCTTGCTCAAACTCATGTCCATCGAGTCAGTGATGCCATCAAATCATTTCATCCTCTGTCATCTCCTTCTCCTCCTGCCTTCAATCTTTCCCAGTATCAGGGTCTTTTCCAATGAGTCAGCTCTTCGCATCAGGTGGCCAAAGGATTGGAGCTGCTTGACCTGTGTACAGATTTCCCAGGAGGCAGATATGGTGGTCTGGTATTCCCACCTCTTGAATAATTTTCCACAGTTTGTTGTGATCCACACAGTCAAAGACTTTGGCTTTGCTTTTGCTATGATCCAGCAGATGTTGGCAATTTGATCTCTGGCTCCTCTACCTTTTCTAAATCCAGCTTGAATATCTGGAAGTTCTCGGTTCATGTACTGTTGAAGCCTAGCTTGGAGAATTTTGAGCATTACTTTGCTAGCGTGTGAGATGAGCGCAATTGTGCAGTTTGAGCATTCTTTGGCATTGCCTTTCTTTGGGATTAGAATGAAAACTGACCTTTTCCAGTCCTGTGGCCACTGCTGAGTTTTCCAAATTTGCTGCGATATTGAGTGCAGCACTTTCACAACATAATCTTTTAGGATGTGAAATAGCTCAACTGGAATTCCATCACCTCCACTATCTTTGTTCAGAGTGATGCTTCCTAAGGCCCACTTGACTTCACATTCCAGGATGTCTCACTCTAGGTGAATCATACCATCATGGTTATCTGGGTCATTAATATCTTTTTTGTATAATTCTGTGTATTCTTGCCACCTCTTCTTAATATCTTCTGCTTCTGATAAGTCCATACCATTTCTATCCTTTATTGTATCCAGTTTTGCATGAAATGTTCCCTTGGTATCTCTAATTTTCTTGAAGAGAGCTCTAGTCTTTCCCATTCTATTGTTTTCCTCTATTTTTTTGCATTGATTGCTGAGGAAGGCTTTCTTATCTCTCTTTGCAATTCTTTGGAACTCTCCATTCAAATGGGCATATCTTTCCTTTTCTCCTTTGCCTTTCACTTCTCTTATTTTCTCATCTATTTGTAAGGCCTCCTCAAACAACCATTTTACCTTTTTGCATTTCTTTTTCTTGGGAATGGTCTTGATCACTGCCTCCTGTACAATGTTATGAACCTCTATCCATAGTTCTTCAGGCACTCTGTCTATCAGATCTAATCTCTTGAATCTATGTGTCACTTCCACTGTATAATTGTAAGGGGTTTATTTGATTTAGGTCATGCCTGAATGGTCTAATGATTTTCCCTACGTTCTTCAATTGAATAATCACATATGCATTAATATACAATATTTGTTTTTCTCCTTATGATTTAGCTTCATTCTGTATGATCTACTGTATGTCCATCCATATCTCTACAAATGAGCCAATTTAATTCACTTTTATGGATGAGGGATATTCTATCATATATATGTACCACATCTTCTTTAACCATTAACTGCACAATACAGGGCTGTTACCTATAGGCACTGTGTTGTACAGCAGCTCTTTAGCACTTATTCATCTAACACAACTGACATTTTATACCCACATTTAAGTGACTCCTTGCTTACACTCCCTTCAGCCTTGGCAACCATCGATTTCTAACTTTGCTTCTCTGAGCTTGACTATTTTAGATGCCTCATATAAACAGAATCATACAACATTTGTCCTGTGACTGGCTTAGTTCTCTTAGAATGTCATAAGGCTCACCCATGTTATTGCATATGGCAATATGTCCTTCCCCTTTAAGGCTAAACAATATTCCATTGTATACATATATCACATTTGTGCTTTCCATTCATTCGTCAGTGGACGTTGAGGTTGTCTTCACATACTGGCTATTGTGAGTAGCACTGCCATGAACATAAAAATACAGATATCTCTTTGATATCCTGATTTCTATTCTTTTGAATTAATACCCAGAAGTGGGGATTTTTAAAATCATTTGACAGTTCTGGTTTTATGTTTTTTATTTTTGTTTACCCCACACAGACTCCCACAACACTTGCATCTAACTTCAGATTTCTACTATAGAATCCAACATCCACCCACCCCACTCCTCATTTCCAGTGCCACCCAATTTCTGTTCCTTTCTGACAATTTCTAAGTACTTCATGAATTAGTTTTGTTTTTGTACTTTTGGATTTGTGTGTGTGTGTGTGTGTGTGTGTGTGTGTGTGTGTGTGGCATGTTTATGAGTGTGAGTATGTTGTTGTTGCTGCTGATGGGTGGAACTGAAATTACTATGCAACTGCCAGCGGTGACTTCAGTGGGAGAAATAGTAGTTGAACTCTCAAAGTTTAACACTGAACTTCTGAGTGGTTTCAGAGACCACATTTTACAAACAACAGATTTGTTAACAGGCTAGAACAACAAGAGATTCAAGTTTAGGATTCCCATGCTTTCCATGTTTATTTATTTCATTGTTTTGGTTTTATTATTATTAAATAATAAATAATAAAATCTCACTTTACATGTAGAAATTTGAATACTTATTTTTTCACAAGATTCATCCTTTAATAAAATCCTAAGATTTAGCCCAAAGCAGCACATACATCTAAGTGAACACACTGAAGGCAACATAAGAAGGAACACAGACTTTTGATTACAATCTGTAGTTTAAACTATTGCTGAGTGCCAAGATATTAAATTTAAAATACAATTTCATCATACAAATAGTTTGAGTCATGTGAAGTTCATTTAGCCATTTCTCAAGCACTTTCTGGTGATGTTGTCTCATAAATGTGCTCTTGAAAGTCTCTTCTCTGCAGTACACATTTTAAATTCCCTCTTCCTGATATTTTTATGCTAAACATTGACCTTGGCATTATTTGCAAATGAGGCAGAGTTCATTCAGATATACTGCTCAGAGGCAATAGAGAACACACATTTCTGCAGAGCAAAGTTAGGGGGCAGAAGACATGGGGAAGCAGAAGGTGAGGTCTGATCTCAGCTCCCCAACTGATGATCTCCATTGACCGCCATCTCTCCTCAACTCCTCAGCTTGCTGTATCAGCTTAGCCATCAGGGACATCCCTTAGCTCTTCCTTTGAGATATGACGTGCAGCCCGACAGATCTCTGAGCTTCCTCTATGTCTTCTTCACATCCCTGGTATTTCTGTGATATGGAGCTTGTATTTATCACTACTCTGACAATGGATGGCAGTAAAGGAAATTATACAACCTTCGAGAGTAAGTTCCCTACCCCTTTGTCCTGTGCCAAATCACTGAGTTGAGTTTAAAAAAAAATGAAGGAGTCCTAAAACATCTGTGGTAGGCTGGTCTTGCCTCCCAGGGTGAAAATATTTGAAAGCAGTACTCTATGTGAAACAGGTTTGCTTAAGAGCCCATGTGAAGGAACTTGAGAAGAACCTGCTCTCTGATCACTGTGCTTCCTCTAATTGCCGTATGTCGTAAATATAAAGAGGTGATGAATTTATGGAACTTTGGTTACACATTTTCCCCATAAACTGCTGGAACTTACACACTGAGGACTGCAAATGCTGTGTTCTCACTCAAATCCACAAAAGTGGACTGACTGTGGGGCCAGGTTGCAGATATCGGTTTTGGAAGTCCTTTTTTTTCTGAAAGAAAATTATAGCAGGGCAGTGGAATAACTGAAGGCAAGGTAAGCAATAAAACCAACAATGACAAAAAGCCATGCTTAAAAGGTTGATCACTTTTTGTTTTATTATTTAAGAAATCTCTAGAACTTTTCTCCAAAGACCACATTTACTTAAAATTAGATTTGTGTGTGTGTGTATATCAAATTGCCTTTCTCTCTTCAAAGAACAAATGAATGAAAACATAAGAATTTCTCTGACAGTGGGAATCAGTACATGAGGGAACTGCCACGAAAATACAAAGCTGTCATTGGTATGCTGACAGCCAGCTTTAGTTAAGGTGATAACAGGGAAGCTGCCCTTCTACTATTAGCAATCACATCACATGGCAGAGACTTGATATGTAAGGACTCTTGGAAGTCACTGTCAAAAGAGTGATTATCATAGCAGACACCCTCTCTTATTGGATATCATGCATGGATGGGAGGAGGAAAGAAGTAGAAAGAGCACATAGATGAGAATGGATGATGATGAGTCAATCACAGTGGCCCAGAAAGAACTCAGCATGCAGATGGAAGCTGCCATAGTGTGCTGGACCCAGACTACCTGACCTGCCTCCTGAGAAATCTGTATGCAGGTCAGGAAGCAACAGTTAAAACTGGACATGGAACAATAGACTGGCTCCAAATGGGAAAAGCAGTACGTCAAGGCTGCATATTGTCACCCTGCTTATTTAACTTCTATGCAGAGTACATCATGAGAAACGCTGGACTGGAAGAAACACAAGCTGGAATCAAGATTGCCGGGAGAAATATCAATAACCTCAGATATGCAGATGACGCCACTCTTATGGCAGAAAGTGAAGAGGAGCTAAAAAGCCTCTTGATGAAAGTGAAAGAGGAAAGTGAAAAAGTTGGCTTAAAGTTCAACATTCAGAAAACGAAGATCATGGCATCTAGTCCCATCACTTCATGGGAAATAGATGGGGAAACAGTGGAAACAGTATCAGACTTTACCTTTTTGGGCTCCCAAATCACTGCAGATGGTGACTTCAGCCATGAAATTAGAAGACGATTACTCCTTGGAAGAAAAGTTATGACCAACCTAGATAGTATATTCAAAAGCAGAGACATTACTCTGCTGACTAAGGTCCGTCTAGTCAAGGCTATGGTTTTTCCAGTGGTCATGTATGGATGTGAGAGTTGGACTGTGAAGAAGGCTGAGCGCCGAAGAATTGATGCTTTTGAACTGTGGTGTTGGAGAAGACTCTTGAGAGTCCCTTGGACTGCAAGGAGATCCAACCAGTCC
>SJYV01051157.1:31325-49462 GCA_006410875.1 Neotragus pygmaeus
AAGAATTGATGCTTTTGAACTGTGGTGTTGGAGAAGACTCTTGAAAGTCCCTTGGACTGCAAGGAGATCCAACCAGTCCATTCTGAAGGAGATCAGTCCTGGGATTTCTTTGGAAGGACTGATGCTAAAGCTGAAACTCCAGTACTTTGGCCACCTCATGCGAAGAGTTGACTCACTGGAAAAGACTGATACTGGGAGGGATTGGGGGCAGGAGAAGGGGAGACAAAGGATGAGATGGCTGGATGGCATCACTGACTCCATGGACATGAGTCTTAGTGAACTCTGGGAGCTGGTGATGGACAGGGGGGCCTGGTGTGCTGCAATTCATGGGGTTGCAAAGAGTTGGACACAACTGCGCAACTGAACTGAACTGAACACCCTTAAAAGCCAGACATTTTAAGACAAAGACAATTTCTAGTTCTTAATGGATCAAGACTTAGTGAACTTACCCACAGAGGTGCATTCGACAGAAGTCCCTGCAGACAGGAAGAAAGGCCTGAAGTTGAGCTCCTTTGTAAAACCCTGGATCGTTGTGTGACCTGGCAGGGACAGAAAAATTCCTGCCTGCTCCCAGGAAGGGGGAGAAGAATGTGGGATATAACCAGGTGTCACCTCTTGGGTAGGAGAAATCATCTGCCTGACAGTTCTGGGGTGACAGTCTGGCCAGGAATTGGATGGGCACTATAAGTAGACCTCCAAGGTTGTACAGGCTGGTGGGGGCTGGGGTGGAGCTGACTCAGCGGCAGAGCCCCTGCCCTTGGTGGCTTCCTAAATGGCATGCAGAGTAACAGTGAGATGGCAAAGATGGCAGAGCAAGACTCTCTGTCATGGTATTTTCTTAAAGATGAGAGATTATGTTGGGACGGGTGGATATTGGTTTTACTAAATCAGTTTTCCAGATTTTTATTGAAATTGTGCTTCAAAGATAAATAGCTAAAAATACAGAGGACAGGAAACATGAGATTCAGCCAGTGCAGCAGGAAAAAGGAGTTAAGAGAAAGTTCAAGGTACATCCTAAGAGTGCGGCTCACAGTTTATTTATAAGCTGCAGATCAAGAAGAGGCATAGACTATTCGAAAGGAGAGAGGTATTTTTCTTCGTAACCAGGCAAATTTGTGATCTGCCAGATCAGATGTATGAATGTCATCAATACCTGCCGCACCTCCCACCCCCACCAAGCAGTACCCCTGGGATGAGCTAGTTGCTGGGGGAAAATCTAAGTGACTGGGGGAGAGCTGTTGAGTAAGGCCACTCATGAGACATGTACTGTGGCCGCTTCTGTAAAAGGGCTTCCCAAGTGGCCCAGTGGTAAAGAATCTGCCTGCCAATGCAGGAGACACAGGAGATCACTGGGTGGGGAATATCCCCTGGAGGAGGAAATCAGCAACCCACTCCAGTATTCATGGCTGGAGAATCCCATGGACACAGGAACCTGGAGGGCTTAAGTCCAGGAGGTCGCAAAGAGTCAGTCACAACTGAGCACCCACGCCCTTTTCCCTTCTGTGAAAATGTTGACACTGTATCAGAAGATGACTAGAGGAAGAAGAAAAGGAGAAAGCAGTTTGCAGGTAGAAGAAGTCATAGCTTCTGCAAACATCGTCACTGATAAAAGCCAGAGAAGGGTTGACTTAACAACCTTCCTACTCAGTCAACAGTTTTATTTGCTGACAAAACACGGGCATCAGGAAAGGAGAGATTTATTCATACACTGAGTCTAATAGGACTCTCCTTTCAGGGGCACATGGGCTCTGGGTCTCTGATGAATCCATCTGCTAGAACTGCCAGCAAAGGAAAAAAAGGAGAAAAAGCACAGCAACCACAGGGCTGCCGCAGCAGCCTCCTCTGTGAATCACTTGACCCCCTGAGCAGAGATGGGCACCTTGCTGCTTCCAGTCACTGCAGAGCTATTGGCTTTCAATAATCATTAGCCGCCTACCCCACTCTGAGATTCTCGGGAGTTAACACTCATCTGGGCAGTAACTTTCCATAAGGGCAGCTGGAGGATTTGGGTTTTTTTTTTTTGCTAAGTAAATTGTGTGGCTCATGTTTGTAAGGGGGATGGGGTTTGGTGGATACCCAAGTGTGACAGGTGTTTATTTTGTATTAAGCAAGGATAATTTGTTATATGAAATGGCTCTGGAATGTAAAAATGGCCTCAATTCAACTTTTGAACCAAATATTTGCAATTTGAAGTAATTAGCAGTTAGGACAATAAAATCTGGGACATTTGTAGCATATTTCAAGGAAATTTATAATCATGGGCTCAATGACATTTATGAACTCTGTTAGTCCAGTTGCAAATAGTCACCCTCTCTCACTCTGATTGAAAAACAGGTAGAAAGAGGGTAAATGACCTGATCTGGATGAGTGGCTTAACGGCAGTGAGGATTAGAACTCAGAGAAGCTGATCAGGTCCCAGGGGCCTGACCTTTGAGGCATAGCAGAGGTTACATTGCCAATGCCAGCCTCTGTTTGCCATGATTGATACCTGGAGAAATCTGTGGATTTCAAGGACATAATGTTGCTTCCATCAATAATACTTACCAGGTTCTTTATTCAGGGGTTATGGATTATTCACAGGTCATCAGTGTGAGTGAGGCCATTGCACTGATCATATGGTAGTGATTCATATTAATACCTAGGATGAGAGAGTAAGTACATTTTGGCCAGAGAGGTTGCCCAAACTGAATGGATGGTGCATGCAGCTTCCAGAAAGCAGCAGATTTGCCAGTCTTCTCCTCTAGGCCTTGCAGTGAATGTGTTAGGGAAGCCTGAGGACACAGATAGCAAGAGCATAAAATAGAGCTGCCTGTCAAGGGAACCGCGTTCTCGTTTGGAACAGGAATAACTGACTCTATTATGAGCTGGAGGACTTGAGAAAGAAGCTTGCAAGGTGATAATCTTCATAATCCAGTGCATCACTGTGCATGGGCCCTATCACAGGTCTTTACTCTCTTCTCTTCTCCACCTATGGAGAAAATCTGCATGCATTAGCAACTCAGTGTAACTTCATCTTACCGCAACACATAAAGATATTTATTGGCAAAACACCTCACTGGGGTGTTTTCTTAGAAAAATGAAGGCCATCTGTGCGGGCGTCTCCGGGTAGCACTTCTTTCTTCTCTTTTGTTCTGCAGAATTGCACCACTTTGTACTTGCTCACTTTCGGCTCAGAAGCAATTTTGTAAATGGTGCACTCAAATGCTCTGATGAAGTTATAACTGATACAGGCACTGAGACGAGGATGCTGCAGTGAAAAATGGGGCACGTCAAAGGAAACTGATTCGTAATCATAAAATGTGGATGAGGAGGCAGGAAGTGGTGAGTGTACTGCAGGCTGTCAGTTACCCACTTCCAGGATTGTCCATAGCCCGAGGGAACCCTATCTTGTCAGAAGCGCTTGCGGATGCTAATATGTCAACACTTGTTCAATGTCAAATTGTATCAGAGGGTTCAGTCTCCTTTTGGACTTCAGCAGTCACCTCCTGGCTCTGTTAGATCTCCTTTGGTCAAATGAGCTTTCATTTAAACAATATCAGGCTCTTCTGTCTCTTTCCCCATGGAGCTGGAACTGTGGGCATGTATTGTTTACCTCTTTTAGCTGTGACCTGATAGATCTTTGATATGAAATTCCAGTCACTTCCCAGAAAACACACAATCCCCCCCACACCATCTTTTTGTGCCTCTCTGTCTATCAACCTTTCCTGCCTGGGTCAATGATTTTCCTTCTGGTCGTGGGATACAATTGCTTTACCTTTTCCTATTGTAGATTTTTCTTATAAGTGCTCCTCCCTGGGTACTTTTTCCTCTTTGTTTCCATGCATATCCCTTTCTCTTTTTCTCAGCAAATCAAATCCTTCTCTAAAATGAATCATCTCACAGACCTTTCAATTTCTTACTACCTGAGACTTTCTTTTTAGACGTTATTTTGTATGAAATAACCTACAAATCCCACCATGACAAAATACTGAATGAACAATTTTTTTTTTAACCTCTCCTATAAATGCATAGATGAGTTCACAAGACATAATCTCTAGGGAGCAAGTGAATTTAAAAGTCCGATCTGACACTCTGATTGGTGTGTGTGTGTGAAGGAGGGGTGTTTTCCAGAAGTCATGATAACCTGGGAGTTTAGATGATAGCACCATGGGGAGACCAATGACAAGTTTTGGGCCATATATGAGGTAGCAACTGGTACTGAGACCTTTATGGTGGGACTCTTGAAGGCAGCACCCTCCATAAAAGAGTGACTAAAAAATGAATCTGCTCACCCTCACAAGGAGTCTTCTAAAACTAAGCATGTTTGCTGCAGGTCAGTCTCTTATGAATAATTTTATAGTCATTGCCTTGTTATCTCATAGATTTTTGGTTCCAATGTATACTGCATTGCATGATTTATGAACCCACAAGTTGAAAACCAACAGGTCAGTGAAACCCAGGAACTTATGAACACCTGGGAAAAGCCAACACTCAACCCAGGTCACAGAGGTTTCCCACAAAAATGGACACTCTAAAGATGAGCTCCTGATTGAAAAGTATAAAACATTTAAGGAAATAATTCACCCTGCACTAGAGTTGGCAAAGATAATAAGCAAACATCAGGATCATAACCTGAAGAAATTCAGATGTTACATTCATCTATTAGACTTTTAAAAGGTGATTTTAAATGACTAAAAGAAAAAGTATAGAACAAGATAGTATCAAAGAGACAGAACCTCTAGAAATTTACATGTAATCATCTAAATAAAAATACAGTGAATATATTAAACCAAATATTAGATATAGCTGAAAAGTGAATTAATGAACTGAAAAAATATATCTGAAGAAAACTACTTATAATGTAACTCAATTTAAATTATGGATAATGTGCCCTTATGTGTGGAATCTAAAATAGGACACAAATGAACCTATCTATGAAACAGAAACAAAATCATTGACATAGAGAATAGATTGGTGGTTGCAAAGAGGGGAGTGGGGTGAGAGAGGATAGGAGTGGGAGTTTGGAATTAGCAGATGCAAATTGGTTTATATAGAGAATGAATAAACAACAAGGTCCTTCTGTACAGCACAGGGAACTATATTCAATATCCTGTGATAACCCATAATAGAAAAGAATATATATTTATTTATTTGGAATCTGTCCACAATGTGGGAGACCTGAGTTCAATCCCTGGGTTGGGAAGATCTCCTGGAGAAGGAAATGGCAACCCAGTCCAGTATTCTTGCCTGGAGAATTCCATGGACAGAGGAGCCTGGAGGGCTACAGTCTATGGGGTCGCAAAGAGTCACACATGACTCAGCAACTAACACACACACACATGCATACACATATACGCACACACATACATACACACACCATGAATTACTTTGCTATACAGAAGTGATTAACACAACATTTTAATTCAACTATATTTCCATAAAAATTAAATATAAAGGAATTATAGATGTACAAACTAGCAATAAACATAAAGAATAGACTGAGATACTTTAACATATATGTCTAATACAAGTTCAAAATGGAAGAAATAGAGAGTAGAATTCTCCTTAAAAAAAATGATTACATACATTTCTTCTTTGCTGTAACTACATATCACATACATATCACTACATAACTACCCATCCATTTAGCCATCCATTCATCCATCCACCTTTTCATTAATCCTTTTCTATATATTCACTCAATAAACATTTATTCAGGTATATACTTGCCTTTTATGTTGTGTTATGTGCTTTGTGCACAGAAATAAAAATCTAATCCCATACTTACACTTCCAAAAATTGCTTAATGTTATGTAATCATCCTTAGAATGATCAGAAACTCTCAAAGGGAAGAAACTAAAGTTTAATTAGGATCTCAGTCAGGTTACCACTCAAGTGCTACATTATAGTACAAGTACAAAACAGTAAAATTATCCTGAGGGAAAATGAAAAGAGAGAAGGATATTTCTGTAGGTATATACATGTGTGCATAAACAGCAAGAAGAAAATATGCAAGTGCCATGAGCCACGGTTGATGTTGCCTTCAGCAAGTACCTCTGATTGTTGAGCTTCTTACTGAAGCCTTCATTCCTGAGGAATCTGAGTTCTTGATGTCCGATCTGTCTTTTGTTTGTTTGTTTGTTTTTATCTACTTGGGGGGGAATTTATTTTTTTAATTTTTAATTTTTAAATTTTAATTTTTACTTTATTTTGCTTTACAATACTGTATTGGTTTTGCCATACATTGACATGAATCAGCCACGGGTGTACATGAGTTCCCAATCCTGAACCCCCCTCACACCTCCCACTCCATATCATCCAAACTGTCTTGTAAGACTCTTCCATTAATCTTTATTCTTGACTTAATAGAGGCACCTTAGGATCAGCTGAGTTCTAGCCACACTCCTTCATGCCCCCATTTTGTAGCAGGATCAAACATCTTTTTTTTTTTTCACTGTTTTATCTAGTGTCTCCAATAGGATTAAATGAACACATGATAGTTGCCACCTCTATTATGTGTGATTATTGTTAAATCCTTTGATAAAATAATTTCTCCTTTGGATATTGAAAACTCCAAGTCAACAAAGTAAAAAATCATGGAAACTGGGAGTAAATATTTTGTGAGTAAGTCTTTGGATATAATTGTAAGAGATGCCAATCTCATTCATACCTGGATGCTGGGACTCATGTCATCTAGCCAGTCCTCTTCAGAGCATTTACCATACCCTATAGGACAGCATTTCAAGCTTGAAAACTGTTATGTGCCAGTTGACATGATAACTGAGTATTTAATAATCAATTCCAGCTACATCTGGGTGATGGGGAAACATATGATTAGTGAATTTTTAAATGCATTGATTTATTTCTATTTATAATGAAGGGACTTTCTTGGCCAGAAGCAATGTTGTGTGGCATTCCATGAGAGTGAAAAAGCCATCCAGTGAGTCCGTGGTTGGTGTTACTTGAAAAAGACTCTCCAATATCGAAGTCATATCCAAGTTCAGAATAAGTGTTCCAGAGGATGTAGCAGGATTCAGCATAATCAATCTTCCACAAGATAACTTCATGGTTCAGTTAAGTATTCTACCATATTGAAAGGTGTGGGCTGTTTTTAACAGATTTGGTGGGACGATAGCCAGAAAACTATAATGAGAATAGGTCCTTCTTGATGAGTCTGTGTATGACCTCTGTCCCTGCCAATATGGATGACTGTGCAGAACCCCAGTGATCAAGGATAGCAAACTGGATAAAAGGCTAACATACCACAAGGTAGTCAGTTCAGTCACTCAGTCATGTCCGACTCTTTGTGACCCCATGAATCGCAGCCTGCCAGGCCTCCCTGTCCATCACCAACTCCCAGAGTTCACTCAGATTCACGTCCATCGAGTCAGTGATGCCATCCAGCCATCTCATCCTCGGTCNGCTTTCTTTATAGTCCAACTCTCACATCCATACATGACTACTGGAAAAACCATAGCCTTGACTAGACAGCAATATAATCAGACCTGACAAAGTTTAAGTCTTTGGTACTCAACAGTTATTATATTAATCTCTACATTTTTATGTGCTTAATATACTTTATTAAAAAACTACAATAATAGGAGTCCCTAAAACAATCCAGTGAGATGTTGAAAGCATTCTCTAAGATGGAAAATACATCTGAAGTGCAAGTTTTAATAATTTCCAAACCTAAGCCATGAAATAAGAATTCTGAACAAATCTAAGTCCTCTAAAAACAAAGAGGGTTAAATAATATCAGAATAAAACCACCACTTGAATACAAACACATGAGAACAGATACTTCTTATTTCTAAAGACTTACAGTCTTTACTATCTCTCTGGATAAGGTAAAGCAGTACACTGAGTTCCTTGGACTGCAAGGAGATCAAACCAGTCCATCCTAAGTGAATTCAGTCCAGAATATTCATTGGAAGGACTGATGCTGAAGCTAAAGCTCCAATACTTTGGCGACCTGATGCAAAGAGCTGGCTCAGCAGAAAAGACCCTGCTGCTGGGAAAGACTGAAGGCAGGAGGAGCAGGGGAAGACAGAGAACAAGATGGCTGGATAGCATCACTGACTCAATGGACGTGAGTTTGAGCAAGCTCTGGGAAATGGTGAAGGACAGGGAAGCCTGGCATGCTGTAGTCCTTGGTGTCGCAAAGAGTTGGACACATCTGAATGACTGAACCAAGTACACTGTGTAAATATCAGACATGTTTAAATTCTTATACCAAAGACAGAAAGTTATTTCATTCATCAAAGAAAAGATCATAACACATCACTAACTACAAATCAGATTTTCCTCCAAAAACTTTTAACAAGTAAATGATATTATAAGGTCTGAGATGAGGCATAAAATAATCCTAAGCAATAAGCCTTATGTAACAGTGACTTGAGGAAAATAGAGCAGAGCTGGACTTATTAAACAAAGAGAGGCATAAAAATATGGTTAAAATAAGCAAAATCTATCAATCTAAATCTATTAAGACCAGCGAGGGCTTCCCCAGTGGCTCAGCTCGTAAAAAACTGCCTGCCAACTCAGGAGAAGCAAGAGACATGGGTTTGATCCATAAGTGGAAGATCCCCTGCAGAAGGAAATGGAAACCCACTCCAATATTTTTGCCTGGAAAATTCCATAAACAGAGGAGCCTGGCGGGCCACAGTCCATCAGGTCGCAAAGAGTCAGATAAAACTAAGAGCACAGGTGCACACATCGCATTAAAATACATCACTTACATCTCTCCCCAGGCTTAAGGTTCCACTGGGACGAAGTTACCATGATCATCACAATCATTTAACTTCTGATTACATAACTTAATGTCCAGTGCCATCTCACATACCTTGTAATTCTGGTGAGATTCAAAGTTGGAGAGTGGAGTATTGCATGCAGTGGAGAAGGGCATGACTTTCACACCTCTATAAACAAGGCCTTTATCATAGAGTTGTTTGAAGATCCACCTGGCAAGTAAAGATAAAGAATTTTTCAAAAATTACATCACCAAAATCCTGTTTTCCCAAATACAAACATTTATGCCAGTCTAGTTTCCATTTTCAGAGTATCTGAGAGGCAAAGACATAGAAACACAATGTCTCTCAACTGGTGAATAGCTGGTAAATTATAACAGATCAGTATAATGAGATTTTATGTAGACATTAAACCTGGAGAGGGAAACAATAATCCACTCCTGTATTCTTGCCTGGTGAATCCCATGGACATAGGAGCCTGGCAGGCTACAATCCATGGGGTTGCAAAGAGTCAGGCACCACTCAGCGACTAAACAACAACAACGTAGACATTAAAAGTGCTATTATCTGTTGACACAGAAGGAAGCTCATGACTTGATGCTGACTGAGAAAAGTAATTGACACCATATTGTACAATGAGGTACCAATTATGTAAAACTATACATATCAGTATATTTATATTTTTAGAGATGCTAAAAAAAACAGGTTTCCACCACTGTACAGTTGCGATTTTATTTTTTTGTTTTTCTTCATACTTTTCTGGTGTGTTGTTTAAATTTCACTATAATGGACAGTTTTACAAAGGCTTAAGTAGAAATAATTGGGATCAGGATCAGATATCTCTCCTATAGTCAGTCAAGAATGTTTATTAAACACTTAAACATGTTGCTTTATNTTGGCATAATCAATAAAGCAGAAATAGATGTTTTTCTGGAACTCGCTTGCTTTTTCCAAGATCCAGCAGATGTTGGCAATTTGATCTCTCGTTGCTCTGCCTTTTCTAAAACCAGCTTGAACATCAGGAAGTTCACGGTTCAAATTACCAAGCCTCTTCTACGCAGTAAAGGCATTATAATCAGCATCAGTATGAGATACAGATACTCTCTTTGTCATCAATCCTCTGATCTTGTCTCTTTTAAGAACTTGACAACCCACCCAGTAAAACCAATCAGGACCTTTTGGGCCACATGGACAAAAAAATGTACTTGAAGCTCTGCCGACTGGAAATATTTATTTCCTTTACTTCCTTTCTCTTCAGGGTCACCCCAGAGTGGGCTTTAATATCCTGGTGGTGGACCTCTGCCACAGATCTCTCTTCCATATCACCTTGTCGTAGGAAACTTCCCATGAAGCAGTATGAGCCCATGAAGTGAGCTGAGGGAGAGACACCAGCTTGGGAGGTGTAACCCTGCTAGAAAAGTGGGCAGTGTTCTTTTTCAGTTTCTTCCTTGAGGATCATCCTAAGGCTGGTCTCCAAATACACTAGTTTCTCCTTGATTGTGTAGTACATTGCTTACACTTTTAGAGCTAGCTCTATCTGAAAACTCTATATGACAGTCAACTTAGGAAAGAACCTTTGTATTCTATTACAAGTTAGTCACTAAAGGGATGTTGCCTATAAGCTTAAATTATATTTAATGGCCCATTTCTAGATATCCTGCTTCCTAGGTAATGAACATTAAGCTAAAGTACCTTTGTTTACCTCACAGAAAACATCCTGACCAGGCCCATCTGTAGGCCCAATGACAGTAGGAGGGAAGAAATTAGCACAACCTTTCTTGAGTCTGACCGGAACCAGGAAATGTTTGACTTTAACTTTCCCCCTTTAAGTATAAAAGAAGCCTAAGTTCTAACTCAGGCCAGATGTTTCTCTGGGCCACGAGTCCACCATCTTTTCAGTCTGCAGGCTTTCTGATTCAAGCTGCTATTTCTTGCCACAACAGCTCATGTCTTGATTTACTGCCCTGTTGTTCAGTGACCAGTACGAATTTGGGCTCAGTAACAAACAGGTGGCTGATCAGCAGATATGCTACGTTAAGCAGGACTCAGTGACAGGCAAAGAGTCATTTTCCAAAAAAGTAGTTGCACACTTAAGAGGACATGGCTTTCTTCAAAATTCTTGGGAGCCTTCACTGTGACTCTTCTGCTGGGATTTTGCCACAAGCTTAATACATTATCTTAATCTGCTCTGGGCTTTCAAACTGCCATACCATTGAATTGGATGAGTCACAGGGACCAAAGGACAGAGCTTTTGCAGTATAGCTGGGACAAGACAAAAACTTTTCTCTTGCTCTAGGCCTTATTCAAATTAAGTACAGTTTCAGGTCATTATATAAACTTGTTACGTTGTAAATATAGTGTATATATAGCTTCCAAAATGTAAAAATCCCACCAAAAATTGTATGTACGTGAAACTGCAACTAATTTGGGGGATATATAAGAATATCCTGTCTTGTACCAGGTTCCTCTTATACCAGGTTGCCTATTTGCCAAAAATTTCACTGAACTATCAGATCCTTCTAATTTTGTGATACCTACCTCCCATCTATGGAACCTATGTCTAACTTGGGCCTCCAGGCAACTTGCTATTTCATGCTCTTCAGGTTGTATTATTGTTATCATCAATATGGTGGACCAGTGAGATGTTGCAGAATGGGAAAAAGTCAAGATCCTTGCATACTAAATTGTGGCACAGAGCTGGGGGGATGATATATCCTAGGTCAGATAACAAAGACATACAACTGTCTATTCGAGGGGATTCTAATGATTTCTGGTATTTTTTTTCTGCTTATGGAAATTTTTAAAAATTACTGGATCAGTAGCTGGTTACCAGGTACCATTGGCTATATTACTTTAGTCCATTAAAAAGATTATATCTGGAACAGCAGCATCTGCTGGCATCTTCAACTAATTCGTGTTATGAAAATTTACTCTTACTTTCTAGAATCAATGTATTTTGCATAGCTAAACTAGAGAATTACACTGGGCATGTTAGAATTACCACTCTGCATTTTCTAGCTTTCGATGGTAGCAATAATCTCTATGCTCCTAGGGGTGTAGTATTGATTTTGACTTACTATTCTGTGCAAAAAGAGAGATACACAGGCTCCAGGTGGACTTATTTTTCTCTAGCTCTTACTGTATGAATTGGATATCTACTGTGATTATTTTTCCAGCTTCTGAAATGTATTCAGACATTATGTTCAGGACCTGGGGAAATAACCATTGTAATGGGCTCTGGGTTACACATACCCAACTGTGAGAGTCTTGGGTGAAAAAAGTTCTGGAAGTACAATGCATTGAATATTTATGTCTGTGTGTATTATGGAGGGGATTTCCTCATTGGGGAAAAATCCTCAATACTTCATGAGATATTTGGGGACTTGAAAGAGTTCAAGGAAATCTCAAAAGATATAGCGTAAAACAAAAACAAAAACAAAAAACTGCCAAAAAAGGAAAAATTGTGAGGAGTCAGCAAACAGCAAACACACATGAAAGTAGGATGAAAGTAGGGATTTCTCCAACATCAGGAATTGAACTATCACCACTTCCAAAAAACTGTGTATTGGCCTAGAGTAAGCTGGGGATGAGAATTCCCTAAACCCGAGTGTCTAGATTAAGCCTGGGAGGCTTGAAGGTTGGTAGCCTATTCTGGATCAAGGCTGAAAGAAAACAAATCCTTGGTAAAATACCTTCATTGTTGTTGCTTAGTCTTTTGTGATGCCATGGACGGAAGCCCACCAGGCTCCTCTGTCCATGGGATTTCCCAGTCAAGAACACTGGAGTGGGTTGCCATTTCTTTTTCCAGGGAATCTTCCTGACCAGGGTTTGAACCCATGTCCCCTTCCTCAACAGGCAGATTCTTTACCACTGAATCAGCAGGGGAACCCTTCCACTCAATAAGATCAATCAAATATAACCCTACAATCAAAGATTTGCTGAAATGCAAAGGAACAAGCTACATAAGTGAGACAGCCTAGATAATCCATGATGTATTAGACCCTGCAGACTTTTGACATGGGAACAATAAAATAGACTTCTGTTAAGATGTGGAATATAAAATAATATTCTATAAAATTAAAAAAAAATAGAAGATGGAATAACCTAAATACGCAAGCTCCAAGGCACTGTTTGAAATGTCTGGGCAAGGTGGTGGGGATGAATTGGGAGATTGGAACTGACATATGGGGAACTCTACTCAATACTCTGTGGTGACATAGAGGTAATATTGTGTATACACATAGCTGATTCACTTTGCTGTACAGCAGAAACTAACAACGTTGTAAAGCAACTGAACTCCAGTAAAATACATTCATACATATATCATTCTTTTGTTCTCTGAATCAAAAAATAAAATGTCTGGGCACATATACAAGATTATGAAATACAATTTTTATTTATTTTATTTTTTTGGTTTCATCGTTTTTTGTTTTTATTCTCCGTTTCGATCTGGTCTTCAGCTCTCAAAGCTGTTCCTTTAGATCTGTGTCCTATAGCTCTGACAGGGTGGTTCCATCGCAGACGACCAAAGGCTGGACCCCTCTGGCTATAATGTAGACCTTCCAGTGGGTGGCACCAGCATAGCCGACGTCGCCCGGCTCCAGCGGCATCGCCACCGACTGGCAGTGGCTGCGGCACTGGAAGGGCGGGAGGAGCTGCAACCTGGCCTCCCCGCTGCCGATGGCGAGCAGGTCATGCATCCTGTGCGTCTTACTCCCCACAACAGNATAGCCGACGTCGCCCGGCTCCAGCGGCATCGCCACCGACTGGCAGTGGCTGCGGCACTGGAAGGGCGGGAGGAGCTGCAACCTGGCCTCCCCGCTGCCGATGGCGAGCAGGTCATGCATCCTGTGCGTCTTACTCCCCACAACAGGTTCTGGTTGAAGAAGGAAGCATTTTTTCAAGGAGGCTTCTTTTGGAAACGGCAGATACGTGAAAACAGGGCAAAGCTCATGTAAAATGTGTGATCTGTTCAGCGGTCTTCTCCATGGATATGGAAATGGGAACCATCGTCCAGGAAAGCAGCGCCACCACTTGGTGAAACACTCTTCGGTGAAGCCTTCTGTCACCTCCGGATACTGGCACAAAAAATCCTGAAGCCCCTCAGTCGACAGGGACTGTCCCGTCTTGATCACTAGAGGATGCAGTCTCTCAAATTTCCTTGGGGTATCTTCCAGGGGCATCACCCGGAGGGGTAATTTCTGGGCACAGCCAGTGCAGTTGGCAGGGGTGGGGTCCGACTCATTCTGCTCACAGTCATTTGTCCACCAGGGGGTCAAAGTCTGGAAAGGGTCTGTCTTCATTGCCCCCTTTCAGAGGAGCTCCCTTAGTTTCTGGCGTATACTTCTTGGTAATGGGCAAAGACATCAGCCAGATGTGATGGATGAGTGAACGCCAGGTGTAAGCTCCAGAAAGCACTGGTTCAGGTGCTAATGGGCTGAAAGGTTGAATCACAAAGTAGGCAGTGAGCAAGATTAATCCCAAGGTTATGAAGACCTTGTACACAGCTAGAAGGAGGGGATACTGGGGTGGCCCCCTCTGAGGGTCATTCTTCTCCAGCAGCTGTCTGATAAATTTTTCAATTGCCTTCTCTGACATGCCACACTGATGGCCGGTCTGTCTTACCAAATCAACAGTCTCTGTTGATTTAGTCATTTAGCGGCAAGATCCATGTCTTCCAATGCAGAGTCTCTGCTGATAGGCTTCGTTCTGGCTAAGCAAGGATTTCAGACAACACAAAACCACGGTATGGGAGCGCTTCACACTTGGCAGGCTGCAGCTCTCATGCTTTTATGCAGGGCCTGCGCCCCCTCGGGCTCCTCCCGCCTTGGGGACAGCCCAATTTTTAGAAATGAATAGTTTGAAAAATGAACAGATGGGTTAAGGAACAGATTTAATATAAGGTAAGAGAAATAGTTACTTGGGAGGCAAACCTGAGGGAATTAGCTAGAATGCAACACAGAGAAGTAAAGATTAGGTGTAAAATCTGAAAGAAATGTTAAGAGATGTGGAAGTTAGAAAGAGAAGGTGTAACATCATGTTACTTGAAGTATTATATATGGAAAATAGCAAGAGCTCCACTTGGAAGACTCAATAGTGGCCACAGGACTGGAAAAGGTCAGTTGTCATTCCAATCCCAAAGAAAAGCAATGCTGAGGAATGTTCAAATTACTGTACAATTGCACTCATTTCACATGAGAGCAAGATTATACTCCAATTCCTTGAAGCTAGGCTGATAAAGCGTCTGCCTACAATGTGGGAGACCTAGGTTCGATCCCTGAGTCGGGAATTTCCCCTGGAGAAGGAAATGGCAACCCACTCCAGTACTCTTACCTGGAAAATCCCATGGTCAGAGGAGCCTGATAGGCTACAGTCCATGGGGTCACAAAGAGTCAGACATGACTGAGTGACCACTTCACTTCACTTCACTTCTTTAGGCTTCAGCTGTACATGAACTGAAAACTTTCAGATGTACAAGCTGGATTTAGGAAACACAGAGGAAGCAGAGATCAAATTGCTAACATACACTGGATGAACAAAAAAGCAAGGGAATTCCAAAAGAAACATCTACTTCTGCTTCATTGACTACACTAAAGCCTTTGTCTGTGTGGATCACAACAAACTGTAATATTAATGAGTTGGGAATACCAGACCACCTGACCTGCTGCCTAAGAAACCTGTATGCAGGACAAGAAGCAACAGTTAGAATTGGACATGGAACAAGAGGCTGATTTAAAATTGGGAAAGGAGTATGTCAAGACTGTATATTGCCACCCTGCTTATTTAACTTATATGCCGAATACATCATGCGAATTGCCAGGCTGGATGAATCTACAACTTGAGATATGCAGATGATACCACTTTAATGGCAGAAAGTGAAGAGGAAATAAAGAGCATCTTGATGAAGGTGAAAGAGGAGAATGAAAAAGTTGGCTTAAAATTCAACATTCAGAAAACTAAGATCATGGCATCTGGTCCCATCACTTCATGCCAAATAAATGGGGAAAATGTGGACACAGTGTCAGATTTCATTTTCTTGAGCTCCAAAATCACTGTAGATTGTGACTGCAGCCATGACATTGAAAAAATGCTTGCTCCTTGGAAGAATAGTTATGACAAACCTAGACAGTTTATTAAAAAGCAGAGATATTACTTTGCTGACAAAGGTCCATAGAGTCAAACCTATGATTTTTCTAGTAGTCATGTATGGATGTGAGAGTTCGACCATAAAGAAGGCTGAGCGCTGAATAATTGATGCTCTTGAACTGTGGTGTTGGAGAAGACTTTCAAGAGTCCCTTGGGCTGCAAGGAGATCCAACCAGTCGATCCTAAAGGAAATCAGTCCTGAATATTCATTGGAAGGACTGATACTGAAGCAGAAACTCCAATACTTTGGCCACCTGATGCAAAGAGCCAACTCATTGGAAAAGACCCTGATGCTGGGAAAGACTGAGGGCAAGAGAAGGGGATGACAGTGGATGAGATGGCTGGATGGCATCACTGACTCAATGGACGTGAAGTTGAGCAAACTCAGGGAGACAGTGAAGGACAGGGAAGACTGGCGTGCTGCTGTTCATGAGGTGGCAAAGAGTAGAACACAACTCANGAGAAGGGGATGACAGTGGATGAGATGGCTGGATGGCATCACTGACTCAATGGACGTGAAGTTGAGCAAACTCAGGGAGACAGTGAAGGACAGGGAAGACTGGCGTGCTGCTGTTCATGAGGTGGCAAAGAGTAGAACACAACTCAATGATTGAACAACAACCACCATCACTTAGAAGCCTGTCAGGAATTCAGACTCAGCATCCCTAATGAACGCTTGAATTCAACTGTGCATTAGTTAATAAACTCCCCAGGTGGTTCATATGCACCCAAAGGTTGGAGAAACTGTGTGAACAAATGCATTATTTGAATCTCAGAGATAGACTATAAACAGAATGGAGAAGCAGTGTTCTGATAGATAATGAATTGATGGATGACATGAATTTACTTACACCAAGAAGTTTAAATCAGAGGAAATTTACACCTAGAAAGATTGTAATCAAACTAGAACACCAAAACCCCAAAATAAATCCTAGAGAAAAAAGACAGTTAGACATTTGACGTCTATAGTGACTTCAATAGCAACAACAGAAGTAGAAAAATGTGGAATGATATCTTCAAAGTGCTGGAGGAAAAAAAAAAGATACCTTTCTTGTATCCACCAAAACTAGCTTTTAAGAATAAAGGCAAAATAAAGACATTGTCAGATAATCAAAAGACTTTATCAACAGGTCTATACTTAGGAAATTTTGAGGGAAGCATTGAAGGAAGAAGAAAGATTATTCCAGAAGAGATGCAAGGAGTAGTGAGCAAAGAAACTGATAAACTTGTAAATAAGTCTAAACAAACATGATCTGTATAAAATTGTATCTAATTTGTTAGAATTAAAGAAAGAACAGAATTAAAATACTTGACAACTAATACTATGAAAATTGGGTGGAGTAGTTAAAGTATTTTTAAATCTTTGTATCATGTGGGTAAGGTCAATATGTTAACTATGCACTGCGCTGTGCTAGGTATTCACTATAATGTTCCAAGGAAAACCCCTAGAAGAATAGAAATAAATGGTATACATCTTCAAAAGAANTTCACACTTGGCAGGCTGCAGCTCTCATGCTTTTATGCAGGGCCTGCGCCCCCTCGGGCTCCTCCCGCCTTGGGGACAGCCCAATTTTTAGAAATGAATAGTTTGAAAAATGAACAGATGGGTTAAGGAACAGATTTAATATAAGGTAAGAGAAATAGTTACTTGGGAGGCAAACCTGAGGGAATTAGCTAGAATGCAACACAGAGAAGTAAAGATTAGGTGTAAAATCTGAAAGAAATGTTAAGAGATGTGGAAGTTAGAAAGAGAAGGTGTAACATCATGTTACTTGAAGTATTATATATGGAAAATAGCAAGAGCTCCACTTGGAAGACTCAATAGTGGCCACAGGACTGGAAAAGGTCAGTTGTCATTCCAATCCCAAAGAAAAGCAATGCTGAGGAATGTTCAAATTACTGTACAATTGCACTCATTTCACATGAGAGCAAGATTATACTCCAATTCCTTGAAGGTAGGCTGATAAAGCGTCTGCCTACAATGCGGGAGACCTAGGTTCGATCCCTGAGTCGGGAATTTCCCCTGGAGAAGGAAATGGCAACCCACTCCAGTACTCTTACCTGGAAAATCCCATGGTCAGAGGAGCCTGATAGGCTACAGTCCATGGGGTCACAAAGAGTCAGACATGACTGAGTGACCACTTCACTTCACTTCACTTCTTCAGGCTTCAGCTGTACACGAACTGAAAACTTTCAGATGTACAAGCTGGATTTAGGAAACACAGAGGAAGCAGAGATCAAATTGCTAACATACACTGGATGAAC
>SJYV01051159.1:0-10538 GCA_006410875.1 Neotragus pygmaeus
GTATGGATGTGAGAGTTGGACTGTGAAGAAAGCTGAGCACCAAAGAATTGATGCTTTTGAATTATGGTGTTGGAGAAGACTCTTGAGAGTCCTGTAGACTGCAAATAGATCCAAACAGTCCATTCTAAAGGAGATCAGTCCTGAGTGTTCATTGGAAGGACTGATACTGAAGCTGAAACTGCAATACTCTGGCCACTTCATGAGAAGAGTTGACTCATTGGAAAAGACCCTGATGCTGGAAGGGATTGTGGGCAGGAGGAGAAGGGGACGACAGAGGATGAGATGGCTGGATGGCATCACTGACTCAATGGATGTGAGTTTGAGTGAACTCCAGGAGTTGGTGATGGACAAGGAGGCCTGGCGTGCTGCAATTCATGGGGTTGCAAAGAGTCAGACACGACTAAGCAACTGAGCTGAATTGAACTGAACTGAATTCAACCCATAGCAGAAGAGAGGAAGCTGAAAGATTATTTAGAAACACTGCAGTTGTTCAGGCCAGATCAACTGAAGCTTGCATTGTGTTCTTAGTCACTCAGCCATGTCTGACTCTTTGCAACCCTACGGACTGTAGCCCGCCAAGCTCCTCTGTCCGTGGGGATTCTCCAGGCAAGAATACTGGAGTGGGTTGCCATGCCCTCCTCCAAGAGATCTTCCGGACCCAGGGATCAAACCCAGGTCTCCCACATTGCGGGCAGATTCTTTTATTGACTGAGCCACAAGGGAAGTGGAAGGTAGAAGTGGAGGTGGGAAGAAATGGAGAGATTTGGTATGCATTTTGGTGGATTTTTCATTAGAAATTTCTGATGAACTGAATGTGAGGTATAAGAGTAAGAGAAGAAGAAAGGATGCTCTCTAGTTTGCAGTCTTGAGAAATCTCTAGATATCATTTATTATCCTGGCAAATTAGCTTAACTCTTTGTTCCTCCGTTTCTTCACTGTAATTTTATGATATATCAAATATGCAGGAATGTTGAGAGGATAAAATCTAAGATATAAAATATGTACTAGGTTCAGTTCAAGTCAGTTCAGTCGCTCAGTCATGTCCAACTATTTGTGACTCCGTGGAATGCAAAGCACGCCAGGCCTCCCTGTCCATCACCATCTCCCAGAGTTTACTCACACTCATGTCCATTGAGTCGGTGATGCCATCCAACCATCTCATCCTCTGTTGTCCCCTTCTACTTCCACCTTCCATCTTTCCCAGCATCAGGGTCCTTTCAAATTGTCTTTCATATAATATTATCTAATGGTATATATCAGATATACTTGGTATATATAATGGTATATATTAGATATATAATGGTATATGTAATATATACCATTAGATATTATTGTATGAAGAACCTCCATAGTTTTTTTCCATAGTGGATTTACCAATTTACATTCCCACTGCACAAATATTCCAACTTCTTAGCATCCTCAATGACTTTTTTCTCTGTTGTTTTGAAAATGACCATCCTATTACTGAAGAAGTATCTCATTGAGGTTTTCTTTTGTATTTCTCTAAAGACTAGTGATGTTGAACATCTTTTAGTGTGATTATTGGTTATTTGCATGTCTACAATGAAGAAAAGTCTATTCTTTCAATCATTATTTTAGTTAGACTATTTGGAGATTTGTTGTTACTGTTGAGTTGTAGAAGTTCCTATTATATTCTGGATATTAACTTCTAATCAAATAAGTGATTGGCAGATATTTTCTTCCATTCCATAGGTTGCCTTTTCACTCTGCTGCTTGTTTCTTTAGAGATTCAAAAGCTTTTAAGTTAGATGTAGTCCTTTATCTATAATTTTGATGTCTGCAATTTTTTTTTTCATAATCAAAAATCATTGCCGAATCTAATTGCCTTGAAACTTTCCGCCTGTTTTTTTCTAGGAGTTTAACAGTTCTATATTTTATATTTAGATCTTTAATCCATTTTAAGTAAAATCTTATGTATGGTATAAGATAAGAGTACAGTTTCATTCTTTAGTGTGTTAATATTGTTTGTTTGTTTTTTTTTTCCCCAGCAAACTTTTTTGAAGGGGTTGTTTTTTCCCCCTATTGTACAGTCTTGGCACCCTTGTCAAAAAACATTTAGCCATTAGTGCAAGGGTTCATTTCTGGGCTGTCTATTCTATTCAGTTGGGCTGTACATCTGTTTTTATGCTAGTGCCATGTAGTTTTAATTACACCTACACAGTAAGTGGAAAGCAGGGATTAACAATGTGAAATGAAGATATGGGCGGGGGGAGGGCGCTCCACAGAAAGAGAGAGGCAGTGGAACTTCCCTCAGCAAAGCCGAGGGGTCCCGAGGAGAGGTGAGCCTGCTGTCCGTCAACCCAGCCCCCCCAGCAAGCGAGAGACAATCAGGAACGACAAGGGTCCTGTTTGAGCAGTTCCACTTTATTGCTGCAAGCTGCCGGCTTATAAAGGCAAACAGGGAGGTTTTAGGAGGGACTTTCCATAGTTGCACCAATCACGTTAAAGGTCAAATCGTCATGCTCCTTCATTATAACAGGAGTCTATGGTGATCACGTGCTGTTTACGTGCACGGAAATCAAGAGAGCCAATCAAAAACTTTAACAAACAACATAGACCACGCCCCCATCTCTTCCACCAGGCGCCATCTTAGTTTCCCACCACAAAGCTAACCCCTTTCTTTTAAGGTTTCCCATTTAGGGCCCCACAAAGATACATGGGCCCTCACTCATTTTATATTGTCTAAATTTCTACTTTTCCTTCCATGCGTTGCAGTTCAGTTTTTTATACCTTTTAAGGAAACACAATCTACTGAATGCATTAGTGAGTGAACAAATATACCCAGCTAGATATTTAAAAAAAAATCATTTCTGTCTGTTTCATGTACTTATAGCATGTCTCGGAGAAGGCAATGGCACCCAACTCTGGTCTTGTTGCCTGGAAAATCCCATGGACAGAGGAGCCTGGTGGGCTGCTGTCCATGGGGTCGCTAAGAGTCGGACACGACTGAGTGACTTCACTCTCACTTTTCACTTTCATGCATTGGAGAAGGAAATGGCAACCCACTCCAGTGTTCTTGCCTGGAGAAACCCAGGGACGGGGGAGCCTGGTGGGCTGCTGTCTATGGGGTCTCACAGAGTCAGACATGACTGAAGCGACTTAGCAGCAGCAGCAGCAGCAGAGCACGTCTGGGTTTCCCAGGTGGAGCTAGTGGTAAAGCCAGTGCAGGAGCCTTAAGAGATGCCGCTTTGATCCCTGGGTTGGGGAGGTCCCCTGAAGGAAGCCATGGCAACCCACTCCAGTATTCTTGCCTGGAGAGTCGCTTGGACAGAGGAGTCTTTTGGGCTACAGTTCATAGAGACTCAAAGAGTCAGACGCAACTTTAGTGACTGAGCCTGCATGCACAGCATGTCTACTTTAAATTTGATAACATTGTTATTTTATACACATATTTAGTTCCTGGTAGTAAAGTTCCTTTAGAATTCACTTTAACTCAAATGAACATTTACTTTTACTTGTGAGAACAATGTTAAAAAAGTTTACATGATTGCTGCAAAATTCAACCAAAGAAAAAAATCTAAGGCCATCATTATGATAAAATTACAGCTCTCCAAAAAACCGGAACCCAAACCTTGAAAGATCACAAGGAAAAAAATTCATAGTCCTTTATAAAACCAGTCTTTTAAACTCTCCAGTATTTCTGAAAACAGCTATTACCAGTAGAAGAACTTTTAACTAAGAAATCAACATTCCTCTGGCTCATTTAGTGGTCTATCTTCCATCTGTATTTTTGTACTTATTAGGGCATGGTAATTCCTCACAAACCTCAAAACCCAAGTACATCATAGTTCTCTTTCACCATAAAGGCATGACTTAGCATTGATTTTCAAATGGAGAAGTTGAAGGACTTTTCTCATTTTCCTTACCCCCAGTTCCCTCCTACCTGCCATATTTACAGTCTATCATTAATTCTCCAGCAAATCAGTCTTAGTAAAAAATAATAATTCACATGCATAATTGCTTTAATCCACGCATAGTGTCATTTATCCAGAAGAAGACANCTTTTCTCATTTTCCTTACCCCCAGTTCCCTCCTACCTGCCATATTTACAGTCTATCATTAATTCTCCAGCAAATCAGTCTTAGTAAAAAATAATAATTCACATGCATAATTGCTTTAATCCACGCATAGTGTCATTTATCCAGAAGAAGACAAAATCAGAATCACTTTTGTTAGTGATATAGTCAAGGAAGTTCCTGTTTTAAATTCACCCTGTTTTGACCATTTCCCCTAAGTACTTTCTTCCTCTAGGCACCTTCCTGCACATTTAATCAAACTAAATTCTAAGCCGCCGTCTCTCTTGATAGATACCTTTGCTTAGAGAGAAAGGAGCACAGGCAGGAAAGAAATATCTATGAAGCCACTCGAGTTAGTCTTGAGGCAGAAGTGATGTACATTATCTTCATGAAGTTACAATTTTTATTCCTTGCTCACAGATGAGGGCTTAAATAAATTAAAATACAGAAAAAAATAATATTTTTCTCATTGTATGTATGCTGCGAATGACATGCTTTCTTCTATTCTGCTTCCCTAGAGAGGATATTTCTTCTTTTCAACTGTTTTGGATTTCAATGACTGTATCACACTAACTCAGTGTTTTTAAAGATGTGTATTGCTGACCACCAGTCTAAGAATCCCTATGCTCCTTAAAAATGTGGAATCCTATGTTGCATCACTTACCGGGTCTGCATATCTGGGGCATTGTACTGGTAATCTTCATTTAGAAAAGCATCTAAACATGCTGATTATACACTTGAGATGTTGGAAAGCATTACAGAAACTGGTGTGGGAATTGAGGAAGGGAAGAGAGAAGAGCAAATAAAGAGTCTCCAATATCTTTTCCTCCCCAATGCATGAGAGAGCAAACAGTGTCTTCCCTCCTCCAGCTCTGCCCTGGAGAGATGGGGTTTGGCCTCTAGAAAGGGGAGGCGCCTGTCCCCACACAGAATCTAACTAGTCCTCAGATGCTTCTACAAGAAATGTCACTCGGTGTTTAATTTGTCCTTGTCAACCATTTTAAGAATTACATAATATACCTGTCTCTGGGTTGGGAAGATACCCTGGAGAAGGAAATGGCAACCCACTCTGGTGTTCTTGCTTGGAGAATTCCACGGACAGTGGAGCCTGGTGGGCTACAGTCCATGGGGCGGCAAAGAATCGTCCAGGACTTAACTACTAAACAACAAAACAATGTCCATGTCATACATCAGTCTGCCAGATAATGATAGTTGATAATGGTCCTTTGATGATAAGCCATTTTACCACAAGATAGAGTTCTCTAAAAATGTTCTGTTAAAACGTATTGATACTTTAGAGAAATGTTGCCTTTGTTTTAGACTCCTTTGAGACTATATATGTGCTTCTCCATGGATGAGTGATCTTTGACTGCACATTTGGCCCCAAACATATGCTTTATTGTTAACTAGGTAAGGTAGAAGTTATAAGTTATATGCCTTATGGTTCCCCATTTTATAGAAACATGGATATCCTTTTCTGCATTATAAACTCTTAACTTTATGTTACAAGTATATTGGTTTCAAGATAAATTTATCTTTTAAATCTCATATTCATAATCATTTATATATATTCAACATTTTCAGTCCTGGGAGTATCGGCCAATTTTGCTTACAACCAGTGAGTGATTGCTGAGATCTTATAGCTGCTTTTTATTTAATAGAGTATCACTGTGTATAAATCAGTAAAACCAGCAGGAATGGAAATAATGACAAATATCCAAGGAAGTTGTGAGATTGAAATATTGTAATACTGTGATTAACAAGAAATATACTTTGGTCATCTGAATATATTTGGTATATACTTGGTTCTTACCCCAAGGTTTCTGACTCACAACTCTTAAAGCCTTTGGAATTTCCTGAATAAGAGCAATAAAGTTATCTTTTGTTATGTTAATAAGTGATTTTGGAAAGCTCTTAGGTAACCTAAGTGGGGAGAGGGAACTGGTTGCTAAGAGACCCAAAAACATCCTGAGAGAGTCTGAACTTTCAGTCCCTCCCCCTCACCTCCTGGGAGGGCAGAGGTGCTAGAGACTGAATTCAACTGTCAGTGCCCAGTGACTATGAAATGAAGCCGCATAAAAACCCAAAAGGACAAAACCGGGACAGCTTTCCGATTGGTGAACCTGTGGAAATTTGGGAGAGCAGCCTATGCTTGGAGAAGGCATGAAAGCTTAGCACCCTGTCCCCATACCTTGCCTTGCATCTCTTCTATCTAGCTGTTCCTGAATTGTACCATTTTATAGTGAATGAATAATCTAGTGAGTAAAGAGCTTTCCTGTTCTGTGAGCCACTCTAGCATATTCCTCAAGTCTAGAAGTGGGTCTTGGGAACCTCTGATTTATAGCCAGCTGGTCAGAAGAAGATGTAACAACTTGGGCTTTTAATTGGCATCTGAGTGGGGAGAGAAGGCAGTCCTGTAGGACTGAACATTTAGCCTTGACAATCTGACCCCATCCTTAGGCACATGGTGTCAGAACTGAGTTGTATTATAGGACACACCTGGGATTTGCACACTTTCAAGTACATATTGTAAGATGTATTTAAAGACTCTTTACAAGTGGATGCTCTAAGCAGATAATCTAGTTAATGAAAAATTCTATTTAACATAAGCAAAATATTTCAGGCTAGAGATTTTTAAAATTCTAATCTATTATTTTATCTATTTTTACTGAAGAGATATGAATTTCACAAGAAATCAAACATAGTGATGCCATTTGCTATGTTTTATTTTGCTATTAGCTTGTTAAACATAACATGCAAATAATCAAAAAGAAACATACACATGACTTAGGGTGAAACATAATTCTAGAAAAGAAAAGTTTCATTAGGTAAGTATATATATATATATTCTTAACACTAAAAATACTGCTGTAAGTATATGTAGTTTCACGAATTTTGTCTAGTATTTTGCAGAATCATTGGTCTCAAACGTTAACATCTATTTTTCAGCTAAACAAATTTGAACATTGAAATGTGAATATTTGAGCATTGAGATAATTTGCTTCAGGACTGTAAACATCCATATGCATGTAATCCATGCTTTTTGGCACATTAAGTTAAGATTTAGAAATTATAAAACTTGACTGACTTTCATGAAACCAGTAAAAAGCTTTTCACATCATTTGACAGTAGAGATGTAAAAAACACTAAATTTACAAATAAAGCATTAAGTTTCTTGTCAAGGTGTGGTGTGTGTGTGTGTGTGTGTGTCTGTGTCTGTGTCTGTGTCTGTGTTTCTGATGAAATAGGCCTGCCTTTCATCTTCTCTTTTAAAAAAGTAGTAAAATGTTTACAAAACATTTTCCCTTAGAATTAGAAATTTATGAAAGTAATAAACAGCAACAAAAAATGAATACCATAAAAACTGACACACAAATAAACATAACCATAAACTGCTGTTCCAGGCTACACCTCAGTGTAATTGGAATCAGTAGACATTAATTAACAGTGATCTCATTCGCGACACGTAGGCATTCATACATATTAGGCGGCAGACTAGTCTGGGTGATGTGATTGCCATCCAAACGCAAATGTTTGATCTTGGAGTAGGATAGGGGTCCCAGGATCTTACAGAAGCTCTTCACATCAAACTCTGGAAAATTAGAGTGAACCGTTTCAGTCATTTCTTTCAGTACATGAGCTTGAAACCATCATTTAAAAAAAAAAGAAAATCTTTAAGACTATAATAATATCCAACAGCACTTCTTCCCATTTATTTGATGTATCTTCGAATTTAGAACTATTAAGGGGATATTTCAGACTTCAAAAAGCCCAATAATATTTAGTAAAGAATACCTATGGTTAAGTCAGAAGATTCAGTTAATGTTTGAAGGAACAGAACTTAAGTTCTTAATGATACATCTTTTTTAGTATTATTTGAGTTCTTGATTTAGAAATACTGGATTATAGAAAGGCATGCAGCGAGCCTACCATGTTGTCTAAGCATTATTTTGAAATATTAAGTCGAGCCTGAGGAAATCTAAGATGGGGTGCTGTAACATGAACAGTCTTAGCAGAGTAAGGATTCTGAGTTTTTGCATCTTAAAATAAAAAGGGTTAAATAGATGAACTCTAGAGAGTTTTCCAACAACCACACTTCATGACAAAGATTCAAAACTCCAAAGCAAAAACCAGATCATGGAATATCCACCATCTCAGTCCATGTCCTTTTCTTCTGGGGTCAAAAAGCTGCTACAAATGAACATCTGATTGTTTTTAATGGACACCAAGATGGTTACTAGATAGCGTGACCTGTGTATGTACATTGAAACCGCCTATGGTAGCACAAATCTATCTCAGATTAACCTTATGCTGGTCCTTTATCTTGTTATTTTTCTTTCATTTTCCAACTCTAGCTAACAATGACTTCAGTTGAACCCCAAACACACTGCAGTCTTTCCCTCTAAGATGTTGTCTTAAATTACTCATCTGTCAAATTCCAGGGATTTTGCTTTCAGTACTGCCTCTGAGAAAGTATGGAACAATGTAAAAAACATGGGTCTAGGCCTATATTCGTTTTCTACCTCTGCCACTTACCTTCTGAAACATTTATCAGATTCTAAGTATTAGCATATATATCACACTGTGTGGCATGAAGATTTCATCAACTACGGTATGTAGAGCACTTCACACAGTGCTAGCACATTACTATGTACTGAATAATTATTGGTGTCCTTTTTTCCCCCCTCTTTTCTAAATTGCTTAACAGTAGGAGGATCCGTGACTAGTCTAATGCTTAAAGTTGCAAGTTTGAAAAATAAGAAATCATTTTGACTGTACATTTCCTAATATAAGAAAAGCATTAAGGAACTCTCTATATCTTACAATGTGGGCAACTGGTATGTGTAAATGTTATGAGGCAAGATAAACTAAGTTGAAGACACACAGGCAAAGTCATATGACAAGAATCCCTGAAATGTGTATACCTAAGTGTCAAAGATAAGGAAGGGAGAAAACGTAACTACTCACTTGCAAATGACTAAACGTGCTGGGCACTGGAATTTCAGTCTCAGCTTGGCACTGAGAGGCTGCTGGGGTTTCTCTCTTGGTCCATCTGTCCCATCTCCTACACTGGCTCTTTCTTTTTCACTCACACAGTGAAAACTGATTTTTCCACCTTCGAATGCCCCTGCATTTATATCTTTCTCCTTTCTTGTCTCAGAGTAGGAAGTAGTCTTTCTCCTGCTAACCTCCACCCACCAAATCTAATGGGTTTCTTCAGCCCTCAACCATCTTAAATTCCATTAGCATTTTGGCCTGTCTGAGTATCCTTTTTCCTGACCACAAAAGTTTATAATGTGGGACCATATATTGCCACATAGTGAATTTTCCCCTGGAAACAACTCTAAGGGTTTAGCTCTAATAGCTTGACTGTACTGCATAACAGGCAAGCTTTCCAGATGCAAGAAAGACGATGTGGCATTGCAGAGCTGGCAGTCATGATTTCCTTCATGAGAACACCCCAACTCTACTAGGAGTTACATGAAACTGTTGCAGAATTATAAAGTAGCATATTAATAAGGCACAATGCAATTTTTTCTGATAGTGTCAATATCCTTAGCCAGTATGACAAGGAGACCAAGTTTTATAATATACACATATTCAATTTCAATAGATTATTTTGCACATAGAATTATTTACTGTGTGAATCAGTGTTTCCCACCTGAGTTTTCATTTTAAAAACTTTATCTGTGAATTACAGGTTTTTTCTTCTGCCAACTTCCGTTAAAAAATAAGGTTAATATTGGTGAATAGTCAATTTATGATCTAAATCTTTATAGTTTAAATTGAAAAATGTGCCAGGAGGTCAGGAGAGTACATAAACAGCCTGAGTGGATCAGGTCAAAGTCCTACCCAGCAGATAAATGAAAAACAAACTACAGACATAAGAGAAAGGAAGGAGAAATGGTGGGAAAATCAAATGAGGTGAAGTATTGTATGTAAGAAAAAGGGGCTTTGTAATTCTAGTAAACTATATTCCAAACACTTATCATAGTCCTCCTTAAACTTTCTCAAAGTCCTCATAAGAACACTGTGAAGACTACACACACCAATCATACCAGGGAAAAAAGAGATAAATGGTGATCATGAAAGTGGAGCAACATGTTGAGTCCCAAGTAAAGATGTCAGAAGAGACCATGAGTGTACGCAGGCTGCTCTGGGGACAAGCAGGAGAGAGATGTTAAAATATCTGATGACTGTGTTCCCTCTGGACTTGGTTTCCCCTTTAGCTACGTCTTGTCAAGAAATGAACGCAGACACAAATTGAAGTCATGAAGGAGGCAAATAATAACAGATGAAAATCAAGAGTTAACATGGCAGAAATAATTAGCCCAGAATATTAAATTCCAAGAAACGAGTGTTTTAATTCTATATGACCTTAATGATTTCTTATCTGGACATGCCAAAGCAAAGCCAGATACTGGATAAACAGCTAAGCTAAAATTCTATATTCTAGAGAAATATTTTGTTGGCATTTTTAGTTGTTGGTTTTTTTTTTTT
>SJYV01051161.1:0-10857 GCA_006410875.1 Neotragus pygmaeus
ACACACACACACACATCCTAGCCCAAGAGCTCTGCCTCTGGAGTTAGACTGGATCACTTAAATAAACCTATCCCAACACCAGCAGCAGCAGTCGTGTACATGTAATGCAAGTCACAATTCTATGTGCTACCTGGATTAGCTCAGTAATCCTCAGAGGAAGGTCTATTCTCATGCCCATTTTAGAGACGGGGAAAGTGAGGCTCAGGGAAGAAGCGGTGGTGCCGGGCAGCAACTGACTCAGGCCTGTGCTCCCTGCTGCTCCTTAGCCCCTTGGCCCTAAGGGCAGGTAACTGGGCATCTCCAGGTCCCAGTTTTACTTTCCTCAAAAGTGGGATAAAAAGATTTAACACATAGAGTGGTCACAGAAAATCAGCACCTTTCAAACTAAAACTCAACCCTTGGGTTGACATTATCGTCACAGACAGAAAGTAGAGTTCTGTTCTTTTGGTAATAAGCTGGGGTTTTCAGAATTTTTGAATTTTTAAAAATTCAGGGGTTTTGAATTTTTAAAGTCCAACTTGTTCGAAATCAGCCCCCTATTGGGGCCCGTACCTCACAGGCAGCTTCGACAGATTGATTCACAGGTCCTGGGAGCTGAACTTACAGGCTTGAGTTTCGCTTGAGATTCTAATCACATCTGTGACCTTTGTATCAGGTGTCTTAAGGAAATAAAATAAAACCAGAAAGACAAGTCCTAGAATATTTTATGTAGAGCTGCACTGTCCCTATGGCAACCTCAAACCAGAACCGATCCCTGCGCTCCTGAAACGTGAGAAGTCCAAACTGAGATGTGTCATGAGTATAGAATTCATACCTGAATATGGAAAAAAAGTTAAATATCTAGTTAATGATTTAAAAATATTGATTACATGTTAAAATGATATTTTGGGTCGATTGGTTAAATAAAATACATTTCTGTGTGTGTGCTAAATCACTTCAGTTGCATCCGACTCTTTTCAATCACATGGACTGCAGTTCGCCAGGCTTCCTCCCTTGTGAGTGGGAGGGGTGTAGCCTGCCAGGCTCCTCTGTCCAGGGGATTCTCCAGGCAAGAATACTGGAATGGGTTGCCATGCCCTCCTTCAGGGGATCTTTCTGACTCAAGGATCAAACCTGCATTTCCTGCTTTGGTAGGCAGGTTCTTTACCACTAGCGCCAAATGGGAAGCTCAAAATATATTATTACGGTGACTAAGTGATATTCCGCAAGGATATTATGTCTTAACTCCTGGAATCTATAAGTGTTACTGTAATGGGAAAGGGTCTTTATTGCAATTGTGTTTCAGTTAAAAGATTTTTTTTTTTTTGGCTGTGGAATCTTACTTCCCTGACCAGGGATTGAACCCATGCCCCTGAAGTGTGGAGTCTTGACCACTGGACCATCAGGAGTGTCTTCAGTTGAAGATCTTCAAATAAGGAGATTATCATGGATTAGCTGAGTAAACCCTAAGTGAAATCACATGTTGTTGTTCAGTAGCTCAGTCGCGTCCGACTCTTTGCAACCCCGTGGACTGCAGCACACCAGCCTTCCTTCCTTGTAAGCGGGACCGGTGCAACCACAAGCCAAGGAAGCTGGAAGAGACAAGGAACAGATTTTCTCCTAGAGGGTGAGGGGAGCTCAGCCCTGCTGACACCTGGGTTTCAGACTTTCAGCCTCCAGAACTTGAGAGAGTTAAGTTTCTGTTGTTTTAACTTCACCAAATCTCTGGTGATTTATTACAGTATTCTGGGGGAACTCAAACAGTTATTGAAATTAATTTCACTGTTTCTTTTTTTTTAAACATGGCTACTAGAAAATGGTTGCTTACAAATGTGGCTGGCCCTCGTGGTGACCTTGGACCTTTCTCCAGGGAAAGGAAGCCACTTCTCCTCTCTGGGTCCTTGTTCAACAAGGCGTTGAGCCAGAGTCACACTTCCCATCTGCAGTTCTTGGGTCTCTGCAGATCCAGGAAGGTGCCTGCAGATTAATTTTTAGGTTGGCAGTACTGGTTAAAGATATCTTTGGTCTTTGGCTGGATTACATGAAGTAAGCACTCTCTAGAGATCCAACCAGCAGTTACACGTGTCCTGTGGACATGCAAAACCCTTTAAAAAACACAGAAAGACATTTTGTTAGTTTCTTGGGGCTGCCATGACAAATTACCGCACATAAACAACAGAATTTTTTTTCTCTAGTAGTTCTGCAAGCCAGAGGTCTGAAATCCCAGTGTAGGCAGGGTTGGTCACCTCTGGGGGAGTCTCTTTCTTTCCCAGCTTCAGGTGTCGGCTGGCAGCCCTTGGTGTCTTTGGCTTGTGGCCGCATCAATCCAATTTCTGCCTCTATCTCTACATGCCCTTTCTTCTGAGTCTGAGTCTCTTTCTCTGTTCTCTCTCAAGGTCACCAGCCATTGCGTTGAGTCCACCTCAAATCTGAAATAACCTTAACTTAATTAAGGATCTAGGTGATAGTGAAGGATAGGGGAGGTGTGGTGGGACTGGTATGCTGCCGTCCGTGGGGTCACAGAGTGGGACACGGCTTAGCGGCTGAACAACAACCAACTTAATTATGTATGCAAAGACCCTGCGGTGGTTAATGTGTCAGCTTGCCTGGTCACTGGGTACCTAGATTAGGCATTATTTCTGAGGGNGCTGCCGTCCGTGGGGTCACAGAGTGGGACACGGCTTAGCGGCTGAACAACAACCAACTTAATTATGTATGCAAAGACCCTGCGGTGGTTAATGTGTCAGCTTGCCTGGTCACTGGGTACCTAGATTAGGCATTATTTCTGAGGGTGTCTGTGAGAATGTTTCTGGATGAGATTAGCATTTGAATCAGTGGACTCAGGAAAGTCGGACGCCCTCCCCAGCATAGGTGGGCTTCATCCAGTCACCAGGGCTGAACGATGATTCACCCTTCTTTTCCTGCCTCCCCAGCTCACTCACTTCCCCAGCCCTCAGGCTGAGGTTTAAACCATTGACTCCCCTGGTTCTCAGGCCTTTGGACTTGGACTGAACTATGCTACCAGTTTTCCGGGTCTCCAGCTTGCAGATGGCAGGTAGGACTTCTCAGACTCTATAATCACATGAGCTAATTTCTCATAATAAATCCCTTTGATAGATAAATAAATAAATCCTCTGATATATAGATAGACAAACGCTATATGGATTATATATAGATACCCAGGTGGTGCTAGTGGTAAAGAACCTGCCTACCAGTGCAGGAGACTCGGGTTTGATCCCTGGGTTGGAAAGATCCCCTGGAGAAGGAAGTGGCAACCCACTCCAGTATGCGTGCCTGGAGAATCCCATGGACAGAGAAGCCTGGCGGGCTACAGTCCATAAAGTCGCAAAGAGTCAGACATAACTGAAGCCACTTAGATTATATCTATATAGCTATATCGTTGTACAATCTCTCCTCTCTCTCTGTCTACAGTATACATATACACATGAATGATTTGATTGATGATGGATTTTGGGGGGGGTGAGAGGTGTCTGGTCTTTACTGCAGCACTCAGACTCAGTGGTTCTGGTACTCGGGCTTAGTTGCCCTGCGGTCTGCGGGGTCTTAGCTCCCTGGCCAGGGATTGAACCCGTGTCACCCAGGTTGGAAGGAGGATTCTTAGCCACTGGACCACCAGGGAAGTCCCTGATTTTGGTTTTGATTTTGTTTCTCTGGAAAACCCTAATACAGACCCCATTTCCAAATAAGGGGACATTCACAGGAGCTGTGGGTTAGGACTCAGACACATCCTTTCTGGGGATATTATTTAACACCCTACAGACATGTTACCTCTGTCTTTGTAGAGGCTGGACTGCAAAGGAGGCTCAGAGCATGGGTCTGCAACTCTGCGGATCAGGATTTGAATTCTCCACCTGTGATCCTGTTACTATTGCTGTTTCTCTCCCTGGAACCTCGGGAATCTTCTATGAAAATTGGAAATCTTGGTGTTATGAGTATCTGCTCCAAAAGATTGTTGTGAGACCTCTCATTAGCTCTTAGGATAAGTTACCCTGAAGCTGCAATACTTTGGTCACCTGATGCGAAGAGCCGACTCACTGGAAAAAACCCTGACGCTGGGGAAAATTGAGGGCAAGTGGAGAAGGCGACAACAAGAGGATGAGATGGCTAAATAGCATCACCAACTCAATGGATATGAATTTGAGCAAACTCTAGGAGATAGTGGAGGACAGAGGAGCCTGGCATGCTACAGTCCATGGGGTTGCAAAGAGTCATATGTGACTTAGCAACTGAACAACAAACAACAACAATTACTGTTTGTGTTCTTATTTATAAGAAGATGTTGGCCTCCTGAAAGGCCTTACCAAGGCCTGATGTTACTCCTTCTCTGGCTTTGATCAGGACATGCCTTCTCCCCTCACCCCACACTTAGTCACCCTGAGCTCAGGGCCAGTCTTGTGTGTTCACACAGGGTCCTAAGCTTGGTTAACTGCTCTGCTGTCTTCTTAATAACTTCTGAACAAGGGACTTTGCATTTTCATCTTGCACTGAGGCCCACAAACTTGGTAACCAGACCGGCTTGAGGTCACTGTGCTTCCTGTGTCTGTAGCTGCGAGGGGTAAGAATTTTCCCCTCTGGTCTGAGTTGGTTCAATGGCACACAGGGTGATGGCCCCTCTAAGAGGGATCTTTCTGAACTGGGTCGTGGCTGCTGGAAAACATGGGCTCTAAGGATCAGCTGATGGGGTGGCAGCTGTTTCACCTGGTAGAGGAGATATGGGATGGATCCAGGGTGTCCTCCAATTTCTGAAGGGCAGTGGGGAGAAGAAGGGAATAGCAGTATTTTAGGTGGCCCAGGAAGGCAGATCCAGCTCAGTGTAAAGGAACAATTTTGAGCAGAGCGTTGTGCAGGATGGGAACGGCTGACTTCAGTTCAAACCTTAGCTCTGCCTGGAGGCTGAGAGCACAGGCTCTGTCTTGGGGTGTTTCCATCTCTGCCCAAATATGTGGCCTTAGAGAAGGTCATTCAGAGCCCTGAGTTCATTTTCCCATGCAGGAAACAGGCCTGAGAATGCTCCCTAACACATAAAACAAAAGGCAAGTATACAGGTACAGCATGGAAAGGAAGCCTGGCTCTGGGAGGTTACCTAATGCTAACAGCTGCCGCCGTTGCTATTATCACTCTTATTATTACTGGAAGACAGTGAGTTCCCCAAACTGGCAGGGTTCGAGTGGAGATGGCCCAATCGGGACTTGCAGAGATGACCCTTGCACCAGAGCTAAAGGAGGAAGTGACCTCTTTGCCCCCTGGACAGTTTCAGCATCTGGCATATTTGGAGGATTAGTTTAGACACCTATAGTCATAAAAGAATGTCTTTGTCCTGGAAGGAGAGGGGGTGGCGCTTTTTTTGGTGGAGTGGAAGAAGTTTGGGGGCCTCGAGGCTGCTGAAGAAGTGGAAGGTGGGGGTGTTCCCATCGTTCTTGCCTTTGAAAACCTCAGCCAGCTGTCCCCTGAGCCATCGCCTGCTGAGCATGATCTCAGGAATGCACAAGAGCCCCTCCAGGGCCTCCCATGAAATGGGCTCCTGATGTGTCTGAGAGCCGGACACGGGAAAACAGCATCAGTGGGTGGTGTGCGTAGGAGAGCAGGCTGGCACATTCACTCGATGTGAGCACCCCAGGCAGGGAAGGGCCTCGACCCTGGCTGATCCCGGAGCCTCTGCCTGGAGTCCACGCTCAGGCTGACTGCCGCTTCCCTGGAAAAGTCTTGGCCGTGGTTTGTGCTGAGACAAACATATCTCCTCTCTCCTACTCACTCCTCCCGCTCCTCTTGGCTATGTCATGTCCCCAGGCTGTTTCCAGGAACTGCTGATCCTGCCTGACTGCATCAATGCCGGGATCTGGGGCCCGGAGCCCAGGAGCAGCAGATGGGGTCCATCCAGGACACGCTGGGTCAGAGCTCAGAAGAGCCGGGAGGGTGTTTCCCTCCCCGGAGCCGGACGAGGATGGGAGCCACGGCCAGCCCCAGCAACTCACCAGCGTCTCGTGCTCACAGGCGGGCAGTCCATCTCCTGTGACCACCTTGGCTTTTCTTTTTCATGGAAAATTAGCCATTTTAAAGTGTACAATTCCGCAACATCAAGGGCATTCATATTGTTGTGCACCCATCACCACCAACCCTCTCTGAAACATTTTCATCTTCCCCCAAGGACACTGCGTATCCACCAAATCATCACTCCTATGCCCCCTCCACTGCTCTTGGCCACCATCTGTTTTCTGTCTCTGGATTTGCCTCTCCTGGATATTGCCTATGTTAACTTAAAAAAAAAAAGATGTGCAACTTGAGAGCTGTGAGTTAAGTTTTATTGGGAGCAGAATGAGGACTGCAGCTCAGGAGGCAGCATCTCAGATAGCTCTGAGAGACTGTGGGGAAAAGTGGGGAAAAGTCAGTGTACAAGGTTTTGAAAGTGGTATGGACCTAACAGAAGCAGTACGTGAACTGTGAACTTCCAGATGTTCAAGCTGGATTTAGAAAAGGCAGAGGAACCAGAGATCAAATTGCCAACGTCCGTTGGATCATCGAAAAAGCAAGCGAATTCCAGAAAAAACATCTACTTCTGCTCTACTGACTATGCCAAAGCCTTTGGCTGTAGAGATCACAACAAACTTGAAAATTCTTAAAGAGATGGGAATACCAGACCATCTTACCTGCCNGTTGGATCATCGAAAAAGCAAGCGAATTCCAGAAAAAACATCTACTTCTGCTCTACTGACTATGCCAAAGCCTTTGGCTGTAGAGATCACAACAAACTTGAAAATTCTTAAAGAGATGGGAATACCAGACCATCTTACCTGCCACCTGAGAAATCAGGAAGCAACCATTAGAGTTGGAGATGGAACCACAGACTGGTTCCAAATAGGGAAAGGAGTACATTAAGGTTGTATACGGTCACCCCGCTTATTTAACTTCTATGCAGAGTACATCATGAGAAATGCTGGACTGGACGAAGCGCAAGCTGGAATCAAGATGGCCAGGAAAAATATCAATAATCTCAGATATGCAAATGATACCACACTTATGGCAGAAATCGAAGAACTAAAGAGCCTCTTGATGAAAGTGAGTGAAAAAGTCGGCTTAAAACTCAACATTCATAAAACTAAGAGCATGCCATCTGGTCCCATCACTTCATGGCAAATAGATGGGGAAACAGTGGAAACAGTGACAGACTTTATTTTTTCGGACTCCAAAATCACTGCNGAAAAGCCTCTTGATGAAAGTGGAGAGTGAAAAAGTTGGCTTAAAGCTCAACATTCAGAAAACGAAGATTCTGGCATCTGGTCCCGTCACTTCATGGGAAATAGATGGGGAAACAGTGGAAACAGTGTCATAATGTATTATGAAGTAAAAATAGCAGGGGGCACAGTAGAAAATATTGGATGTGGAAATAGCCGTTGACTGTGGTGGCCTGAGGTGGGAAGAGCACAGAGGGACCTCCCACAGGGCCGGCGTCCGCTCTGCTTGGAAAGCCTGCGGATGCTCCAGCGCATGCAGCTGGCACCGTGGGGGTGATCCGCATGCTGCAGGCACGAGTCCCCTCTGAGACCAGCTGCCGGGATTCCCCTGAAGGTCTGCTGTGACGGCTCAGCGCTTCCACTGCCAGGCGCGTGGGTTCAGTCCCTGGCAGGGAGCTGAGATCCTGCATGCCATGGGCAGAGCAAACAAAGAAAAGCAGCTGCAGTGATGCCTAAGCAGGAGAGACAGGCTCACAAGCCTCATACAGATACGCGGCTGAAACCAGACTCCACCACTTCTGAGATCAGCCTGCTTGTGATCATACATAAAGTGGGTTTGCCAAGATCTATCTCACCAGTTCATTGCCAAGACTAAGACAATTTTAAAGCCTGGCACAGGCCTTCCCTGGTAGCCAGTGCCTTCAATGCAGGGGACGCAGGTTCAGTCCTAGGTCAGGGACAAAGATCCCACAGGCCACGGGGCAGCTAAGCCTGCACACTACGGAACCCATGTGTCAGCACAGACGATCCTGCGTGTCGCAACTAGGACCTGATGAAGCCAAGCCTAAAAAGTAAATCAAGCCCGCACTGGTTGAGTGTGCAACACGAATCCTCTCCTTCTCTTGGCTATTTTTTTTTAAGTCTTTTTTGAATCTGTTACTCTGTTGCTTCCAGTTTATGTTTTGGTTTTTTGGCCCCAAGGCCTGACCAAGGATCAGACTTAGAGCTCCTGCCTTGGAAGGTAAAGCCTTAGCCGTTGGACCAGCAGGGAAGTCGCCTTCCCCTTACCTCCTAGCTGTCCCTTCTCTGTGGCCGACCCTGGGAGACCCCACCCGCCCGCGACCAGAGGAGCCGAGCAGTGGCTGGTTGGGGTCCCACAGCTAGACAGTGAGAGCTGGGAGCAGCCCTGTTGAGTGTCCCTCAGTCAGACCTCGTGCAGAGATGCGGGGCTTGGATCTGCAGGGCCTCACGTCAGGTGTGTGAGCTCTCTGGGCAAGAACAGCTCGCCCAGAACTGCGTGGCGCCTTTGCTTCCCTCGGCAAAAGCCCTGCTGAGCCTGGCCGCCCGCTCCCAAGGGGCCCGAGGTGGCCTCAGAGTCTCATCCCACCCCTGCCCTTTTCTGACGTTATTTTCACTGAGTTTCTCTCAAGGAAATTCCGTATCAGTCTATGCTATCCTCAGACCTGCAGTAATATCTTAAAATGTCAAGTACAGTTCAAGACTATCTTTTTAACAAAACAGATACAGAGAAAAGCATCTCATTTAAAAATTACAGAAAGGCATTTGTTTAAATTGCCATTTAATTACAGAGGTAATAAAACTGACTCATTACCAGCTTTATTTCCTTATGGTTCTAGAACCCAAAACTGAAAGCATTATTTGTTTCATCAAAAATCTACCAAAATTCTCGTTTTATTGCCTCCACCTAATTGAGCTTTGTCAATTCAAAGATTTAGAGACAAGAGTTGAAAATGTGTCCTTTATTAAATCTGAACTTTTCCATCAACTTGACAAGACTTTCTTCATGCGTTCATCTGTCTGTTGCTGTAGTCACACCCCTCCCTGTCATCCTGATGACTGACAGCATGCGCCTCGGTGGCTGCGCTGGGCTATTTTTAGGCTTGCCATCGCTCACACATAATTGCACCTGGGTGACCTGCCTGCCCTTCTCTGGTCTGTGAGCAGCTGGGCCTGCTCCCAGGGGAGGGGTCTGCAGCCTCGGTTCCGTGTTTAGTTTGCAGCAGCTCAATTTCATTGGTGGTTCGCACAAACAGTGGGAGGGTGAAATGCAGTGTCTTAAGGGGAGGTAGAGCTCTGCAGCCCAGTGGGTCTTAGACTGCTGACGAGGTGGACACCCTCCAGGCCCTCACGGCTGTTGCTCGTTTCACAGACAAGGAAACCGAGACACGAGGCCTGGGCGGTACGAGGGACAGGAGCTCGCTGGCACAGGCGCCCAGGGCCTGTCCCAGATCTGAGCCTCTCTTCCCGCGCTCCTGCGGAGGCCCCGCTCCAGTCAGGGGCCAGACTTCAGGTCTGCGGTCTTAGCGCACACCTCCGCCCCAATTTTGCACTTGTCATAATATTGATGCATAAATTAGTGGTACAAGGAGGTCATTTTTGAAAATTAGTTTATTTGCCTCTGCAAGAGCTTTATGAATCTGATTCACTGATATTTAGCAAAATAGCATTCAGTAGATGTTTTTGAAAGTGTTCAACAGGCAATTAACCAGTGACATCTGAGAGACAGCGAAGGAAACTGACCACCTGGGCGCTCCCTCTGCCAGCCATACGTGCTGAGAGCGCGCTGTAATTATGAAGAACATGAAACCTTGCGTTTAATTGCAGGATGAGAGCTGCTTCTCCTGAGGGTCTTGCTAGCAGATTCTGACCTGAAGGTCTGAAGGTCTGCACTTCCAGCAGCCCCCAGGGCACCTGGTGATGCTGACCGTGACGGACACCAAGCAGCAAGAGAACTTAAGATCACTGGGGCAAATGCAGTGCGCGTGTTCCGAAGGCCTAGCGTGTCCCCCCCCACCCCACAGGCACACGTGCGGGAACTCTGTGGGAGGAGTGCTCCCCCCACCCCCGCCACCATCTGAGGCGGCCTGCGAATACCGAACCCTGGCGCTGCGCTCAGCCTCTTCCTGCCCTGCTCTCTCCTCGTGGAAGGCATTTCTCCCCAGATTTGATTATCTGGGGAGATAATCAAGAAAAGACTGCAGACCGGCACTAACAACATTCCCTTCACCTGCCCCTCAATCCAGGACCCATGTGATCACGTTCATGTCCCTTCATTCTTCATCCGAAAAATATCTTACCCGCATCTATTCCTCAAGAGATAGAACCAGCCCTCCTGCCGGCTGGAAGGCCTCATGTTGGCCATTCAGCCAGTATTTCCTCAGTACCTGCCCTTGGATGTGAAAACGGGTTTGGGGAGCAGTTGGTTGGGGGTGGGGGTAAATGGAGGAGTGCCTTTAAAGTCAAGCTCAAGGTGAATGGAAGAGGAGAGCAAAGCTTCAGAGTAGGGCGAGAGCACAGAGACTGCACACCTCATTAGCAGTAGCTCAGGTGACACGTGGCCCCCGCGAAGCCAGCGGTCCCCCCGGAGCACCAGCGGTCTGAGGCATTGGGGGCCGGTGCTCTAAGTCCAGGGATGCAGAGAGCAGGCCTGTCTGCAGCGGAAGACCAGGATGTGCCATGCAGAACCAGGCAGTTTCGGGGGACTTCCAGTCGCGGGGCCTCGTCTCTGAGCAACAGTGACAATTGTGAGGGGTAAGCAGGACAGGGCCCAGCGAGTGGGTCCTTGCAGAGGGGAGGCTGGATGCGTGAACCAGTTATATTGATATACTGCTATATTGATGGGATTTTTGTGGAATTTTCACACAAGTGGGTAGTTTTACGAATTTTT
>SJYV01051162.1:5244-18395 GCA_006410875.1 Neotragus pygmaeus
AGAATGGGATTCTTGCTAATTAACCCTAACTGTTATGAAGAAGTTATGTGGCAGATTGACACTGGCAGTTTATTTTACAATGTTGTTTATTCAGTGTTTAGAAAAGCATTTAATCATTTAATCTAATAACCTGTAAGATAAGAGATTGCTCTGCAGAATTTGGCTTTGAAGTTAAAAAAAAAAAGATTTAGACCCAAAATTAGATAAATAATAATGAAAATATTTAGCACCCAGGAGCCAAAAACCCATTTAAATAGCATGCTGACTTTTAATAGAAAATTACATAAATTTTTTGGATTTTAATTATACATAGCAATAAATCAGTAAGAAGATACATTACTATGTTGAAAGAAACATTGTTCATCAGTTCAGTTCAGTTGCTCAGTCATGTCCAACTCAGTGAACCCATGGACTGCAGCAGGTCAGGCTTCCCTGACCATCACCAACTAACAGAGCTTACTCAAACTCGTGTCCATCAGGTCAGTGATGCCATTCAACCATCTCATCCTCTGTCATCCCCTTCTCCTCCTGCCTTCAGTCTTTCCCAGCACCAGGGTCTTTTCCAATGAGTCAGATAGCCATCAGGTGGCCAAAGTATTGGAGCTTCAGCTTCAGCATCAGTCCTTCCAATGAATATTCAGGACTGATCTCCTTTAGGAAGGACTCGTTGGATCTCCTTGCAGCCCAAGGGACTCTCAGTCTTCTCCAACACCACAGTTCAAAAGCAGCAATTCTTCAGTGCTTAGCTTTCTTTATGGTTCAGCTCTCACATACATACACAACTACTGGAAAACCAAAGCTTTGACTAGACGAACATTTGTCGGCAAATTTATGTCTGTCCTTTTTAATATGCTGTCTAGGATTGGTTATAGCTTTTCTTTCAAGGACCAAGCATCTTTTAATTTCATGGTTACAGTCACCATCTGCAGTGATTTTAGAGCCCCAAAATATAAAGTCTCTCACTGTTTCCATTGTTTCCCCATCTATTTGCCATGAAGTGATGAGACCAGATGCCATGATTTTCATTTTTTGAATGCTGAGTTTTAAGCCAACTTTTTCACTCTCCTATTTCACTTTCATCAAGAGGCTCTTTAGCTCCTCTCAGCTTTCTGCCAGAAGGGTGGTGTCATCTGCATATCTGAGGTTATTGATATTTCTCCTGGAAATCTTGATTCCAGCTTGTGTTTCTTCCAGTCCAGCATTTCACACGATATACTATGCATATAAGTTACATAAGCAGGGCGACAGTATACAGCCTTTACGTACTCCTTTCCCAATTTGGAACTCATCTGTTGCTCCATGTCTGGTTTTAACTGTTGTTTCTTGACCTGCATACAGATTTCTCAGGAGGCAAGTAAGGTGGTCTGGTATTCCCATCTCTTGAAGAATTTCTCACAATTTGTTGTGGTACACATAGTCAAGGGCTTTAGTGTAGTCAATAAAGCAGAAGTAGATGTTTTTCTGGAACCCTCTTGCTTTTTTTGATGATCCAACAGATGTTGGCAATTTGCTCTGTAAGTGTTTTCAGTTCATGTACTGTTGACGCCTCACTTGGAGAATTTTGAGCATTACTTTGCTAGTGTGTGAGATGAGTGAAATTTGCAGTAGTTTGAACATTCTTTGGCATTGCCTTTCTTTGGGAGTGAAATGAAAACTGACCTTTTCCAGCCCTGTGGCCACTGCTGAGTTTTCCAAATTTGCTGGCATATCGAGTGCAGCACTTTCACAGCATCATCTTTGAGGATGTGCAATAGCTCAACTGGAATTCCATCATCTCCACTAGCTTTGTTCATAGTGATACTTCCTAAGACCCACCTTACTTCCCATTCTAGGATGTCTGGCTTTAAGTGAGTGATCACACCATCATGGTTATCTGGGTCATGAATTTTTATATAGTTCTTCTGAGTACTCTTGCCACCTCTTCTTAATATCTTCTGCTTCTCTTAGGTTCATACCATTTCTGTCCCGTCTTTTCTGTCCCAACAATTTACTGTGCCCATCCTTGCATAAAATGTTCCCTTGGTATCTCTAATTGTCTTGAAGAGATCTCTAGTCTTTCCCATTCTACATTTTCCCTCTATTTCTTTGCATTGATTACTGAGGAAGGCTTTCTTTTCTCTCCTTGCTATTCTTTGAAAGTCTGCATTCGGACAGGTATATATTTCTTGTTCTCCTTTGCCTTTAGCTCCTCTTTTTTCTCAGCTATTTGTAAGGCCTCCTCTGACAACCATTCTGCCTTTTTGCATTTCTTTTTCTTAGGGATGGTCTTGATTATAGAACTTCCACAGGAGTGGGGAAACAGACTCTTGGAGGGCAGAGACAAAATCTTGTGTGTACAAGGAGCCAGGAGAAAGGAGAAGTATCTCCACAAGAGATGGATCCAGACTTGCCTGTGTGTGTATAGGAGTCTCTGGTGGAGGCATGGGTCAACAATGACCTGCTGTGGGGTCAAGGGCACTGAATACAACAGTGTGTGCCTAAGTCCTTTTGAAGGTGTACTACCACTACCCCTATCATAGTTTGGCCTCAAGCCAAACAACAGGGAGGGAACACAGACCCATCCATCAACAGAAAATTGGATTAAAGATTTACTGAGCATGGCCTGGCCCATCAGAACAAGACCTAGAATCCCCCACACAGTCTCTTCCATCAGGAAGCTTCCAGAAACATCTTATCTTTATCCATCAGAGGGCAGACAGAATGAAAACCACAATCATAAAAGCCAATCAAACAGATCACGTGGATCACAACCTTGTCTAACTCAGTATTGTTCATAAAGTGAGGTCAGTCAGGCGTATCTGACTCTTTGTGGCCCCGTGGAGTGTAGCTTACCAGGCTCCTCTGCCCATGGCATTTTCCAGGCAAGAGTACTGGAGTGGGTTGCCATTTCCTTCTCCAGGGAATCTTCCTGACCTAGGGATCATACCCGGGCCTCCTTCATTATAGGCAGATACTTTACCATCTGAGCCACCAGGGAAGTCTCCTAATATTGTTCATAGGAGTCCGGATATCACAGGAGATATCTATGTGTTCAAGAACATCATAAAAGAGGGCTTGTGATTGATGCAAGCTTCTGATATGGAGGCAAGCATTTTTATTTCGTTTTAAGTGAGAGCTCATAGATTTCTATAGCATTTGTTGAGCTGCTTCTATTTTTGCAGTTAAAGAGAAAACAGATAATCAAATATAGCTCTAGACTTCAAGATTCTTACAGGTAGATAAGACATATTTGTATGGGCTAATACAATTTTTTAAAGTTTCTCATTTAACTGCTTTATAAACAAGGAAATTATGTGATTTTAGCTATTCACAGGATTATAGGATTTGGGGAGCAGATTCAGGGCTTCATTACAGGGTTTGTTTGTTTTTTTTCGTTTTCACATTAAACAATAAAAGATGTCTGTGTCTCATTTTATCCTTCTGTAAAATGGGCACTGTTATTGTGCTTTATATATTTTATCATAGTCATTGTAAGGATTAACTGAAGAAATACTTGTAAAGCAAATATTAACTATTAGGAACATATCAAGGACTCAGTATGTGAAACTATTAGCAGCAGCATTGGTTCTTTGTTATCTGGCAAAGATTATATCTAGTGTTACAGTAGTTTAAATGAAAGAATGATAATGAAGAATAAAGAAAGCAGAGTCTCAGTTAGGTGGTAGAAAACCACACCACACCCTTGTAAAACCAGGCTTCTAGAGAAAGACAGTTTGGGTGTTAATTTTCTGCCACTCACTAACATAAGAATTATGGAAAATTTAGTTTTAATTTTAAAAGCTTCAGCTTTTCTCAGTTTATAATAATAAAACCTTTGCCCAAGTATGTCAGGTGCACAATATTGGTGTATTATTGATATGCAGTGTATGTTAGCTTTTATTTTACTATTACTCAAACAATTTAATAAAATCTGGCAAGTGGCTAGTTAGGTCAGTATAGTCAGAGAAAATATATATTCAAACTACCTTGTACTATACACATAAAGTTTAATCCTAAAATTTTAGTAACATTAAGGTTGGATTGTGCCAAGGCTATAAATAAAATTTTAAGTTGTCTTCAGTTCAGTTCAGTTCAGTCACTCACTCGTGTCTGACTCCTTGTGATCCTATGAATTGCAGTATGCCAGGCCTCCCTGTCCATCACCAACTCCCAGAGTTCACTCAAACTCATGTCCATCGAGTTGGTGATGTCATCCAACTATCTCATCCTCTGTCGTCCCCTTCTCCTCCTGCCCCCAATCCCTCCCAGCATCAGAGTCTTTTCCAACGAGTCAACTCTTCGCATGAGGTGGCCAAAGTACTGGAGTTTCAGCTTTAGCATCATTTCTTCCAAAGATCACCCAGGACTGATCTCCTTTAGAATGGACTGGTTGGATCTCCTTGCAGTCCAAGGGACTCTCAAGAGTCTTCTCCAACACCACAGTTCAAAAGCATCAGTTCTTTGGCACTCAGCTTTCTTCACAGTCCAACTTTCACATCCATACATGACTGCTGGAAAAACCATAGCCTTGACTAGATAAACCTTTGTTGGCAAAGTAATGTCTCTGCTTTTGAATATGCTATCTAGGTTGGTCATAACTTTCCTTCCAAGGAGTAAGCATCTTTTTTTTTAAAATTTATTTATTTTTTAATTATTTTTTAAATTTGACTTTACAATACCCTGTTGGCTTTGCCATACATCGACANGCGCGGCTGGTGGAGGATGAGGAGGCCATCGTGGCCTCCCGGAAGGAGCCCTGGCCGTGCAGGGCTGTCCAGCAGCCCAGGGCATACACCACCGGGAACAACCAGGGCCGTGTCTTCCCAGCCCTGAGCACAGGCTGGACACTGCTCCGTGGTTCTATCGCTCAGCCCTCGGTTCCGCTGGAACTGGTCCCGACCCTGGATGGCTGCTCGGCTCCGAGGACCCCACACTTACCAGAGGAGCCCTCCTTTCATGGGGCTGGGGCTCCCCTGACTGGCCACCCCCTCCAGACACCCTGGCAGCAGGGAGCAGGCAGGCTGCGGGCCTGGCCCCCAGCTCGGTGGCCCCTGGTGGCTGTGACCTTGTGGCTTCACCTCCTCTCTGGGCAGGCAGCTGGGTTCTGCCCCTGCAGGTAAAATAGGGTGTTTGCAGAAGCCCCCTTCTCTGTGTCCAGGAGCCAGAGGTGCCGCGCCGGCGTCTTCCCGGAGCTGCCCCTTCCGCTGTCCCTCTCAGCCCTCCTGGCATCCGTTCTCGACTTGGACGCTAGTGCAGGCCCCACGCGCAGCCCACCCCAATCGTTCCCTGTGGCCCGAAGCAAGAGCGAGTGGCCGGGCCCAGGCACTGAGCCCAAGAGGAGCCCTCCAGCCTGGCTCTGAGCCCACGCCCTCCTTCCGGTATCCGGGGATCCAGGCCAGGCAGACGGCTCATAAGAGGAGAGGACGGGGTTACGGCCAGGGGCCCCACAGCCTCGGGGACCCACCAGGGCTGGGACTGCGGAGAGGAAGGAGGCCGAGGAAACTCCCTCTGCTCCCCGAGCCCCCGCCAGGCGCGGCCCCAACTCCTATAGAAGCCCCCGCCACCAAGCCCGGAAAGCGTCTGAAATTAATTCTTGTTCCCGAGGCGGCGCGGGTGACCCACCGTGTCTGCGGCCTCCAGGCTCTCGACGAGCGGCCGACTCTGCGTCTTATCTCTCGAGCAGCCTCATTTGTTACTTCTCGCTGAATACACCCACTCCCATTATTTCTGTAATTCTTGGCAATAACAGCCCTTCCTCTAATGAAACCTGCATTATTGGAAGGTTGCCGTCCTGACCCAGCGGAGATTAGCTGTGTACTCTGTTATTACTACATATGTAATTGTATAATTGATTTTAAAATTTACTTTTGTGTCCCCACATCATAAAGTAAGCAGCCCATTAGGAGGAGAAATATAATGAATATATCTCTAACCGTTTCTGCCCCAGGGAGAAGGGCATCCGGGGAGGCGTCCTCCAGGCTGGGGTGTAGGGAGGCCCACTTCTTCCCCATCCAGGGTTTGGGGAGGATTCTGTCCTCTTCATCTTTGGGGGTCCCTCATGGGGCCATCCTCCATGGGTGGGGGAGAGCCCGGGACTCTGACCACCTTCCAGCCCGGAGAGTGGGAGGGGAGCCACTCTTCCTCCTGCCAGTGGGGAGGTCGCCCTCACGTGCAACCACGCCCAAGCCTGGCCCCTCAGTCCCAGTCCCAGCGCAGGCCCCCCCCCAGAGCCCAACAGCCCGGCTCCTGCTGAGCCCTGTCCTGGGCGCCCCTCGGCCTGAGCCCTGTCCCGGGCGCCTCCCAGCCTGAGCTCCAGCAGACCCAGCTGCCTGTGGGTGGAATGGGGGGCTGCTTCCTGGGGAGGCCTGAGGGCTGGACACCCTGCCACCTGGTCCTTCCAGACCGGGGTCTCTGCCTCCACCTCACCAGGTCACGGGTCTCTGAGCCCCACTGCTTGCCGCTTGCCCTGCTGGACCCCATGCTCTGTGGGGAAGGGGCCCAGGCCCCAGCCCCAGCCCCAGCCTGCTAGGGTGACCTAGGTGGTGAACCCAGATGAGGAGGTACCTGAAGGCTGGACCTCACCCGACAGTATCTTCAGACATGCACTGGTCACTGCAGTCATTTCTAGAATCTTCTCATCGCTAGCCGGTCCCAGCCCCCACCCCTACCAGGCCACCATGCATCCGCCCTCAGTGCACAGACTGCCTGTCTACCTGTCTGAATGCTGTCACGGCAGCTCCCCGATGCCTACGGGCACCAGGGTGGCACACACAGGTGCACACACACGCCTGCCCCATCTGGATGCACGTGGATGCCTGTATGGACATGCACACACCAGGCCAGCTGGAGCCGGGTGCTGAGAGGACACAGAGCTGACCCCTGCCCTCTTGTGCCGGTGAAACGGAACAGGACCCTATGGCCCTTGCTTCCCCCCGCTCACCATGTCCTCTACCTGGCTTTGCCTGTGGAAGACTTTAGTTAAAGAGTAAATTTAATCAGAGAAGTGAGAAATGTGGAAACAAAGGGAGACAGTCAGAGGAAGCTAAATAATAATAATGTAGTCATTAAACACAGCCAAGAACCTTTAGTTCTTTCTCTGGGTCTGTAGATAATATTCCGAGCCACATCCTGTGAGCTGTCTTATAGACACTAAAACCCCAGGTGGAGAAGTTAACCGCATGATGATCAGACTGTACCCAGGACACGAGCTGCCACAATCCCGAGAACTGAACCAAGGACATGGGAAGAAGTGCCCCCGGAAGTGAAGACTAACTGTACCTACAACAGCCGAGATGCTGCCAGTCAGACGTCTGACGACCAACTGAAGAAGACTGTTAGAGACGACTGCTGTTTCTGCACGTAACCCACCCCCACCCTCGACTCTGTCTATAAGAGCTCTCATCCCCTGCTTGTCATCTGGCCCTTGGACACATGCCTGCCACCCTCCCTCCCAGTTTCTGGCGTCTGAAATAAAGCAAATTTTCCTTAACACCAACCTGGCCTGTTTACTGGCTTTTGAGGGGCAAGCAGCCGGACCCCCCATGCATATTTTTGATAACACTGGGGCTGCAACCTGGGCCTCGGGCTCTCGGGGAGAGCTTCCTGGCCACAGGGGAAGGGTGGGGCGCTGGGATCCNTTAACACCAACCTGGCCTGTTTACTGGCTTTTGAGGGGCAAGCAGCCGGACCCCCCATGCATATTTTTGATAACACTGGGGCTGCAACCTGGGCCTCGGGCTCTCGGGGAGAGCTTCCTGGCCACAGGGGAAGGGTGGGGCGCTGGGCACTGCCCAGAATGCTGGCCTCGCTGCGCACTGGCCTGGGGCAGTCGGGCAGGGCTGGACGAGTGGCGGGACCTGCTCGAGGCAGGAGCCTGGCTGCTCTGCAGCCCAGGTGAAGCCTTTGTGCAGACAGTGAGCCGGGGAAGGTCACTATTGCACATCCATAAAACTCTGCCTGGCGGGAGCCCCGTAATGGGCTGGTGAGAGCAGGCGTGCGGTCTGCGCCCAGAGACCTGGGTGACCTCTGACAAGAGTCCAGGTCCCCCTGGTGCGAACAAGGCCACGAGATGATGAGCTCTGGGGTCAGCTCTAATGCCCAGCTCTGGCACTGGGGCTTGGGCTAGTTTTTGAGCAGCAGTTCCTTTCCGGAGGAGGGAGGCAGGGAGGGTCTGTGAGCGGATCGCGTGGATGGGGCGGGAAACAAGTTTCATTACAGCCACTTGTACTAAAGGGAAAAATCAATGACTCAGTGATCAGCAGAGGTGGGCCTAGTGATCAGCTGGAGCTTGGAGTGGGTGGGCTTAGGACCCCAGTCATCCATTGGGCTTCTCTCCCCAGGGTCACCAAGATGTGCGCTTTTCTGGGGGCACTTCTGTCCGGATGCCCCCCGACACCTGCGTGGTGACCCCACAGCGGTGCCAGCCACTGCTTGGGCTCAGCACCTCAATGGACGGTGAAGGGCCCGCTTCAGGCTCGAGGCCACCATCTGGGACCAGGGGGCACCGGACACCAAGTGGCCCCTGCCCCTGGTTGGAAGACGCCGGCTTCCTCCCCCTCCACCAGCTGCAGCCCCCGTCCCAGTGGGAGCAGTTGGCTCCTCGTCCCCAAATCCTGCAGGCCCAGCCATCAGGGGCTCCCGGGAGCGGACTCATCAGATAGTCCTTAGATCACCCATTCAACACTGTAGGGAGAGGGTGTTTCCTTGGCCTGGTTAAGACGCACGTAACAGAATATATGTAAGAAAGTCGGCTACTGAATCACGGAGATGAAGAGCCACCTCGAGAGATTGTTCTACTTAAAAAATGTGGTGGCGACTTGCAAATATGTTTTTAGAAGCAATTTTATTACAAACTGTCCCATCAGGCAGTGCCTGGGAAATTATGGGATGCTGCCTTCATTCCTCAGAGCCTGGGCTGCAGTGGGAGGGTGCCTGGGGGGATTTGTCTTGTGGAGCCAGGAGGGACTGGGAGGGGAGGGGAGGATCCAACCCAGCATTCCCATTCCTAGGTGTTTACCCTAGAGAAATGAAAACTTGCATTCACACAAAAGCTTGCATTTGAATGTGTATAGCCGCTCTATTCCAGAGAAGGACAGGGCAACCCACTCCAGTATTCTTGCCTAGAGAATCCTGTGGACAGAGGAGCCTNGAGGGGCCAGGTGCAGGCTGACCTGGGGTCCTCCCCAGCCCCCCTCCCCAGGGGCTGTCCAGAGGAGCCGCCACCCTGACGCTGGCTGCCGGAGGCCTGGTCAGGAAGGCCGATCTCAAGCTCTCTGGGGACGCCGGGGCCTGAGCCCTCCTCCCTCCAGCGGGCAAAGGGACCTCCCACCAGGATGCTCCGGTTCTTATTTTCTGCAGAATAAAGAAGAGAGAAGACTGCTTACAGCCCCCGGCTCATTCCAGCCATGGGAACGCAGGTGATGTTCCTCATGGAGAGACAAGAGACCCGGGCTCCACAGACACTCCTGGCCTCTGCCTGGAAGGCCTGAAGCTGGAAGACACCTGCTGGGTCTCTCCTCGTGGTCTCTGCCACAGGCAGGCAGCCTCTGAGATGGCGCTGCTCCCGTCCCCGCGCTCACACCCTGCTCTAACCCTCTCCTTGGGATAGACCTCATAGCTTGCTTCCCCATGGCAGGAGGGATGGATGTAACCTCTGAGGAGGTGACGGGAAGCATCCTGCCTCTGTGCTGACCCCGCTCAGCTCTCCTCCCTGTCTCTCTCGTGCTTGCTGTGGGGGAGGCCAATGACTGGTGTGTCCACTCCGGCTGCCTAGAGAGAAGGCCAAAGTGGGGACTGACAGGTAGCGAGGACCTGCCAAAGCCTGGGAGCAACCTTAGGAACAAACCTCCTTCCAGAGAAGCTTTGAGACGCCTCAGTCCCGGCTGCCAGGCTGATTGCAGCAGGTGAGAGGCTCTGAGCTAGAACCACCCTGCTTAGCCACTCTCAGACTGCTGACCCTCAGAAACTCTGAGACAATGGATGTTTGTTCTCTGTGACCACCATCATGATGACCACCACCACCACCATCAGCACCATCACCACCACATCCACCACCATCACCACCACCATCACCACCATCAGCATCACCACCATCACTGCTATCCTGTCTGGCCCACAGCATCTGCATCTCTGTTCTCTGAGTCAGAGTAGCCCCACGGGAGGAGAACACCAGGACTCGGCAGGAGAGCCAGTTGCGGGGAGCTCCCTAGCTGACAGATGGCAAAGACTAGGGTGTTGGCCACATTCAACTCCAGCTGCAAGACTCAAGGCAGCTGTCCTTTGGCCCTCAGGGGAAGGGACTGGCCATGTGGCTGGGCCCAGCGGAGGTGGGAAGAGTGGGCCAGGTGGGCAGAGGCTTGCTCCCCAGCCCTGCCCCGGAGCACTGCTTCCCGAGAGCCCATTCAGATAGCCCCTGTGGCGGCAGCCCCCACGTCCCACCTGCGCGCTTTGCTGCAGGGAGTCTGGGAGCCAGAGCCCTGAGTCAGCGGTGGTGCCCAGCGGCGGCCTGGGCTGTGGGAGCCAGACAGTGTTCACAGCCTCTGAGTTCTACCCACCATGGCGTTCTGTGCCCGGTGATGAGGGGAGGACGGTGCCGCCATGAGAGCAGCGGCTGGGGCGACTGGGGGATTTGGGGCCATCCGGGCCTGAGCTCCGCTCAGGTGAGGGCACGTCCACCACACCCAGGGGGCCAGCTGCCCATCAGGGAGCCCAGGCACGCTCACTGGGAAGCCTGCGCCCAGCTCCCCGCTCCCCTCAGCACGGGGTCAGCACCTGCTCAACCACATCCCTGGAGCAGCGTGGAGGCCGGGGTCTGCTCAGAGCAGTGCTTCCTGGAGCCCTGATGTCCCCTGAACCAGGGCCATTAATTGATGGCACTTAATTAATCTGTCCAGGAGAAAGATCAGACGGAGATGGTATCCCATACGGCCACTCGGATCGACTTCCTTATTCCAATCAACTGTGGCCAGAGGGGCACCCTGAGTCGCCCTGAGCTCTGGCCTCCAGCGGCTAACCCAGCGGGCTGGGCACTCCACCCAGGATTCCACATGTGTGGTCACCTCAAGGCCGATAAGACCGTCCATTAGAGGAGCTGCTTGCTTCCAATTAACAGCTTTATTTAGGGTGTTTTTCCCCTTCAAGCAGTAATTAGATTTCTGCAGCCTGGAGCAGGACACCCCATGAGTCAGGCCTAGAGTGGGGTGGGGTGGGGTCTGCACCCCTTGGAGGAGCCCCTCAACCCCCTCCCTTTCTATCAAGCTGGAGGTCCCTGGGTTCTGCTCCAGAGGGACGCCCTTGAGGCTTGGAGCAGCAGAGCTCTGGAAACACACCAGCCACCCTGTCTCCCCTTCCTCCATTCCATCTCCTTCCCCCATACCCCTAGCCAGCTCCCCACCCCAGTTCTCAGGACTCTGTTCTCTGAGGCCCCCGCCCATCACCCTATCAAGGAGACTCTCCTGGGGCTGGAGCAGCAGCCGCATGAAAAGCCATCTTCTTTTGCTCTGGGCCCCACAGCCATTGCCCGGGCCACCGTCGTGAGGCCCGGATGCCTCAGGGCCACCTGTGTGCTCAGCGAAACAGGACAGACTCTCAGGCGCTTCCTGTCCGTTTGAGCGTTAGGGTGAAATCCAGAGATGGCAGGTTGGGGGCGCCAGGCCTGGGGGTGGCTGCGAATGGGGGCAGCCTTCCTTTCAGGGTCATGGGGACATCTGGAATTAGGCAGTGGGTGTACAGCCTTGTGAATATAAAGATCACAGAACCATACACTTTAAAACGGCAAACTTTATGTTACATGAATTACATCTCAATTTTAAAAAACAGAGGGAAGAAGATCTCCTACAACCTAATACTAAGAAGACAAACAACCCAATTAAAAACAGGCACGAGGTTCGAGCGGACTGTTTTCACCAGAGAAGATCCATGGGCGCACGTGAGCATACCAAGGGGCTTCCCGCCTGGGGTCTCGGGAAACGCACTTCACATCTCTGTGGCCCAGAGCAGCGTAAAGAGAAAAGGCTGAGGCGGCTGTGTGCTGGCGAGGCCATACGGGGCATCTGCACCGCCCGTGAGCTCTATGGGTCCCCAGGTCGCGGCTGTGCGGGGGGACGGACCCCACGTAGGGACACCTGGGGAGTCTCAGGAGAACGCGGCCCAGGGAAGGAGCCAGAGGAGTAAGCCCCGCGCACAAAGTTCCAGAAAGAGAAGACGAACCTACGAATGTAAGTCAACAAACAGGTCAGTGGTGGCCTGGGAGGGCGTCAGGGAAGGGGCGTGCGGGGAGGGCAGCGACGACCGAGGGGCGGGGCGTGTCCGCGGCCGAGCTCTGCGCTGTGCTCACTGCATCCACATGTCCANAGAAAGAGAAGACGAACCTACGAATGTAAGTCAACAAACAGGTCAGTGGTGGCCTGGGAGGGCGTCAGGGAAGGGGCGTGCGGGGAGGGCAGCGACGACCGAGGGGCGGGGCGTGTCCGCGGCCGAGCTCTGCGCTGTGCTCACTGCATCCACATGTCCACACCTGCCCGTGTGTGCTGTGTGTGGGTCACCGCCAGATGAAGTGGGCCCTGCCCGGGGCTGTCCTGCTGGCCTCATCCTCTGCCCGTGTTCCCCAGGGGCTCCTGCCATGTGCTGCCCCGGCCCCTGGAAGGCTGGGAGCCCCTCTGCCTGCTCCCTTGATTGGAGGCCCCCCTCCAGGTCCTCAGAAGTGAGGAGCGCCCAGGTGCCAGGATCAACATGACCCTGCCCAGCAGGCGTGGCAGTGAGCTCGGGGGGTGGGGGGTGGGCAGGGAGTGGTGAAGGCCGCACAGCGGGTGGCCTGCAGGGTCACCCCCAGGTCACCCCCAGGCCCCCAACGGCGGCCTCTGCTGGCCCATCCCCTCCTCCACTGCCAGAGATCCCCCCGGGGGCTCAGGCCTCAGCTTTCCTACCTGGAAGATGGACTCCAGGCACTCTTCTGCTCCAGACCAGTAACTGGAAGACAAGGGAGCTGGTGGAGGGTCGTGTCTGCTCTCAGGACCCAGGCTCGTGCCCCTGAGTGGGGTCAGAGGGGGCCCTGGTGCCCTCTGGGGTGGCCGAGGTCAGGGAGAGAGAGCCCTGAGCCGAGCGCCCCTCTCCCTGTCCCCAGCCCCATCTGCCCAGAGCCCTCCAGCCTGAAGAATGGGGAGCCGCCCTTCTCC
>SJYV01051163.1:0-12870 GCA_006410875.1 Neotragus pygmaeus
CCAACATCAGGGTCTTTTCAAATGAGTCAGCTCTTTGCATCAGGTAGCCAAAGTATTGGAGTTTCAGCTGCAACATCAGTCCTTCCAATGAACCCTCAGGGCTGATCTCCTTCAGCATGGACTGGTTGGATCTCCTTGCAGTCCAAGAGACTCTCTAGGGACATAGTTTTTGTAAAAGAGATGTTAAGTTATAGATAAGGAGGGAAGGATGAGTCAGTGTCTGAAGAAAATTTTGGAACATTTGGGTTGACATTAGAAACCCTACAGCATATACGTGGGTGTTAAGTACAATATTACAAGAAGAAAATAAGAAGAAAGAATTATAATTCTGCTTGTGTTGAGAAGGGAATTACACCGTGCATTGGCAGGAATCTTAAAAAAATTAAACTGATTTCCTATTACATAAATATTTTCAGCTCTTTTAGAAATGTCAGATTTTTAAGAGTGTGTTAACCCTATGTCCAGACTAGTTACATAGAAACTAAATTTAAGATGGATTATATTTTATATCTAGGGTATCTCAGGTGACAATAATGGTAAAGAATCTGCCTGCCAATGTAGGAGATGCAAGAGATGAAGTTTCGATCCCTGGGTTGGAAAGATCCCCTGGAATAGGAAATGACAACCTGCTCCAGTATTCTTGTCTAGAAAATTCCATGGACAGAGAAGCCTGATGGGCTATAGTCCATGGGCATGCAGAGAGCCAGACGTGACTGAACAACAACAAGTACACACAAATTTTATCTTTATTTCATTCCTTCCTTTTTTCTCCATTTCTATATTTTTTTTCTATATATGGAGAGCATCGTGTGCTTAAATCTATGTGAAACAGGCAGGAAAGATGGTAGATGGATAAATAAATCATTGTTGCCTTGTCTATAAACATTTGGCATTTATTCTATCAAATCATGATTTTTATCAGCATTCATTTTCTAAATTAAAAGCTAATTTTTTTTCTTTTCATTTGTTACTAGGTGACAATTTTTTAAAGGAAACTTTGTGAAATCAACTCTAATTTAATGTTACTTTGCTGAGCCAATGAAGAACTTCTACACATAAGATTTTAGATTGCTTTAAGTATTCCCCAAAGTAATCAGTTGAAGAGGACTGATTCAACTTGCCTTTTAAAGAAAGAAAAAAATAGTTAAGGTTCTTCTGTTCTGGATTTTTAAAGGTAAATGGTGAAATAGAGTTATAAAATTTCTAATTTTTGTCTTTGCTAAAGTGTGCAAAATCAAACCCCTATTCAGTTGATCAGACATCATCTCTGGAAAACTTGTGTCCATTGTAAAGGCTTTTGTCCCTGTAAGATGCTTTATGAGCCTGTCAGCTCCTTATCTTCAAATAACAACAAGAGTTAAGTAGATTATTATCGCAGCCTGATTCTTGCTATATTTCCAGTCCTCATACTTGCACCATTTTGGCTTAGCTTTTAGAACCAAAACGCCAAGATGATCAATCTGTTTATAACACAGATAAAACTCTTGGCTACCTCATAAACCATAGGTTGCCAGGCTTCTTAGTCCATGGAATTCTCCAGGCAAGAATACTGGAGTGGGTTGCCATTTCCTTCTCCAGGGCACCTTCCTGACCAGAGATTGAATCCAGGTCTCCTGCATTGCAGGCAGATTCTTTACAATCTGAGTCATCAGGAAAGCCCAATAACAACACAGAATAAGCTGAAAAATATGGTACAATAAGTATCATAATTTCTTATATGCAACTAAAGATAAATAAATTAATTGACTATCAACCTACATATTAAAAACTATATTTAAATTCATATCATGTCATATTTAAATTAGTTTGTAGATATCAATAACTATATTCCCATGTTTCTGACTGCATGTTGAATTAAATCATTTGCATTTTATAAGATTTGCATTCATTATAAAGGATTAAGGATACTTTATTTTTTATTCTTGATAAATACTTAGAGAAATATTCAGTTCAGTTCAGTTCAATCACTGAGTCGTGTCTGACTCTATGCAATCCCATGAATCGCAGCACACCAGGCCTCCCAGTCCATCACCAACTCCCGGAGTTCACTCAGACTCACGTCCAACGAGTCAGTGATGCCATCCAGCCATCTCATCCTCGGTTGTCCCCTTCCCTCCTGCCCTCAATCCCTTTTCCAATGAGTCTTTTCCAGTGAGTCAACTTTTCTCATGAGGTNTTTTCCTCTATTTCTTTGCATTGATCGCTGAAGAAGGCTTTCTTATCTCTTCTTGCTCTTCTTTGGAACTCTGCATTCAGATGCTTATATCTTTCCTTTTCTCCTTTGCTTTTCATCTCTCTTCTTTTCACAGCTATTTGTAAGGCCTCCCCAGACAGCCATTTTGCCTTTTTGCTTTTCTTTTCCATGGGGATGGTCTTGATCCCTGTCTTCCGTACAATGTCATGAACCTCCTTCCATAGTTCATCAGGCACTCTATCTATCAGATCTAGGCCCTTAAATCTATTTCTCACTTCCACTGTACAATCATAAGGGATTTGATTATACTATTAGGTCATACCTGAATAGTCTAGCCATTTTCCCTACTTTCTTCAATTTAAGTATGAATTTGGTAATAAGGAGTTCTTGATCTGAGCCACACTCAGATCCTGGTCTTGTTTTTGTTGACTGTGTAGAACTTCTCCATCTTTGGCTGCAAATAATATAATCAATCTAATTTCAATTTTGACCATCTGGTGAAGTCCATGTGTAGAGTTTTCTCTTGTGTTTTTGGAAGAGAGTGTTTGCTATGACCAGTGCATTTTCTTGGCAAAATGCAATGATCTGTTAGTCCTTGCCCTGCTTCATTCTGCATTCCAAGGCCAAATTTGCCTGTTACTCCAGGTGTTTCTTGACTTCCTACTTTAGCATTCCAGTTGCATATAATGAAAAGGACATCTTTTTTGGGTGTTAGTTCTAAAAGGTCTTGTAGGTCTTCATAAAACCGTTCAACTTCAGCTTCTTCAGCATTACTCATTGGGCCATAGACTTGGATAACTGTGATACTGAGTGGTTTGCTTTGGAAACGAACAGAGATCATTCTGTCGTTTTTGAGATTGCATCCAAGTACTGCATTTTGGACTCTTTTGGTGACCATGATGGCTACTCCATTTCCTCTGAGGGATTCCTGCCTGCAGTAGTAGATATAATGGTCATCTGAGTTGAATTCACCCATTCCAGTCCATTTTAGTTCGCTGATTCCTAGAATGTCGACGTTCACCCTTGCCATCTCTTGTTCGACCACTTCCAATTTGCCTTGATTCATGGACCTGACATTCCAGGTTCCTATGCAATATTGCTCTTTACAACATCAGACCTTGCTTCTATCACCAGTCACATGCACAGTTGGGTATTGATTTTGCTTTGGCTCCATCCCTTCATTCTTTTTGGAGTTATTTCTCCACTGATCTCCAGTAGTGTGTTGGACATCTACTGACCTGGGGAGTTCCTCTTTTGGTATCCTATCATTTTGCCTTTTCATACTGTTCATGGGGTTCTCAAGGCACGAATACTGAAGTGGTTTACCATTCCCTTCTCCAGTGGACCACATTCTGTCAGACCTCTCCACCATGACCCACCCGTCCTGGGTTGCCCTGCGTGCATGGCTTAGTTTCATTGAGTTAGACAAGGCTGTGGTCCTACTGTGATTAGATTCACTAGTTTTTTGTAAGGAGCTATCCCACATTGAAAGTCAGGAACGGTGGCGGTAAGGAGATACCTCTCATCCAAGGTAAGGTGCAGCAGCTGTGATTTACTGGAGCAGCCGTAAAGAGATACCCTACACCCAAGGTAAGAGAAACCCAAGTAAGATGGTAGGTGTTGCAAGAGGGCATCAGAGGGCAGACACACTGAAACCATTCTAACAGAAAACTAGTCAATCTAATCACACTAAGACCACAACCTTGTTAACTCACTGGAAAAGACTCTGATGCTGGGAGGGATTGGGGGCAGGAGGAGAAGGGGACAACCGAGGATGAGATGGCTAAATGGCGTCACTGACTCGATGGAGGTGAGTCTGAGTGAACTCCGAGAGATGGTGATGAACAACGAGGCCTGGCGTGCTGCAATTCTTGGGGTTGCAAAGAGTCAGACACAACTGAGGGACTGAACTGAACTGAACTGAACTGATGATTTCAGTGTGTCTGTCCTCTGATGCCCTCTTGCAACACCTACCATCTTACTTGGGTTTCTCTTACCTTGTATGTGGGGTATCTATTATTATCATTCTATTAAGCAAATAAATATAAGAGGGTAAGCTCTTCACTATTTTCTTCATATAATTTTACAAGTAATCTTTATTTTCTCTTACTGGTATCACTGTTCACATTGATTTACATTGTATACATTCTTAAGTGAACTACTTCCTAAAAGTCATTTTTGACTTATCATAATGACTTATCTGAAAACCTTCAGATATCCAAACACTTATAAAATTGTCAGTAGAAGTTTTTACAAATTTTAATATTTTTATTTATATTTGTTTTAAGTTATAATTTCAATCTTTGTATGCTTACTTTACTTCCCGCATTAGTTTGAGAAATCTAGGTTAGCTGACCACTGAAGCTTAGATATTTATAAGCAAACAGCTGAGAGTTCTCTTTTAGTCAGAATTCTTTTGTAGTCATCCCATTCTGAAAGATAAAATTAAGCATTCATGTACAAATACTTCATTATTAATATTAAACAATAAAGCAGATGGATATAGGAGATGAATCATTTATAAAAATTATAGGATCTGACATTGTTTACAAAAGTTGATATAACTTCAATATTGATTAGTAAATGATAGACATAATAATGCTCAGTAACTAGTTAAAAAATCAGTATTAGAAAATTGTCATGACTTGGCACTTAATAATACTAAGTGGACATCTACATGGAAAATCTTACAAACATTTTTGTTAATATGAAGACATAATGAACATATTTGTGATCTTATGTGTTTGTTCATTTTTAATTTGCTTTTAAGCAATAAAGCCTGTCTTCTAAAAATACAAAGACTCATAATGAATATAGAATCAATGAGAATATGCTGAAACTATACTTCTACTTAGTAAAATACTGAATATCATTAGTTAATGCTATCTTTTTGTTTAGTGAAGTTTATGTGGTTCCATTTAGTTTATTCTAATTCTACTAGGAAATCAAACAAGTCAGTTCTAAAGGAAATCAACGCTGAATATTCATTGGCAACACCAATGCTGAAACTGAAGCTGCAGTACTTTGGCTACCTGATGCTAAGAGCCAACTCACTGAAAAATGCTGGGAAAGATTGTAAACAAAACAATAGGGCAGCAGAAAATAAGATGGTTATATAGCATCACTGACTCAATGATCATGACTGAGCAAACTCTGAGAAATAGTTAAGGATAGGGAAGCCTAGATTGTTGCAATCCATGGAGTCACACATTCGGACACTGATTTAGCAACTGAACAAAAACAACAATTCTGTCTTACCTGTATCTGATCTTTATTGCTACAAAATATGTTTTCTACAGTAATAAACAGAAAGTGCTGGGAGAAATACCAATAACCTCAGATATGCAGATGACACCATCCTTATGGCAGAAAGTGAAGAGGAATTGAAGAGCCTCTTGATGAAAGTGAAAGAGGACAGTGAAAAAGCTGGCTTAAAATTCAACATTCAAAAAACTAAGATCATGGCATTTGGGCCCATCATTTCATGGCAAATAAAAGGGGGAAATGATGAAAACAGTGACAAACTTAATTTTCTTGGACTCCAGAATCACTGCAGGTAGTGACTGCAGCCATGAAATTAAAAGACACTTGCTCCTTGGAAGAAAAGTTATGGCCAACCTAGACAGTATATTAAAAAGCAGAGACATTGCTTTTCCAACAAAGGTCTGTCTACTCAAAGCTATGCATTTTCCAGTAGTAGTATATGGATGTGAGAGTTGGACTAAGGAAAGCTGAGAACTGAAGAATTCATGTTTTTGAACTGAGATGTTGGAGAAGACTCTTAAGAGTCCCTTGCACATCAAGGAGATCCAACCAGTCCATCCTACAGAAAATCAGTCCTGAGTATTCATTGGAAGGGCTGATATTGAGGCTGAAACTCCAATACTTTGGCCATCTGATGTGAAGAGCTGACTCATTGGCAAAGACTCTGATGTTGGGAAAGATTGAAGGCAGGAAGAGAAAGGGGTGAAAGAGATTAAGATGGTTGGATGACATCACTGACTAAATGGACATGAACTTGAGCAAGCTCTGGGAGTGATGATGAACAGTGAGGCCTGTTGTGCTGCAGTCCATGTGGTTGCAGAGTTGGACACAACTGAGTGACTGAAATGAACTGAACTGAACTGATAGGAAATCATATCTGAAAAGATTGGAGAAGAGCTGCTCTTAGCAGATCACAAATGTTCTCAGGTCACATGTGACTCCAGCATTGATTTTACTGGTGAAAATAATCAAGGAAACAATAATATAATGCAAGTAGACTAGACATATATTGAAATTCAACTGTATTATTTGGATCCCTGAATTTGGTTGGTGTAATGTGACATCATTAATATTTTATTTTTTTTAATTAATTTATTTATTTATTTTTAAATTTAACTTTACAATACTCTATTGGGTTTGCCATACATCGACATAAATCCACCACAGGTGCACAAAAATCTTAAATGTTCTAAGACATCATAAATGAAATGTCACATGGAAGAATGCAAAATAAAGAAACACATAATTTGAGTATTCCGTTCAAGTAGTATATCCAAACAGCTGGTTCAATAGCATACAATTTAATTCAAAAGAAAGTTATTTGTAAAACTTGAAATCCTTGAAAGATCAATTCAATAAGTAGTCCAGTATTCTACTTGTTTGATTGTAATCTGTGTTTGTAATACTTTCATGTGTTGTTGAATTATAGCTGTCCCCTAGATAAGGGCAAACTGGAGAAAGCAATGGCAACCCACTCCAGTACTCTTACCTGGAGAATCCCATGGATGGAGGAGCCTGGTAAGCTGTGGTCCATGGGGTTGCGAAGAGTCTGACACGACTGAATGACTTCGCTTTCACTTTTCACTTTCACAAATTGGAGAAGGAAATGGCAACCCATTCCAGTATTCTTGCCTGGAGAATCCCAGGGATGGTAGGGCCTGGTGGACTGCCGCCAACGGGGTTGCACAGAGTTGGAAATGACTGAAACGACTTAGCAGCAGCAGCAGAGTAAATTCTCATATATATTTAAGATCTGCTTGCATGAATGAAGCAGTTTATTATATTTTGTATATAGCAAAAATTTCTGATGTTCTGTACATTTCTGATGTAATATTTATGTTCTTTCTACTTTAATTTTATATGAGTCATTGTTATTTTTTCTTTTAAATTAATTTATTTTAATTGGAGACTAATTACAGTATTGTGATGGTCTTTGCTGTGCATCAACATGAATCAGCAATGGGTGTACATGTGTCCCCCATCCTGAACCCTCTCCTTCCTCCCTCCCCACCCCATCCCTCTGGGTTGTCCCAGAGCACTGGCTTTGAGTATCCTGCTTCATGCATTGAAATTGCACTGGTCATCTATTTTACATATGGTAATATACACATTTCAGTGCTGTTCTCTCAAGTCATCCTCATCTTCTCCCAGAGTTCAAAAGTCTGTTCTTTACAACTGTGTTAGAGTCATTGTAATTTATACTATTGGCATTCATATGCTCATCTTGTGAATGATGAGAATGAGTCTTTAGTAATCCTGTTTGCATACAGAGATATGACTAAAATTACCTTGGGTCCATGGTTGCATGCTGAAATGTCAGACTTAAAACCCAAACAAAATGATGTATATAGGTATTTATGGTAGGTTAGTTAGTTTAATTAGTTAATTTAGTTCTATGAAGTAGAAGGTTAGTTAAATTAAAGAAAGAGTTGAGTTATCTGGAAAACACTTTGAATTAATTTGGGAGAATGAAAAAGGCATTTAAATATAATAATTGGAAGTGCTACTCATATTCCTCACTCTTGTCCTTGGGAGAACTTGTCTTAAGGTGCTCAAAGAAAATCTTTAAGAAAATTATAATAATAGCCAGGACATAGAAACAACCTAGATGTCCATCAGCAGATGAATGGATAAGAAAGCTATGGTAAATATACACAATGGAGTATTACTCAGCCATTAAAAAGAATACATTTGAATCAGTTCTAATGAGATAGGTGAAACTGGAGTTGATTATACAGAAAGAAGTAAGCCAGAAAGAAAAACACCAATACAGTATACTAACATATATATATACGGAATTTAGAAAGATGGTAATGATAACCCTGTATGCGAGATAGCAAGAGAGACACAGATGTGTAGAACAGACTTTTGGACTCTGCGGGAGAGGGAGAGGGTGGGATGATTTGAGAGAATGCCATTGAAACATGTATACTGTCATGTAAGAAACAAGTCACCAGTCTATGTTCAATACAGGATACAGAATGCTTGGGGCTGGTGCACAGGGATGATCCAGAGAAATGATACAGGGTGGGAGGTGGGAGGGGTGTTCAGGATTGGGAGCTCATATACACCCATGGTGGATTCATGTCAATGTATGGCAAAACCAATACAGCACTGTAAAGTAAAATAAAATAAAAATAAAAATAAACTGAATCAAGGAAGACCATTTTTTGGATGCAAATAGATATGCTAAATTTTGTAAAGGGAGATGAGCCATTTCCCAACCTCAGCTGCTACAAAGAATGGAGGTGAGCTTTTGTGAAAGATGTTGCTGACAAAAGTTAAGTTTGGAATTCAGAAAACAACATAGATGACAAAAACAAAAAATCATAAAGGGTTCTAAAGCACGTGTCAACTACACAGGATTCTGTCTGATGAAAGATAGACGGAGTGACCTTAGGAATGAACTGACAACTCTAAACAGAGCCTTACTAAAAAACTAATATTTCTTTATTTAAACTGATTTTTTTTATTTTCCTTCCTTAAACTGTTGAAATGTAAGTAATCAAGAGTTATGTATATACATTCATTAAGCACTGAATGACAGAGTATTTTATGAAAATTTAAAAATATATATTTTTAGAAATAAAATATAGTTACCAGGTTTGGGGAAATTCAGACATATATACTGTGTGTGTGTGTGTGTGTATATAGATATATTTATATATAATGCATATATACAATTTGCTTGTTTGTGTGTCAGTTTCTCAGTTCTGTCTGACTCTTTGTGATCCCGTGGACTGTAGCCCACCAGGTTACCCTGTCCATGGAATTCTCCAGGCAAAAATACTAGAGTGGGCTGCCATTCCCTTCTCCAGGAGATCTTCTTGATCCAGGGAGCAAACCCAGGTCTCCTGCATTGCAGGCAAATTGTATATTGTCTGAGTCTCCAAGGAAACCCCATACAATGTGATCGAATGGGCACAAAATTCGAGTTTAAATGCTGGAAGAATATAGAAAAAATTATTATAGGTAAAATAGTCATAAACATATTACAGGGAGTGAAATTTGAGTAAGACAGTAATGCATATTAGTGAATAACAGACACTGCTAGTTCATGCTCCCTGTGTGTCCTCACTATTCCAAAAGCTTCACATACATCAACTCATGAAGGCTTCACATCTAGCCGATGAAACAGTCTACAGTCATTGACCCAGTTTTACAGATGAGGAAATTGAAACCTATACAAGGCTTTAAGAAGTTCACAGAACTTAAGAAACACAATTTTGGATTTTAAGTAAGATTTTGTCTTTTACTAACAGCTTATCTAACATAGTTGTTATAAATATTAAATAAAACTATATACATAGACACTTATAACAAGTTCTGATCAAGGATGGCATATCAATAAATATTAAATATTTATAATCATTTAATTATTTTCATGTTCTAACTTGTTTGGTCTTGAATAAAGTGTAGGTCTTTGTCAGTCAGAACAGTAATGGGTGCTTGAAAGGGCACAGAATGAGAAGGAAAAGTAGTGTGATAGGGCACAGAAAGTATGGTAAGAAATGCAAGGTGGTGAAAATTTGTGAAGAGTCTGAAAAAGCTATGCAAATATTTGTATTTATTCTAGTGGGGCATGGGGAGACAATTAAGATTTACATAAAATTATCATGATTATATCTCTGTTTTAAATCATAACCCATTGTAGAGAGTGAAGATAACGAGACAGAGATTACAGAAAAGCTAAATTATTTAAGAAACAAGTGAAATACTTTATATTAAAACTGAGTATCTGAAATATAACAATCTCATGGATACGGTATAGCATTATAACAGCAAAATTCAAAAAAACTTTATTTATATAAGCAGTAAATCCAAAGTTTCTAGCTTGAGTCTTTGACTTGAATGTTGGTATTGTTGAATGAGCAAAGAAGCAGAGTAATGGGAGCCATTTTTCAAGGGAGGAAAAGTTTGATTGATATGTTGAAACATCATCACCAAGAGATCCCCTTGTAAAAATTCTAAGCAAGGTTAGCATTGACAACATTTTTTTGTTGTTGTTTTATTTATTTTATTTTTTTAAATTCTGCTATTTACTTTTTTAAAAAATTTTTACTTTATTCTACTTTACAATTCTGTATTTGTTTTGCCATACATCGACATGAATCCACCACGGGTGTATATGAGCTCCCAATTCTGAATCCTCCTCCCATCTCCCACCCCACATCATCTCTCTGGAGACGATGCACCATCCCCGTGCACCAGCCCCAAGCATCCTACATCCTGTACCAAACATAGACCGGTGCCTTGTTTCTTACATGATAGTATACATCCTTCAATGCCATTCTCCCAAATCATCCCACCCTTTCCCTCTCCCTCAGAGGCCAAAAGCCCGTTCTATACATCTGTGTCTCTTTTGTTGTCTCACATACAGGGTCATCATTTCTATCTTTCTAAATTCCATATATATGTGTCAGTATACTATATAGGTGTTTTTCTTTCTGGCTTACTTCACTCTGTATAATAGGCTCCAGCATTGACAACATTTTTAAAAAATTGGCATAAGAAAGACATAGTTGAAGACACTATTAAATAAAGTAAAAGAAAAATAGAAAAATATCATGAATAAAGAAGAAGTTTATAAACAAGGCTGAGCACTGAAGAATTGATGTGCTTGAACTGTGGTGTTGAAGAAGACTCTTGAGAGTCCCTTGGACTGCAAGGAGATCCAATCAGTCCATTCTGAAGGAGATCAGCCCTGGGATTTCTTTGGAAGGAATGATGCTAAAGCTGAAACTCCAGTACTTTGGCCACCTCATGTGAAGAGTTGACTCATTGGAAAAGTCTCTGATGCTGGGAGGGATTGGGGGCAGGAGGAGAAGGGGAAGACAGAGGATGAGATGGCTGGATGGCATCACTGCCTTGATGGACGTGAGTCTGAGTGAACTCCGGGAGTTGGTGATGGACAGGGAGGCCTGGCGTGCTGTGATTCATGGGGTCGCAAAGAGTCAGACACGACTGAGCAACTGAACTGAACTGAACTATAAACAAGAAAAGGGGAAATAGAAAAAGATCTCTTAGGATTATAGAAAAGACATTTACATACCCTTANCTGGCGTGCTGTGATTCATGGGGTCGCAAAGAGTCAGACACGACTGAGCAACTGAACTGAACTGAACTATAAACAAGAAAAGGGGAAATAGAAAAAGATCTCTTAGGATTATAGAAAAGACATTTACATACCCTTAATAGATATTTATAGGCCGTCTCGAATGATTTCGAAAATGTTTCTTAAATGCAAGATTTCATAGTTATTGCAAATGGCCATTAAAATTTCTCAGAGTTCTTTAATAGTTAAAACAAAAAAGAGGCAAGTGATGAGACCATATTGATTCCATGATCTGATTAAAAAAAAAAAAACATATTCTTCTGAAAAGATAAATAACTTGCTGGAAGTTAATTAAAGGAGCAATATTATCATGTGAGTGCTTGTGCAAACATAATTTAATATCATACCAGATATTGTATTCATTGGAATTTTTTCAGAAAAATAAGATATGACTGCATCAAACATCTTACACAGATGTTTGATAAAAGTGAAGTTGTAACGTATATGACAAAAATGGAGATGTTCCAAGTCTCATAAGAATGGTTTTTAAATGGTTGCTCTTAAGCTACACATTTTTCTTATCATTTTCCCCCATGACATTATTCTTTCTATAATTATATTATTTAGCTTTTGACTTCTTATAATCTTAGAAAATCCTTAAAAACAATCCCCAGAGTGTTTGTACTTTTAAGGAACATCCTAATCCTAATGACTGTAAACAAGTCAAGAAATGATACATGTAATCAATAAATTTATTATTACTTAAATTATTCCTATTTTAATAATTACTTTTATTAAAAATATAATTTGAATTCTTTTTTAATAAATTTATTTATTTTAATTGGAGGTTAATTACTTTACAATATTGTATTGGTTTTGCTACCACTAAAACTTTTTTACTTCCTTGAAAGTCTGAAAATACGTCAGATAAAATATTTTTTCTCTTAAATAGAGAATTTTCCTTTAGTTATAGATATTTTCAGCTAAATAGCATATTCACTTGTTGGCATATTTTTACAGTAACATTGTTTTATCTTAAGCATTATCTAAATATTTAAAAAAAAGATATTCATAGAGAGGGAGTTTCAAATAGTATTTTTAGAAATTGGTGTAGGTATTGTAAAGCTTCTCTGCTTTGAATTTGGTTTATTCAAGTAATGTATAATCCTATAACAAATTCCTTTATCCTATGTATTTTATTTTATATTTAATATATATGAATAATATATGATGATTGTACCTAGTGAGAATCTCAACACGTTATTACGGTAATCTTTTATTTTTTTTCTTTTTTGTAATTTATTTATTTATTTTTAAATTTAACTTTACAATACTCTATTGGGTTTGCCATACATCG
>SJYV01051164.1:0-14341 GCA_006410875.1 Neotragus pygmaeus
GAAGGGGACGACAGAGGATGAGATGGCTGGATGACATCACAGACTCGATAGACATGAGTCTGAGTGAACTCCGAGAGATGGTAATGAACAGGGAAGCCTGGAGTGCTGCGATTCATGGGGTCACAAAGAGTTGAACACCACTGAGTGACTGAACTGAACTGACTGACAAGCCTGAGTGGAGTTTGGAATTTGAGAAGCCATCTGGAGAGAAATACAATTTTAATTATCAAAGTGGAAGATGATTTAAGTAGAAGAAACAGCAAAGAGTAAAATCCAGACTAGAATATCTCACTGTTGCATATCTAAGTTGGTTGACAGTGGTTTTGCTCCACTCTCAGCATCATCTTAACCTTTCATGGCATCAACTCATGAACTGATTAGCTGTGTATATTTTGTGTTCCAGTACAACTAATTTCTTACCCCATTACTATTTGTGTTAAAGTTGGAGAACCTGGAATGCAAGAATCTGGACAATATAATTTTCTTTTTTATAGTACTATGCCGAAATAAAAAACAAATGGTTTATAATGATCTTATGAGACCCAGCTCTTCAAGAAGAATTGATTTGAACTTGAATAGCTATGTGATAGAAAGAAATAAAAATTTTCATTAGGCAAACCCAAGTCAATATACTTATGTTCAATATAAAACAGGCAATAATAATTAAAATTTGAAATACACCAAGACATGAGAAGAGTTAGTTTTAAAATAAAATGGAGACACTAGCAAAGAATTAGAAATGCCACGATTAGCAGGTTTGATTTGGAGTGTGTTAGCAAGTGTCAAACATAGTAAATTTTAAGTAGGAATAGAACATAATCAAAATGATAGAAAGTGCTCTTACTTCTCTGTATACGGTTTGATATGAAAATGACTTTAAATGGAATATCACAATAAAGGGGGATCTCTCCAGCGTGTAGGTTTTATGTGCTGGTAAATGGTTGTACCTATGAGCCTGAAAAGGAAAAAAAGCTATGTGGAGTGTTTGTGTTAAATGCATTTATTTTACAATATTTGTTGAGGGAGAGATTTCATTCATCCATTCATTAGTTTATTCATTCACTCATATATTATCAAAAATATTTTTCAACAGCTGTAATCTTCTAGACTGCACAGTTTTACAGGCTATAGAAACTTGAATACGGCAGTGGACATAACTGAATGAAATCCTTATTTATGTGGAGTTTACCGTCTCAGCAGGGAATACAGAAAATAAAAATATATATAATATGATATCAGGTAGTAGTGAGTATATGGTATGAAGGAAAATAAGGCAAAGTTCTCTGATGTGTGGTTGTGATAGTTTAAGTAGGATATTTGAGATAAAGGGGAGAGAAGAGCCAAAGGTAACGTAAGGAAAATGAACCTTGGGGATATTGGCTGAATACTGGGAAGGGCCATGGGAGGAATGGGAGAACTCAGAATAAAGAGGTCACAGCATGGATTTTAGGCTCAGGGTGTTCTGAGTTTGAATCTCTCTACTGAGCAAAAACTTTGTGACTTTGCCAAAGTTACATAAAGTCTATGAATCTCAGGTTCATTATCTACAAAGGAAAATATCTTTCCTGTAAAGTTATTAAGCATTAATTCTTCATGAAAATATATGACTTAATTTTCTTTATAATATTCTTATCCCATTTACTGATTATAAATGTGTGTTACAAAGCCCTTTTTAGATATTATTTCATTTAATCCTCATAATAACCCTGTTGTAGATACATTATCCTCATTACACAGATGTGAACTTAAGCACAAAGAAGCTAAGTAAACATGTCTAAGTTTGCACAGTTAAGTAATGAGCCATGTTTCAAACTCCTAGGAAACTTGACTTCATGATCTAGCCGTTAAGCACTGCACTGGCCTACCCACCACAGGATTTTAGCACTTTAAGTAAAAGAAAGAAAAGTGAAGTCGCTCAGTCGTGTCTGACTCTTTGTGACCCCATGGACTGTATAGCCTACCAGGCTCCTCCGTCCCTGGGATTTTCCAGGCAAGAGTACTGGAGTGGGTTGCCATTTCCTTCTCTAGGAGATCTTCCCAACCCAGGGATTGAACCCGGGTTTCCCACATTATAGGCAGATGCTTTACCATCTGAGCCACCAGGGACTGAAATCCTTATTATTTAAATGAAGGTTCTAGAGTAGATAGGTCCTCACTATAATCCATTCTTGCATTCTGTGATCCATGAGCACAGTGAGAAAGTAGATCTTATCTGAGAAGAAGTGAGGCCAGAACAACTGGACAGGGCCAGAACTTGGTTGTTCTGAAACGTTAGCTTCTGGACACAGTTTAGAATGATCAGAAATACTTGGATATTTGTACTAACAAGGAAAGTGATTGGCTGTTTTATACCCATCTTATTACTTACAGACTTCTTCTCATGAATGTGCCAAATTTGCATATTTTAAACATGGAATTTAGCTTGGCATAGACAAATTCACGATCTTTGTGATGCTTGTTCTGAGAACTTGATCCGCTTGTTTTTTTTTTGGAGAACTGGATCCTCTTGTTTGTGTTCTAAATATTAAGTATGCTGCTGCTGCTAAGTTGCTTCAGTCGTGTCCAACTCTGTGCGACCCCATGGATGGCAGCCCACTAGGCTCTTTTGTCCCTGGGATTCTCAAGGCAAGAATACGAGTGGGTTGCCATTTCCTTCTCCAATGCATGAAAGTGGAAGTGAAGTCGTGCCCAACTCAGCGACCCCATGGACTGCAGCCTACTAGGCTCTTCCGTCCATGGGATTTTCCAGGCAAGAGTACTAGAGTGGGTTGCCATTGCCTTCTCCGAGAAAATATTAAGTATAAAAGAAGGTAAATAAAGATTCTGAACCTAAGAAACTGCAAGCACAGAGAGTACATATCCACCAAGAAAAAACATTTTTGTGTATATGTTGGTAGTGAGGGGTGAGAATTGCTGCAAAAATACAGCAACATCACAGAATAAAGTAGAAAATCATAGACATACTTCGTGGAATGAAAAAGGATTAAAAAAAAAAAGGAAACTTCTTCAGGGATCTTATGATTTCTCATGACCCTCTCCCATCTCTGTGCTAAATGTTCCTCTTCTAAGTCTTAATAAACTTTCAGCAAACTTTCATAATGCTTTAAGGAAACACAGCTGCTTCGACCTTGGTCCTAACAGGAAACAAATTAACCTTAGACTGTGCAGATAAAAAAATTAATAAACGGGGAACACTAGCAGAGATGTGGGCAGGAGTAAGTGAATATAAAAAAGTTAGAGACATTCTCAGAAACTACCAGTGGGGAACCATTGCTGTCATTTATCATAACTGTTGATGGAGAAAATGTATAATATGAATAGTAATCCCCATAAACAAAGTTTCTTATCCATTTATGTCTCTACTGATCTATCCATTTAGTATTTGCTTACTTCTTGGTCTTATTTGGCATTGTTTCTTCTACTACTAGTTTCTTCTCAAACTTCTAGTTAGTGTATATGTGTATAGCTGGATTAATAGGTGAGACTAGATTCAAAATATATGACAGCTTCACAGGTGGTGCTAGTGGTAAAGAACCTGACTGCAGTGCAGAAGACGTAATGAGATGTGGGTTCGATCTGATCCCTGGTTTGGGAAGATCCCCTGGAGGAGGGCCTGGCAACCCACTCCAATATTCTTGCCTGGAGAATTCCATGGACAGAGGAACCTGGTGGGCTACAGTTCATACAGTTCAAGAGTCAGACACAACTAAAGCAACTTAGCATGAACGCATATGAAAAGAAATAGTCTGAATCTAAAAATTCCATCAGTCAATTTCATCGTTTGTAAGATAATCAAACTCTGTCGGGTCTATTAGTTTTTGACAGACCAGAACATTTGCAAACTGTAGTGTGTTTTAACTATGTCAGATTTGGGGGTCAACATGCAAGGGATAAAGTTTTAATCCCCTACATTGACTATGGTATGAGGACCTTCTAAACTGCAAGTTTGCATACAAAATATATAATTTGTATATATTATATATATATAATATATTTAAATATATATATACTATAAATACATATTGTATATATTTTTATATATTTAAAATATAATACACAAATATACAAAAATATATAAAATATATAATATATATATAAAGTACCAGTATGAGAAGCAAATGGTTCAAAGCTATGACATTATTCATAAAAGTACAAGTACCTTGTAAATATATGTAAATTAGCTATCTGCAACATTATGAAATCTTCATAGCTATATACATCCTAAATTAGACATCCTTTTTAGCAAAAATAGGTGACACAATATAAGTCCAGTGAAAATCAGAGACTATTTGTTCTTATATATTCCTAAATAAAAAGGCTTAGTTTCCCATATTCTAAGATTTATCAACTTAGAAACAAAATAATTAAAAAATTATAAAGGAAAGGCATCCAATAAAGCATTATTTCCCATTAACAAGCAAGGAGTGAGAAAAATACTTACCAAAAAATTCCCAAAAGTTATGAAAGATAGAATTTGTGCATTTAGGAATATTCAGCAGTCAGGGTCATTTCCTGCCATGTAAAGAACACATTTTACTCCAAAGTGCCCATAAGGCACCACTTTACATGGGCTGGAATAATGAATGTTAGTAATGATTATATTATCACAGAAAGGTTAAATTACATTTGCTGTGATTTGCTCAAGATGGCAGGGTTTTATATAATGTATTCTAAAAAGATATTCATTCAAAATGGTTAAAAGTTTAATGACATTGTGAAACTTTGAGAATTATTTGGAAAACATAGCTCTCAATAGCTATACTATACTATTCCACTGATTTACAGTATAGAAAGTCAGAGGTGACAATCAGGCATTTGTCTGGCTTCCTGACACACGTGTGTTTACAGAGCTGAGTCTAAAGTAATGGACTCCTCCAAGTCCTGGGTGCCTTGTCACCTTGTTGAAGAAGCTTGGCCAACCTTGTCTTTAAGACTTGAAACTTTAAGTAGCACAGTCAAGGAGGTGAGCAGCCGATGACAGGATACTTAATAAAAAATTACCATGTCCTGCTACTTCTATGAATAGTGTGCAGGTTGTGTTCTAAGATTCTATATTGTTGTGTCTAGTGAGAGTTCACCTATGGTGCCTGCAGCCCATTTGCACACGTTGCTGCTGCTAAGTCGCTTCAGTCGTGTCCAACTCTGTGCGACCCCATAGACGGCAGCCCACCAGGCTCCCCTGTCCCTGGGATTCTCCAGGCAGCCCACCAGGCTCCCCCGTCCCTGGGATTCTCCAGGCAAGAACACTGGAGTTGGTTGCCGTTTCCTTCTCCAATGCATGAAAGTGAAAAGTGAAAGTAAAGTCGCTCAGTCGTGTCCAACTCCTAGCAACCCCGTGGACTGCAGCCTACCAGGCTACTCCATCCTTGGGGTTTTCCAGGCAAGAGTACTGGAGTGGGGTGCCATTAAATTCCGACCCTGTACCAGGCGTAGTGTATTAGGCCTGTGTTAGACATTCTGGATATAAAGGTAAATGGTGGAATAGCCTGAAAAAAAGCATTGATTTTAATTTTCTGTAGGTTCATTATAAACTCCTACCCTGTCACACACACACACACACACACTTCAAGAAGTGATATGGTACCATCCCGTGTTCTAGGCCTTCTTATGTTCTAAGAAAGAGCTCAAAGATTTGTGATTTAGAAAGTTTAGATTCAGGAGATAAAGTGTTAGACTATGGACCAGGAATTAAAAGGTAACTGAATCTATGTCCCAAAGGTGGAAGGACCAGAGAAAGGACACTGAAGAGATGTGGCCTCCTAGAGCCGCTAGGTTTAAGAGACATGGCAGTTAAAGGGCCTTGGCCAAATAAAGCATGAAGTCACTCAGTCGTGTCTGACTCTTTGCAACCCCATGGACTGTAGCTCACCAGGTTCCTTGGTCCATGGGATTTTCCAGGCATGAATACTTGAGTGGGTTGCCATTTCCATCTCCAGGGGATCTTCCCGACCCAGGGATCGAAGCCAGGTCTCCCACCTTGTAGGCAGACGCTTTACCATCTGAGCTACCAGGGAAGCATAGGGAAGAGGATTCTATGAGCAGAGGAGTTTAATAGGATCACTTGAATTTGGTTAATAAGTTTCTCAAAGAACTAAAACCAGACCCCACTCTCTATATTTCTGTACAGTCTAAACATCCTGGGACTACTGAAAAGCACTGGAAGTGGTAAGCAGGGCAGACTCCTAGTGAGGATTTAGAACAATATTTAATTTGAATTTGAAACATAAAATAAAGTCATATTCATGCTTCTCTAGTGTTGTGATGCATTTTCATATCCATCAGAAATAGTAGGTCATGGATCCTGCCTTAGAGGTGCTTGCAGCCTAGAAGGATAATTCCCATAAATAATAACTAATCACTCTGTCCAACTTTACTGATTGATTCTCTGATGTTCATGATAAAACCCGAAAGGTGAAAATAGTCTGTACTTTACAACTGACGGAACATACAGGATGACACATATTAATGAAAGTGTATGAGATGTCTATAAATTGAATAACAATAACAACGACAAAGCAAATGCTGAAAGAAAACACTTTTAAGTGCTACTGTGGAGGAATGGCTCCATTTTATTTATTTAAAAACTTTTTTCACACAATTTTCCAAATACTTTGGAAATTGTATAAAATGAGTGACAGCTCCTTTAAATAGCAATTGCTGTCAATAGCTCTCAGTTTGATGGAATGTTATCTTTAGGGAACAACAACAACAACAACAAAAAGTAAACAATTTCCACTGTGCCCTAAAGGTCTACCAAAGAAAATGATATGCACTGCCCCAGAGTTAAGATCTGAAGGCCAGAAGGAATGAAGGTCACCACGTGTGGCTGTCTTCTGTCAAATGCCAAATGCTCTTTGACACAGTTGTGGGAACTCTAGCGTGAAAAGATGCATGCTTTTGGCTTAGAAATTTTTCACTTGCATTTTCAACAAGGTGGAAGGATTACTTGGAAAGAATCCTTTCCCTGGTTCGTAATATAGAAAGATATGATGTGAAATAATTAATACATTAAAAGACTGAGGAACCTTGATTCACTTTGTTTTCCATCTTGAAGCATTGGATCAAAGCTACCTGAGACCTGTCTTCAAAACAGCTTCTCTCAGAGGAAATTGATATAAAGGGATAGGTCAGAAGGTGCCAGCAACCCCAGCTACAAGATAAATGGCAATTAAAACTAGCCAGAGGCCTTCCTTTTTAAAAAATCAGAATTCTGGGTAAATGGACTTTAGCAGTTCACAGTTCTAGTCACTCTCTGAACTAGAGGCATTCTTTCTACAACATTCTTGACAGAAAGTTAATTCTACCTCTGTCTGAACTCATCCTGTACTTTGTGAGTCAGATTGATTAACAGGAAATGTATTGCCATAGAAGTTCTACTCATAGCTCTTGTTTCTAGAACATAGTATGTAATCTACTTCCCCTTTTATATGAGAGCCCTTAAATAGTTTAGAGATAACTATGGTCCTTCTCCCCCAAAACACTTTAGTTCAGATCTATTCAAATATGTCATTCTATTTGTTCTCTCATTGATGGTACTGCCATTTCCAGTTTCCTTCTTAAATTGTGTGTAAAGTAGTGAGGTATATAATCTGACTTGGTTAATTGAGTAGGATTATTTCTTATTTTGTACTTTAATAGTCTTTCCAAATTAATGACTTTATGATCTCTCAAACAATGCATTATAAAATTTCATTACTACAAATACATATAAAAAACAAAGCCATAACTCAGACAAATTCCCTCCACTCATAAATAACTACTTTTCACATTTGGTGATTACTTTAGTCATCTCTCCATGCATATATATATATATATATATATACACACTTGACTCTACATATAAATTGTATCTTAAATATGTCTACTACTCTTCTTCTCTATTTTTCACTATAGTGATGTGTATAGTTATACCTCATTTGGTTTAAATTTGCCTTTCCCTGATGGTTAAGGATAATGAATCTCTTTTCATGTGTTTATTTACCATCTGTATATCCTCTTCAGTATATTCTCTTCAAAAATCTCTGTTAATGTACCTGTCTATTTTCTATTTGGATTTTTAAAACATTTACTATTGGATTTTAGGATTTCTTTGTACTCTGGGTATTATTCTTATTTTGTTTTTGTGGTTTGTAAATATTTTCTCCCAGTGTGTGGTTAATCTTTTCATCATCTTCACATTGTCTTTCAAAGAGCAAAAGTTTTAAAATTTATCAATTTTAAGTTTTTAATTTTACCAACTTTTTTATGGACCACTCTTTAGGTCTCAAGTCCAAGAGCTTTTTCCTTAGTCCTAAAATCTAGAAGATTTTCTCCAGTAGTAATTTCTCAAAGTTTTCTAGATTTTTGTTTTATGTTTATATGTGTGATCCATGTTGAGTTAATTATTGTATAAGATGCAGTATTTTAGATTGAGATTTACTTTTATTGTCTCCAGTATCCCTGTCTCTTATACACATCTAGATGTGTATAAGAGACAGCTCCAATATTCTTGCCTGGAGAATTCCATGGACAGAGGAACCTGGTGGGCTACAGTTCATACAGTTCAAGAGTCAGACACAACTAAAGCAACTTAGCATGAACGCATATGAAAAGAAATAGTCTGAATCTAAAAATTCCATCAGTCAATTTCATCGTTTGTAAGATAATCAAACTCTGTCGGGTCTATTAGTTTTTGACAGACCAGAACATTTGCAAACTGTAGTGTGTTTTAACTATGTCAGATTTGGGGGTCAACATGCAAGGGATAAAGTTTTAATCCCCTACATTGACTATGGTATGAGGACCTTCTAAACTGCAAGTTTGCATACAAAATATATAATTTGTATATATTATATATATATAATATATTTAAATATATATATACTATAAATACATATTGTATATATTTTTATATATTTAAAATATAATACACAAATATACAAAAATATATAAAATATATAATATATATATAAAGTACCAGTATGAGAAGCAAATGGTTCAAAGCTATGACATTATTCATAAAAGTACAAGTACCTTGTAAATATATGTAAATTAGCTATCTGCAACATTATGAAATCTTCATAGCTATATACATCCTAAATTAGACATCCTTTTTAGCAAAAATAGGTGACACAATATAAGTCCAGTGAAAATCAGAGACTATTTGTTCTTATATATTCCTAAATAAAAAGGCTTAGTTTCCCATATTCTAAGATTTATCAACTTAGAAACAAAATAATTAAAAAATTATAAAGGAAAGGCATCCAATAAAGCATTATTTCCCATTAACAAGCAAGGAGTGAGAAAAATACTTACCAAAAAATTCCCAAAAGTTATGAAAGATAGAATTTGTGCATTTAGGAATATTCAGCAGTCAGGGTCATTTCCTGCCATGTAAAGAACACATTTTACTCCAAAGTGCCCATAAGGCACCACTTTACATGGGCTGGAATAATGAATGTTAGTAATGATTATATTATCACAGAAAGGTTAAATTACATTTGCTGTGATTTGCTCAAGATGGCAGGGTTTTATATAATGTATTCTAAAAAGATATTCATTCAAAATGGTTAAAAGTTTAATGACATTGTGAAACTTTGAGAATTATTTGGAAAACATAGCTCTCAATAGCTATACTATACTATTCCACTGATTTACAGTATAGAAAGTCAGAGGTGACAATCAGGCATTTGTCTGGCTTCCTGACACACGTGTGTTTACAGAGCTGAGTCTAAAGTAATGGACTCCTCCAAGTCCTGGGTGCCTTGTCACCTTGTTGAAGAAGCTTGGCCAACCTTGTCTTTAANAAGCTCTAACATAAGACACTGCCAGGATCGCGCACAGAACAAAGGACAGAACAAAATTAGCCTGCTGCAGACCATCCCCCTCTAGTGACAGGCAGCCAGAGCCAGAAAGGCCAGAAGGGGGCAATCGCAGCCCCAGAAAAACTTCCAAACTGCAAGCAAGCTTCTTTGCTAACTAAGACTTCTTGGGGTTCTGGACAGTCACCATCTGCCTAATAAAGGGAGCCAGTTGTACACCCAGAAAACTGAGCATCAGGGTCAGGAAAGACGATAAGTCACAGCGACTGTGCTCGCCAAACTCCCGAGCTGCTCAGACCTGGGAAGGGCACAAAACGTAGGCCCAACCTAGTCTGCACCTCTGAGGACTACATGAGTGCCTGAGCTTGAGCGGCTTAGACCGGGGAGGTGCATGCAGCTCAGGGCCAGCCTCAGACGGCTCCCAGTGGAGCAACCTAGAGCCTGAGTGGTGTGTGCCACGAGCAGGGACAGACCCAGCGGGGCAGAGACACTACGACACACACCAGTGCTATTTAATTGCAGCATCCCTCCCTCCTCACAGCGCGACTGAACAAGTGAGCCTAAAAAAAAAAAAAAAGTGTCCACCACCATCCCCCTTATGTCAGGGTAGAAAACAGACACTGAAGAGACCAGCAAACAGAAGAAGCTAAAAGAGAGGGAACCACCTTGGAAGTATAGATCTTAAGAAATATAAGTCAGACTAAGGAACTATCTGAAAATGAACTGACCCCACATTGACCACAACAACACCAGAGAAGTCCCAGATTTACCTTTACTATTTTTACGATCATTCTTTTTTTCTCTTTTTTTAAATTTTATTTTAACATTTTTTTTTATTTTTTAAGTTCTTAAAGCAAATGCCATATATATTTCTTTGTGGTGTTTTTTTTTTTTTTTTTTAATAATTCATGTGACTGTTTTTTTCTTTCTTCCTCTTCGTCTTTTCTTTAATATTGTATTTTTGAAAATCCAATCTCTACTTCAGATTTTTATTCTCTGCTTTTGGGTATTTGTTATCAATTTTGTACCTTTAAAAATCCAATCTTTAGTACCCATTTTTACTTGAGAATGAGATTACTGGCTTGACTGCTCTCTTCTCCTTTGAACTCTCTTTTTTCTCCACCAGGCTGCCTCTGTCTCCTCATCCCGTCTTCTTTTCTCTACCCAGCTACGTGATCTCTGTGTGTTCCAGATGGTGAAGAACACATAGGGAACTTTTTACTGGCTGTATCTGTCTCTCTCCTTTTCATTTCCCTCTTTTACCTTCCTGGCCACCTCTGTCTCCTTCTTCCCTCTCCTATTCTCTGTACAACTGCGTGAACATCTCTGAACAGTCCAGACAATGGAGCACACACAAGGAAGTGATTACTGCCTAGCTTGCTATCTCCTCTTCTGATCCCACCTCATCTCATTCCAGTCACTTCATCTCATTCCAGTCACCTCTAACGCCATCCTCCCTCTTCTCTTCTCCATGTAACTCAGTGAGCCTCTTTGGGTGTCCCTCAATGTAGAGAAACTTTTCATTTCTAACCTAGATGTTTTATCATCGGTGCTGTATAAATGGAGAAATCTTAAAGCTACAGTAAAAATAAAACTGAAAGAAGCAGTAAAAATAAAACTGAAAGAAGCAGGAGACTTAAGTCCAAATCCTGAGAACATCGAAGAACTCCTGACTCCAGGGAACAGTAATCGATAGGAGCTCATCAAACGCCTCCATACCTACACTGAAACCAAGCACCACTCAAGGGCCAACAAGTTCCAGAGCAAGACATGCCACTCAAATCCTCCAGCAACACAGGAACACATGCCTGAGCTTCAAAATACAGGCAGCTCAAAACTACTCCAAAACCATTGACATATCATAACTCATTACTGGACACTTCATTGCAATCCAGAGAGAAGAAATACAGTTCCAGCAACCAGAACTACAGCACAAGCTTCCCTAACCAAGAAACTTTGACAAGCCACCCATAAAACCCCATCCACAGTGAAGAAACTCCATAATAAAGAGAACTCCACAAATTCCCAGAATACAGAAAGGCGATCCCAAACGCAGTAATATAACCAAGATGAAGAGACAGAGGAATACCCAGCAGGAAAAGGAACAGGAGAAATGCCCACCAAACCAAACAAAAGAGGAAGAGATAGGGAATCTACCTGAGAAAGATTTCCGAATAATGATAGTGAAAATGATCCAAAATCTTGATATCAAAATGGAATCACAGATAAATAGTCTGGAGACAAGGAGTGAGAAGATGCAAGAAAGGTTTAACAAGGACCTAGAAGAAATAAAAAAGAGTCAGTATATAATGGATAATGCAATAAATGAGATCAGAAACACTCTGGAGACAACAAATAGTAGAATAACAGAGGCAGAAGGTAGGATTAGTGAAATAGAAGATAGAATAGTAGAAATAAATGAATCAGAGAGGGGAAAAGAAAAACGAATTAAAAGAAATGAGGACAATCTGAGAGACCTCCTGGNGAAACACTCTGGAGACAACAAATAGTAGAATAACAGAGGCAGAAGGTAGGATTAGTGAAATAGAAGATAGAATAGTAGAAATAAATGAATCAGAGAGGGGAAAAGAAAAACGAATTAAAAGAAATGAGGACAATCTGAGAGACCTCCTGGACAATATGAAACGCTCCAACATTCGAATTATAGGAGTCCCAGAAGAAGAAGACAAAAAGAAAGACCATNGTTTGTGTGTCAATTCCTCCACTGAACTTGATTAATGACGCTATATAGTAAACCTTAATATTGGGTAGAGTACTTTTTCTCACTTTATTTTTCTTTGTCAAGATTATTTTAGCTATTTTAAGGCCTGTGTCTTTTTTCATACAAATTTTAAAATAACCTTGTCTCTTTCTTAAAACACTTACTGGGATTTTGATAGGAGCTGTGTTAAGCCTATAGATCAACTTGGGGAGAATGGCTATCCTTATTATGATGAGTGTTCCACTCCATGAATATAGTATGTCTTTCCATTTGGGTTGTCTTTGATTTCTTTCATCACCATTTTATAATTTTTAGCACACAGATCCCACTGCAGTTAAGTATTCCATTTTTAAAGATTACATTTGTTAAGTAATATCTAAGTGTTATATTTTCTTTGAAATAATTATAATTTAAAAAATTTGTTTCCACATGGACAGTGTTAGTATATAGAAATGTGATTGATATTTGTGTGTTAATTTTGTGTCCTATGACTTTTCTGGAAGCACTTGTGAAACTAGATTTGTTTTTGAGGATTTCTTTGGATTTTCTATGTACACAGTCATGTCATCTGCATACGAGAGTTGCTTTCTTTCTTTCCAATCTGTGTGATTTTTATATACATATTCATTTGTATACTTTATATATTTTGTATGTAAATTCAAGTATTTGTCTTATTATGCCAGTTGGAACTTCCAGTACTATATTTAATAATAGCGATGAGAAAATAAATTTTTGACTTGTTCCTGATCTTATGGGAAAGCATTCTGTTTTTCATCATTGACGATGTTAGCTATAGGTTATTTTACATATTCTTTACCAAGGTTTAGGTAATTCCCTGTATCCCCAAGTTTTATTATGAATGAGTACTAGATTTTTTCAAGTGCTTTTTTCAGTTTTAATTGATATAATCATTTACTTTTTGTTCCTTAGACTGTTGATATTAAGAGACAAGAAGTGATCTCTGGGAATCACAAGAAGTGATTTCCTGGAGGAGGGAATGGCAACCCACTCCAGTATTCTTGCCAGAAGAACAGAGGAGCCTGGTAGACTTAGCACACACAGCCTGTTTATGTAGTTGATTACATTTAATGGTTTTCTAAGTGAAATAACCTTGCATATTTGCAATAAATTCTACTTGATAATGATATATAATTCTTTTTATGCATTTTTGGATTTTGTTTACCAGTATTTTGTTGAGGATTTCTGTGTCTAAATTCTTGAGAGATACTGGTCTATAATATTCTTTTTTTGCATTTTCTTGATGTAGTTTTAATATCAGAGTAATATTGGTCTCATGAAATGAGATANGTAGTTGATTACATTTAATGGTTTTCTAAGTGAAATAACCTTGCATATTTGCAATAAATTCTACTTGATAATGATATATAATTCTTTTTATGCATTTTTGGATTTTGTTTACCAGTATTTTGTTGAGGATTTCTGTGTCTAAATTCTTGAGAGATACTGGTCTATAATATTCTTTTTTTGCATTTTCTTGATGTAGTTTTAATATCAGAGTAATATTGGTCTCATGAAATGAGATAGGAAGTGTTCCCTCTTCTTCTGTTTTCTGGAAGTGATTGTGTAAAATTGGTGTTAATTCTCCATTAAATGTTTAGTAAAACTGTCCAGTGAAATCATCTTAGTGTGGAGTTTTCTTTCCTAAAGATTTAAATTATGAATTCTATTTCTTAAATGGTTATAGTGCTTTTCAGATTCTCTGCTTCGTCTTGGTTGAATTTTGGTAATTTGTGGGTTTTGAGGAAAGTCATCAAATGTATTTGTGTAAAATTATTTATATTATTCCTCTATTATCCTT
>SJYV01051165.1:0-60272 GCA_006410875.1 Neotragus pygmaeus
TTTTACAAGTGGTTGACCAGTTTTCCCAGCACCACTTGTTAAAGAGATTGTCTTTAATCCATTGTATATTCCTGCCTCCTTTGTCAAAGATAAGGTGTCCATAGGTGTGTGGATTTATCTCTGGGCTTTCTATTTTGTTCCATTGATCTATATTTCTGTCTTTGTGCCAATACCATACTGTCTTGATGACTGTGGCTTTGTAGTAGAACCTGAAGTCAGGTAGATTGATTCTTCCAGTTCCATTCTTCTTTTTCAAGATTGCTTTGGCTATTCGAGTTTTTTTGTATTTCCATACAAATTGTGAAATTATTTGTTCTAGCTCTGTGAAAAATACCATTGGTAGCTTGATAGGGATTGCATTGAATCTATAAATTGCTTTGGGTAGTATACTCATTTTCACTTTTATACTTATAACTTTTGTGCAACCCTTAAACCAAAAGATCTTTCCATTGGATGTTGAAGAATCTTTTTAAACATACCATGTGCAGAAGTGACCTCCTAATATTTCACTCTAACCCCACACCTACTATTTCTAGAGTCTTTCCTATTTTGGTTAATGATAAAACCAACATTCTTTCAGTGTTTCAAATAAAAAATGTTGATGTCATCTTTAACTCTTTCTTTTGTCCCCCACATCCAGCACCTCAGCATATCCTGTTAGCTTTATTATCTTCCAAATACATTCTTTCAGTAATCTTTTCTCACAACCCCCTCTGTTCCCATCCTGGTTCAGGTCACTGTTTCTTTCCGTCTGAAGTAGCTTCTCTACCCAGCTCTGTCCTTTCGTCCTTGATGCCTTAAAATTCATTTTCAGCACAGTTGTCCAACACAGTAGTCCAAGGAACTCCCTCTAAACTAAATCAGTTCTCAATATTTCTCTGCTACAGTGCCCAGTGGTTTCCACTGAGCTCTGAATAGTGTGCTTCTATTTTGACTGCAGATGTAATTTCATTTTACTCTCCCTTATTTAGATCTTTCCAGCCACATGGACTCCTGTCAAATACACAGGTATGCTCTTACCTTGAGGCACGGCTATCTTCTATTCCCCTCTGCCAGAAGTGCTCTTCACTGGTTATCTACTATACAGAAATCTTTTAGATCATCAGAAGAATTTCATCCACTCCAAGAGACCCATCTTGACCATATTATTTAAAATTGCAAGTGTTCTCAACTTTTCCTTGTCACTCACCTGATTTTATCTTTCCTCCTATCACTAATCTATCTTACACATTATATATTTTACATATTTAAATTGTGACTGTCTCCTCTTCCATTGGGCTTCCCTTGTAGCTCAGTCAGTAAAGAATCTGCCTGTAGTACAGGAGACCCGGTTTCAATCCCTGGGTTGGGAAGATCCCCTGGAGAAAGAAATGGCAACCCACTCCAGTATCTTTGCCTGGAAAATCTCATGGACAGAAGAGCCTGGTGGGCTGCAGTCCCTGGAGTCACAAAGAGTCAGGCACGACTGAGCGACTAACACTTACTTAACTCTCCCATTATGACAAAAAGTTATACATGGACAAGGATCTTAGTTGATTTGCTGATTAGTTGATTTTAGTAACTAGGTGATTAATTTGTACATAGCAAGATGATAAAGAATTGCAGTATTCAAGAAAATATTTAAAATTAATAAACAGAAAAATCAATAAAATTGTTAAATATGAATATTAGTTTAATGTTATAAATTAGTTTTATGATACATATTATGTTAGTTTCTTGAAACTAATTTGATATTACATTTAATAATAGAAACACATTTGCTTTTTTGTGTGTTTCACTTATTTTCAAATATACTCTTTTGAATTTGAGTGTAAGAACTGCAATTTCAGACTCCACCAGAATCACTTCTTTTAATTTTCTTATTAACAATAAAATTGTTTTCTTTTTATTTTGATGGGCCACTCAGTATAATAGTAAAACTCAAGCTATAAAATGCAAAAAGAAAGCACATTTTTTGTATACTTGTTACTCCACTTATTGACAATGAAGTTTAGATAATTGATATGTAAAAGATGACAAATGTCCCCCATGCATCAACTTATCATATGGATATGGCAGAGAAAGCATGCATTGTTTGATGACCCCATGCTCTAAAAGGTGCAGACTCATTTTCATTCATGATTTTCCTATTTGGACTCGTGAAACCTGTCTTACCATGCCAAGAGAAGTTTTCTGTCCTTCACCTCTCTTGAAGTTGACTGTAAACGCAAATGCAAACACAGGCAATTAAAATGTATGTCAGTACTCAATTACAAGGATGTCATGTGGGTCACTTAGAATATGTTTATACTATTTTTAAGATCATTATCCAAATGAAAATACAAAATTCATAATTCCCCCAGAAGTGGAAAATATGTCTGAAGACCCCCAGGATCCACAAATCACAGTTTAAGAAGCATTCTTTATACCACAAAGATTTTGTAAGACAAAGTATGATAAATGACACTTAGAAATAGTACAATAGATTCAATTGAAAGAGAGAGACATTCAATTTATGAAAAAGGGCAGGATTTTTAAAGAAGTGACATCTTTGCTAAGGCCAATTTAGCAAGGTGGTAAAGGAAGTGAAGAGGAAGTTAATTCAAGTAGAGAAAATTGCAAAGAATTAGAAACAAGGAAGCCCTGGGTTTCTCAAGAAACTTCAAAAACTTTTGCTGGAAAGCAGCAAACAGTAAAGAGATTAATGAAGATTTGCATATAGAGATAATCAGGATATTTGATATATTGAGAAATACTGATGGCCAGTAGATATACACCTGCCAGGCACTATTCTAAGTCCTTTACACAGAGCAACCTATCTATGTTCATATGCTCAGTCGTGTCCAACTCTTTGCGACCCCGTGGACTACAGAATGCCAGGCTTCCCTGTCCATCACTATCTCTCAGAGTTTGACCATGTTCATGTCCATTGAGTTGGTGATGTCATGCAACCATCTCATCCCCTGCCACCTGGTCTCATCAGTACAATAACCATTTGAAGTATGACTGTTCTCAAATTCTCTTCTTTAGTGAGTCTGAGAAAGGTTCAGCAACTTTCTCAAGGCCACACAACTGGACAGTTTCCATAGTTTGATTCCTGAGTCCGTGTTAACCACTATGTTCCAGGCCTCTAAGTACATAGCTCAATGCCTATCGAGGATTACAGTCCAGTAGAACACAATAAATCATTAAGCGTTGATGTAGCAGAAAAGGTACAGAATACTCAGGAGTAGGCAGAAATAGTTTGAAATAAAGATCTCCTAAATGTTCATAAAATATCTCCCACCTTCAGTTTTTTCATTAGGCCACAGCATGAGAAAAGAGTTACCAAAGATCTTTTACATTTTAACAAACCGCATTATAATAAGGTGTGTTTCTCATTTCCTTCTTTCTGTTACCAGCCTTTCCCCTCCCGCTGCTTCCCAACAGTCACCTCATCAGAGCTTTTCCTTTCATTGCAAGCACTATAACTCATCTGACTGCTCATTTATCTTTTTTTTCAAGAACTAAATATTTTAGTAGTTTGTTGTCCCATGAATCTGGTGTGAGAAATTGTTGGCCTTCAGTCATCTCATGAACACTAAAACTGATCCACATAAACTGGAAATATCATGCTAAGATTTTCCTTTTTAGTGTTCTTCACCCTCAGGAGTATAAGGAACCCTTAGATTAAAATGTTTAAAATTTCCAAAAAAGTCAAGCACATAAGAGGCAAAGCTGTTTTATTTTTCTCCTTAGTAAGTCCTTTACATATCTTTTTGTATTCTCTCATCTGTCAACCGGAATGAAAAATAGTAGGGCCTTGATGCATAAATTAAAATTCATTTTAATTTTAATAAATATGGCATGGACATTTTTGTTCTCCACACATTCTTTTTACTGAAACATGCAGTCTGGTAACTGATCAAAGCGTTATTTCTAGGTAACACACCAAATATAAAGACAGTTCATATAACCTTACAATATAATACATATTTAAAAATATCAAGTCACTTAATATTTAGCTTTAATTCTGCTAAATAAATTTAGATCATCATATGAAAATATTTATCCTTCTGGTAAAAAAGTTTTTTCTTACTTGAAAAAATAAAGTGGAGTATGTGTTATATCTCTTTTTGTGCTTAAGTGAATGTAGGGAAAGGATGTGAGAAGTAATAACATGTATAATTTATGTTTATAATGATAAGTCTATATTATCAAGGAAATTTTAAGTTTTGCTAAGTATTCTGTTTTATAAAAACATTTTGAATGATTATAATTAGAATCATTAAATATTTTCAATTATCTAAACAGTAATAAAAGTCATTCACGAATAGCTTCTGCAGTAGAAACAATCCGGCTCAATGTTGTGTACATGATCTGTGCAGTAGAACTGAGAAAGGAAAGGTTATGGTGCATTTTCAAATGCAAGAAAAACTGACACTTTGCGGAGATCAAGGCGATAAAATGTAGCCATTCCAAGATGCTGCTGCTAAGTCACTTCAGTCGTGTCCAACTCTGTGCGACCCCATAGACGGGAGCCCACCAGGCTCCCTGGAACCTGGGATTCCCCAGGCAAGAACAGTGGAGTGGGTTGCCATTTCCTTCTCCAGTGCATAAAAGTGAAAAGTGAAAGTGAAGCCGCTTAGTCATGTCCTACTCTTAGCGGCCCCATGGACTGCAGCCCACCAGGCTCCTCCGTCCATGGGAGTTTCCAGGCAAGATTACTGGAGTGGGTGCCATTGCCTTCTCCCATTCCAAGCTAAAAAGTGTATATTGATGTATTCAGTACTTAAGATGGATAGCAGGTGAGAAGTAGCTGTGTAGCACAGGGAACCCAGTCTGACACTCTGGGATGACCTGGTGGGATGGAATGGGGATAAGGGGAGGCAGGCTGCTCTGTCCATGGGATTTCCCAGCCAAGAATACTGGAATGGTTTGCATTTCCTTCTCTAGGGGCTTTTCCTGACCCAGGGATCGAACTCACATCTTCTGCTTGGCAAGCAGATTCTTTACCTCTGAGCCACCTGAAAAGCCTGAAGACAATCCAAACATGATCAAAAAATAAACTTGGAGACTCACAGTCAGGATGACAGATTAAAATCCTCTCAATTACTCCCCACTTCAGACCCCATGAAAAAGGAACCATAAAAAAAAAAAAAAACTGTAAATTTAAAGATACTAAATGATCACTTAGGAAAGCTGATACGCTGCTGAACTTACTAAAACATACACTAAAGATTCATAAATTGCTGTTACCTAAGACCATGCAGAGGAGTGATGTTAGGGATGAAAACTGTAATAGGGACAGAAATTCCACTTAAAGACCCTTTTCACACTTCCACGTTCACATCCGAGTTCCCACTTTGAGCAGTCAGAAGACAGACTTACCAAATTCTGGCAAAAGATGAGACAGTTATTTACTGTAAAAGATATTTCCTTAAAGACTCTGGAATCAGAACCTAAACATAACTGAGGACAGATGTGTTAAAAAGAAAACAATTAAGTGAGAATATATATCCTCTCTAGGGGCCTTCAGAGGCCCCTAGACCACTCTTTAAAATTACTTCTTGATCCAACAATCTCATTTTGAGGAAATGTTTCAAAAGATATATTAATACCATATCCTTATTATAGAATGCTAGGCATCTATTTAAATTATTTATTCAATTTATAATCAATACAGCAAAATGTAACCCCTTACAAATTCTAAGTGAAAAAATAGAAATTTTGAGAATAATATCTTTAAAATGTTCACATTGGTTTTAAGAAAAAAGGCAGGGGAGGAAGAAAACGATTCCTCCATGTATAACATACGTATCTGTATAGTTACGTAAATGTGCAGAATAACATGAAGCAATACCTTGAAAATTGTTGATTTCAGTAATATTATCAGCCAAATGGAGACAAGCACTTTAGTCTGTGTACGATATCCAGCCCAGTGTTAAAAATATACGAGATAGATTATTATGTTCTCATCCTACATTTTATAGATACTTCCATTTTAGCACCTATAAACTTTGATTGAACCTACATGTTTACTTATCTTCTACCCATTTGATATTCTGTAAATTAGGTTGAACCATATGAAATTGTTTGTTTTTAACCATTTCGACCTACATATGCTTTACCCTGTTATTTATCTGTTTATTTCTTTATTGATATTTTACTCCGAAATAAAGGAAATTCTCTGAGGACAGATATTTTGCTTCTTTACTTCTCTTATCCCTTGTGCTGAAATAGCGCATGACTGATAGTGGACACTGAGAAAGAGGATTTTTAAATTTGTGTATGAGCGAATAATGTAGCATGTATCATTTTTCTCTTTTAAACAGGAAATAGGATATGTATTCAAATGTCAAATTTTAAAGATTTCTAATAACATTTTTATTCACTCTTTAAACAAGTAGTTGTTTAGGATGTAAAATTGATGGTTTAATTTCAAAGGATTATTGTTTTGTTCACACATTTGTACCTAATTTTAAGTTTTACTGTGTAATCAAAAATACGGCCTGTGAAACTTTAATCTTTTGCAACTTTTGACCAGATATATAACTGTGTGAGTGCATGCTCAGGCATGTCTGATTCTTTGTGACCCCGTGGACAGTAGCCTGCCAGGTCCTCTATCCATGGAATTTTCCAGGCAAGAATACTGGAGTAGATTGCCATCTCCTCCAGGGAATCTTCCCAACACAGGGATTGGACCCACATCTCCTGTGTCTCCTGCATTGGCAGGTGGATTCTTTACCACTGTGCTACCTGGAAAGCCCCAAAGAAGTTTTTTTAAATCTGGTGCACTTAAGATAATATGTAGTTCTCTTGTAGGGTATTCAATTAATGTATGTTTATTATTTTGTTTATTAACTGAATTATTTGCATGTTTACCAACCATAGAATGATGATGTTACTTCATACTACAATAAAATCTGTTTTCATCTACTTCTATTTTTAAATAAAGTATTTATATATAATCGTTAAGTATTTAGCATAAATTATTTTTTATCAATAGTGACCATTTGCACAATTTTGTATTTTGAAATTTAAACCTAGCTTCTAATTATAAGCTATCTTCTTATAATTGAAATGTTGAAGATTGCACAAAGTCTTTAACAATTCTTCATATATATTTTTGTTCAACAGCTATATCTACTTTTTTTTCCCAATGATTTTTAACCACAATAAAGATTACAATGTATGAAAGTCGAATGAAGTGACACTGATTTATAAGCAGTCGACAGAGCAACTGAACTGCATAATATTCTTATAAAATTTAAATTTTAGTTTGGATACAAAGCAAAACAAACAGAGAAATCTTTGATCTTTTTTTGGTATTTGTCTGATTTAGTTCCAGATTCTTAAAGTGGAAGCTTGCTTTCTTCTGTCATTAATCCTTTAGAAAGAAAAAAAGGAAGAGTAGAAAAGAAAATAAGATTATTTTTAAGACTATGCCTGTGACTTTCTCTATATATATGTACATATATATACACACACATACATAATATACTTATATATAAACCCTAGTATGTGTGTTTGTGTGTGTGTGTGTGTGTGCATATATATAAAGAGAGAAAGGTTGAGATTCGTTCTTTATTCACTAGAAAAGAGTGAATGCTTCTTTCCTAGACAAATGTGGGTCATTTGTTTTTACTTGAATTCAATTTTCATAATCATTGTTGGAGAGATTTGGTGGAGTATACCATATAGATGACACCATTTAATCTTCCTTACAATGTACTTAAACGCATGTTATCTGATTTTCCTGTCAGCATTTCCATGGACTTGTCTCTATACTAATCTATCCTAACATATAAATTGAATTATTTGTAGACCTTTCTATTAACAAAAATATTATTCCAACAAAGAATTATCACACTAAAGCAAAGTCAAAGTAAATCAATACATGAATGAATGATTATCAAGAACTCAGTAAAGAGGCCAACATTAGATACTTTAGTTTTTTTTTTTTTTGATTTGTTTTTGTCACAGCTTCCTTTGCACATTATTTGAATCTCAATCCCTTAATAAGAAAAATTATTTATCTTTCTCTTTACAGGTAGTAGAAGACTACATAATTTTGCTGAAAAGAAATGGAGTCATAGAACAGAAAGCTAATTTCCACAACAAACCTAAATTTTTCAACTATGTGTCATCAGTTATAAATCACATTTGAATTTTACAACAGTTTTCCATTGATTGGACTTCAAATATGCAATTTTACTATTAATCCTAAATAAACCATATTTAGCAATTATCCCACACTTTAGGCTGGAACCTTGATAGCTTCCTCTTAGTTTGAAACACAAGAAGTAGGCTTTGTTGCTTTCCCTATTAGTGATAGTGAAAGTCGCTCAGTCGTGTCTGACTCTTTGTGACCCCATGGACTATACAGTCCGTGGAATTCTCCAGGCCAGAATACAAGAGTGGGTAGCCCTTTCCCAGGGATTGAATCCAGGTCTCCAGGCAGATTCTTTACCAACTGAGCCACAGGGGAAATCCAAGAATACTNCTCAGTCGTGTCTGACTCTTTGTGACCCCATGGACTATACAGTCCGTGGAATTCTCCAGGCCAGAATACAAGAGTGGGTAGCCCTTTCCCAGGGATTGAATCCAGGTCTCCAGGCAGATTCTTTACCAACTGAGCCACAGGGGAAATCCAAGAATACTGGAGTGGGTAGCCTATCTTTTCCCCAGGCGATCTTCCCGACCCAGAAATCGAACCCAGGTCTCTTGCACTGCATGCAGATTCTTTACCAACTGAGCTGCCAGGGAAGCCAATTATCCCAAAGAGATACAATTCAGGAAAATTCTACTCAGCCATTCTTCAGAAGACAGTTTTCTAAATCTAAATGTCACAATAACGTTCCTATTTGGTTTATCAAAGCAAAATATAAATAAGGAAAAAATAATTCACATTCTCAATCGGCATTCTTCCAAATGAAAATGCTAGAGGATTAAATGAGATTTTCACTTTTGTACTTCAATATACGCAAATAGAAATTCAAAATTTCCTAGTTCTGCTTTCTAAGAGCATACTGACTGACCTTCCCCATGACAAACCTTACAAATCTCTCATCATAAACTAAACTAGCATATCTTTTTCATTCCCGTTGTAGTACATAATACATTCACAATCAATTTCTTCAATTTTTCAATAGAAGTTGATTGAGTCCCTTTCATGTGCCAGGTACCATTTCAGCCACTAGACATAAGAGCAATGAACAAAACAGTCAGAAGTCCAGCCTTCACAGGGCTAACATTCTAGCATGCCTGCCGCATGTTAAGTGGCTTCAGTCGTGTTTGACTCTTTTCAATCCTATGGACTGTAGCGTGCCAGGCTCCTCTGTCCATGGGATTCTCCAGGCAAGAAAACTGGAGTCGGTTGCCAAGCCCTCCTCCAGGGGATCTTCCTGACCCAGGGATACAACTCACATCTTCTGCTGTTCCTGCACGGCAGGCAGATTTGCCAAGCCACCAGGACATTGTAGCTGGGGGCTACAATTTACAGTGTGGAAGTGACTGATCAGTGCTATGGAGACAAAGGAAGCAGGGGAGGAATGTGCAGATGGGTGCAGTGTGAAGTGGGTTGGTCTGGGAAATGGTCATGGAGAAGGGCTGTATAAACAAAGACCTGAAGGAGGTGAAAAAAATCCATTTGAATATCTGGGAAGAATATGAATGTATATTTGGAGGAGATGACACATTTGTTAACACAACCAGTATCAATTCTCAAATTCTTTGCCTCTAAAAGTTAAATTTAACAAATATCTTCTATTATCTTCGTTGACATCTAAATAGGATCACTTCAATTCAATAGGGTAAAACAAACTTTGGTGTGTTTTCTAGACCTACTTCTATCTCACAGAACATTTTCCCCTTCTCCCTATTGACTGTTTTCTACCTTTTCTCTGATTGAAGTCTACTCTCAGGGGAATATACACCATAGGCTTAATCACTGTAGAAGGTATACAAACTGATAAACCTTACACGTTTAAGTGTCTTCCTCTGGAATGTTTGAATTTTTTAAGTAAATATAAGTTCAAATGAAATAAGTCAGTTTATAACAGTAACCTTTCAGGACCTGGCAAGTGGTAAGAATGCTTCTATAACCTATACAGGGGCTTCCCGGGTGGTGCTAGTGGTAAAGAACCTGCCTGTTAGTACAGGAGATATAAGAGATGTCGGTTCTATCCCTGGGTCAGGAAGATCCCATGGAGGACAACATAGTATCCCTCTCCAGTAGCCATGGACAGAGGGGCCTGGAGGGGTACAGTCCATAGGGTCACAAAGAGTTGGACATGACTGAAGCAACTTAGCCTGCATGCACACAAGGTATATAGGGAGTAAGACACTGGATTTTTGACTGGAAATCTTAGGTCTCTTTTTACTCTGTTGCTCATCATAGGTATATCATGCAACCTCACTGAGCCTCAAATTTTCTATCCATAAGTACATTAAAGTAATTAGATGGAATAACTATGACATCAGCAGCTATAGTGTTATTGATCTCAATTGATTTGAATTTCTTTTCTATGTTATTGTGTAGAAGACATTTTAAAAGGAGGAAAAGCAAAGGAAGAATATTTAATCCTGCAATGTCCAAGGCTGCATTTCTAATTCAATGCCTTTTGGTTCTTAAGAATCCATTAAATGATAACCCTGATTTCATCAAGGGAATCCTGTAACTATGGTTCAGTACCCTAAAAAGTCCCGTGGCTTTTATGTATTAGAAATAAAATGTATGCTTAGAAATGTTTCCTGGGATCCACACTGTATACAGTACATATTTTCTCAGTCTGCCAATTGCCTCTAAATTTGCTGTTTATAATTTATCCAATCTTAACCAGGAGGCTGCTCCCCAAGTCAANTGTATTAGAAATAAAATGTATGCTTAGAAATGTTTCCTGGGATCCACACTGTATACAGTACATATTTTCTCAGTCTGCCAATTGCCTCTAAATTTGCTGTTTATAATTTATCCAATCTTAACCAGGAGGCTGCTCCCCAAGTCAATCCTGCTAGAGGCAGAACATGAAGTAGAATATAAGAAAACAGAGTGTTTCTGGTTGCTGAAAGCAAGCCATACATATTCATGGTGAAAACAGAAAATCATTTGCCAAACTGTGGATAGTAAATACAAATTAACCTTGCAATGAAAAGTGTAATATTTGCATTTTCAAGCCTTAGATCTCTCTGGAATTAATTAGGTGATCAGTAGGAATTAGAGTTATCACGAACAAAACCTGGCCTTAGATTGCGTGTGTCACTGTGTGTGTCTTATTATTCATTATTTTCTCTTTCATTATAATTCTCTGGTCCTATTCACAAAGACTGTATGAACTGATTGACTAAATCTCTCTGTGAAAATATTTTGCCAACTGTGCAGGGCTACAGAAATAAAATGAAATTTTATTGTTTTATGTTTGCTCAACTGAATAACAAAGAGATCTACTAATAATCGGGAAGACTCAAATTGTAACTCTCCTGTCCATCCCCTCTGTGATCTCTCTGGTGGGGCTGGTCAACATTTTCCTTCTAGTGGAATACACAGCTCCTAACTGTTCTCTCCAGCTCAAGGTTAGCTCCGTTCTGATCTATTCCCACAATGCTGCCAGAGTGAATTTTCTGAGACCCAAATATCATCAAATCAGATCATTTATAAAGCTCAACCATGCCTTTTGGATAAAATTCAACTTTCCTAGCTTGCCATCGATTATCTTTGTCCTGCCTACCTCTTCAGACTCATCTCTTGGCACTCAATCTGTCAACAATTCTTGATCAAGCATCAGTTTTTTTGCCAGGCATGGTTCCAGACACTACACATCTCACTCTTTATAGCCTAGGTTTATTAAATCATGGACAGTCCCTAAGCAGACTAGAGTCTCAAAGGTTTCTGTGCCTTTTCACATTTTTCTTTTCCTGCAGAGAGCATTCCTTTTCTCTTCTGTATCATGATAAATGCTTATGGCTTAGGAGACAGCCCAGATATCAAGTTCTAAGGGAAATTCTTCCTGACTTCATTTTGTCCTGCTTAGTGCCAATCTCAAGGACTTCTCACTGGACCAAGGATTGTCAAGTCACTTATGACCCTGCATCATATCTGTCAACTCTCCTCTTGTCTCTCTTCTTGTCAACTTCTTACCCCCTGAAAGTAGAGATTGTGTCTCTTACTATTGATTTAATAGTGCCTAGTAGAATCTTTGGCACATTGTAGATGTGAAATAAATATTCATCGAAGGAATTAATGCCAGAGGGGAAAATGCTAGAGGCATAGGATGACAAAGAGAGGTCACCATGTCTGTCAAGTTCACAAAACAAGTTTTTACTAATTACTAAGATATTTTGGTGAAGACAGGTTTGAATTTTATTTTATATTACTTTTTCCTGTTAGTTAGCCTTGAGAATTTATTACAAAATTTAATATATTATGTCATTAGAGATCTACCATTTTAGTTTATTTTACTGAAAAAAAAAACTGTCTTTGAAGTTATAAGCTTAAAAAAATAATATAGCGTGTCTGAAGATCTGTCACTTTTCAAAGACAGTTGGTGCTTTTCCTAAGTAGTTCCCCCAGCTGCAGGTAAGAGTCTATGGTGGGTCGGCATATGCTTAACAATAAGATATGGACCAAAGTTTAAAGAGAATTTAAGCCAAAGAGCAAGACAGGATGCCAGAACACGTGTCAAATTGCAGGCACTATTCTATTCCAGAGTCAACCAACTGTGGCCTGCTACCTGTGTGTTTTTGGTGATGATCTAAGAAATTTCATTTTATAGGTTTTAAACTGTCACATACTGGATAGCTATCGGGGCTTCCCTGGTGGCTCAGATGGTAAAAGAATCTGACTGCCATGCAGGAGACCTGGGTTCATCCCCTAGGTAGGAAGATCCCCTGGAGAAGGGGATGACAACCCACTCCAGTATTCTTGCCTGGAGAATTCTGTGAACATAAGAACCAGGGAGGCTGCAGTCCACGAGGTCACCAAGAGTCAGAAACGACTGAGTGACTAACACACATACAGATAGTTATCTAAGTACTTCTGGAATATCCTTGGTTTTGGTTCTTGGTCTCCGGTATTCTTGCCTGGAAAATCCCATGGACAAAGGAGCCTGGTGGGACTACAGCCCATAGGGTTGCAAAGAGTCAAACACAACTGAATCGACTTAGCAAGCACACAGGCACTACAAAGCCTAGAATATTTACTGTGTGACTTTTGAGCTGCAAACAGAGTAAGTTTACAAACTTCTGGTCTACTAACAGAGAAAAAATTTGAACATGGAAAGGATGTGACAGAGATAAGAACACAAGCAGAATTTTAATTTTTATAAATTCATTTTCAATGAATTTAGACATGTAAAGCAGGAATGCCTGAAACCACAATCATGTGTGAAAAAGTTTCTTGACTTATGTTCAAGAATATAGAAATAATTCACTTTTCATACCCAGCTGGTCCTAGAAGAAAGCCTTATTTTAGAAGTTTATCCATATTTCTGGAGATGCTGTAAGGGAATTTGATGGTAAAATGATGATGTGTAACACACAAAAAAAGAGGAAAAACTATTTTTAGGGGGAAAAAAAAAGAAAGCTAAAGAACCTTCTAGTCATGAATGTCACCTCCTAGACATGAATAAATCTGGAAGATTTATTTTTGGCTGGATTCTAGTGTGGAGAACTGTGATAAGGAATGAATGTTTGATGGCCCATGTGAACTGACTCCAATTCACTCTGGACTTTCAAGCTCACTGTCAAAAGCCCACACTAATCTCATCCATCCTTCTCCTCACTCATAAAGTGTGCTCTCTTAAATTGGACCTCAGATTTATCTGCAGTGATAACTACATGCCAAATTGATGAATTTTCCAAAAAGACACTAGATAATGAGTCAAAAATTAAGGCACGTCTTGACGAAAGAGATTTTAAGAGCTGTAGAGTGAGAAAGTTTCAAGATCTACTGTGCAATCCCCTCCTGTTCTTAAGAAAATGAGAGCATATATAATGGAGTATATAATTGAAACAATTGTGATATGTGAAGTTCTGAACTGAATATGTGTTTCAAAGAGCTCTTAATTTAGATATCAACACTATAATCTGCAAGGACCCTTCAGCTTGAAAAAAGTCCTTTTTAACCTTGCTTTTTTTTCTTTTTCATTTACTTAATTGTCTCTCTTCCATATCTTCTTTATGTCTCGGAACAAAGCAGAAGCAGTTGACTAGGGGCAGTTACAGGGCTGCATCTTATTTGTAAACTGTAATCACTGATGCTGTTACTTGAGGACCTCCTATATGTTAAGCTGTAGAAGCATTTCTTATTCTTACAGCAACTTGGAAATTAGGGTCTCTACACTTTTGATGATGTCTTCCCTGGTGACTCAGCAGTTAAGAATCCACCTGCAATGCAGGAAAGGCAAGAGAAGTGATTCGATCCCTGGGTGGAGAAGATCCGCTGGAGAAGGAAATGGCAACCCATTCCAGTACTTTTTCCTGGTGAATCTCATTAACAAAGGAGCCTGGAAGGCTACAGTCCATGGGGTCATAAAAAAGTTGAGCACAACTTGGTGAATGTTGGGGAACATGTGTATTTTTCAATGAGTGTTTTTGTTTTTGTTGGATATATACCAAGCAGTGGAATTGCTGGGTCTTATGGTAGTTCTTGGAGAAGGTGATGACACCCAGCTCCAGTACTCTTGCCTGGAAACACCCATGGGTGGATGAGCCTGGTGGGCTATAGTCCATGGGGTCGTGAAGAGTCGGATACGACTGAGCGACTTCACTTTCACTTTTCAGTTTCATGCATTGGAGAAGGAAATGGCAACCCACTCCAGTGTTCTTGCCTGGAGAATCCCAGGGATGGGGGAGCCTGGTGAGCTGCCATCTATGGGGTCACACGGAGTCGGACACGACTGAAGTGACTTAGCAGCAGCATGGTAGTTCTTCCCTAGAGAAGGAATAGGCTACCCACTCCAATATTCTTGCCTGGAGAATCCCCATGTTCAGAGGAGCCTGGCTGGCTACAGTCCATGGAGGTGCAGAGAGTCAGACACAACTAAGCACAGCACAGCATGGTAGCTGTAGTTTTAGTTTTTTGAGGAAACAAAGATGGAGTTTTTATTTGAAAGCAGCATAGATAGAAACATTGTGCACTGCATTAGGCAGCAACACTGTGGAAGAAATTGAAACTAATGAGGCCCGTTTCCAGGGTTTAAAAGATAATGGAAAATATAGAAATTGCAAATCAACACAATACAAGTAAGAGGAACTAAAGGTCATAAGAAAAGAGCAGGCAGAGCATTATTGGCCCTCAAACATACCAGGGAAGGTGCCACATGGAGTCTTCAGAGGTGGATGCTCCCTCAGAATTCACAGAAAAAATAGCAGAGGTCAGGAGATGCAAACACAGAGAATGAAGCAATTATGTGACAATATGAGACATTACTTTTTAAAAAATCTGAGTCTGAATTTCCACCACAGAGAAAGCCACATTAGTAATAAAAGCATATCATGTTAGAAAATGAACAAATAAGGCTCTCTCAACCCCTCAAGGGCTAATGCAACAATATTTCAAGGAAGGGGGAGCTGTTTTGCATAGTGGAGACAGAGTCTATGCCCCAACCAATAATGCTGAAGAAGCTGAAGTTGAACGGTTTTATGAAGACCTGCAAGACCTTTTAGAACTAACACCCAAAAAAGAGGTCCTTTTCATTATAGGGGACTGGAATGCTGAAGTAGGAAATCAAGAAACACCTGGAGTAATAGGTNGCAAAGAGTTGATTCATTGGAAAAGACTCTGATGCTGGGAGGGATTGGGGGCAGGAGGAGAAGGGGACACCTGTGGATGAGATGGCTGGATGGTATCATGAACTCGATGGACGTGAGTCTAAGTGAACTGTGGGAGTTGGTGATGGACAGAGAGGCCTGGCGTGCTGTAATTCACCGGGTCGCAAAGAGTCGGACACGACTGAGCGACTGAACTGAACTGGAGTTGAGGATGGATGTAAAGTGCAGAGGAATCAGGGAGAGGGTGACAGAGGAAGACTAAGACAGGAAGCCAAAGAGCAAGGAAGAGGGTGGGGTGAAAACAGGAAAGGAGAAGGAGATGGAGCAACCAGAGCAAAAACAGAAAGAGGAAAGAAGAGAGAGGAAGAGGATTGGACATAAGGACATGACACCCAGTGGCCAAAAGTTTCAGTAGCAGAACACTCTCATGTTGACTCCAGAAGCTTCTGAAAAATCTGTTAGACCAGGTACATTGTCTGAATAGCCTTGTATGTGAACACCAAAAATTTTTCATCAAAATATTTCTGAGAAATATAAACATATTCCACTAAAATGCAAGAATGTAAGCATTCAGGGAAGCCATGGGAAGCAAGATTTTATGTAGCAGAAATTATGGGGAAGATTTTGGAACATTACAAGGCGTGGATTGGAGTTTGAGCCAAATTTAATGAGCTGACTAGAGGGCAGAGGTACCCCAGAAGACATCAAGGTTATAGTAACTAAAGCCACCATACACTAAACATTCTAGTGTGTGTTATGCCGTTTAACTATCCCCAACAACTTTGTAAGGTACATACTCTTATTATCCTCATTTTACCAGTGAGAAAATAGACTCTTAGAGCAGCTGAATAGTTTCTTAAGATCACACAACTTGGAAGAGTCAAAGATGATGTTCAAATCCAGGTCTTTCTGTTTCCTGAACCAGAGTCTTAATCATCACTTCTCAGTGAGTTGGAAACAATTAGTTGTATTCACCACATTTTCTTTTATTCTCTTTGACCCTGCATTATGTCAAAACCAGATTATTTCTGGAACACTGAACAAAATGGGAATCTGCTATCAATTTTTCTGGGGCCACTTCTTATTATTGTTGCCTAAAATGAGACAAAGCTGCAATATCACTGTTTCTTTTCATTAGGCACTTGTTAAGGGACTGTTCAGCTATCACAATAAACCTAACATGATCTCACCCATTCTTATTAAGACAAGTGTTTCAAATTAAAAATTAACATCTTTGACATGTTAGAATGGTATATATTAGCTCAAAGTCAGGTTTCTAAATAGAAAAAGTATGAGATTAGTATGATCTAATGGACATGGGGAAAGAGCACCTTCTCCCATTCCTACCTTCTACCACAGAAGGAAATATTTCCTGTGCTTTTGTTAAAAATCAAAAAGCAGGGTGAAAAGGCCAAATGAAAATATAACCCAGTTGACAATAAGTTTAGTCATATATTATATGTACAGATTTTTAAGAGGTGACTTAATATGAGATCCTTATAAATCAGAGAAGAAATCCCAGTTGTGGTTCCTATTACTCTGTCTCTTACTATTGAAGACTCATTGCTATTGAAAGTTTCTTATGTCTTATTTTTATATAATGGCAGTGTTTGGCTTAAATAATACAGAATAGCTTTTCATTTTAACAAAATGCACACCCAGTAAGTGCTTTAAAAAGGAAAATTCTAGAATGACTATTGAAGGATGAGACACAGAATTTCCTGGATACTAAACTTACTCATTCACCCTCTATATTGAATCACAAACTAAGCTGAAATTCAAAAAATATAATCACATAGGTATTTGGCACACATGTCAAAATAAACAATTGAGTTTCTCTTTTTGTGTTTTTTTCAATGCTAACTACATCCTTTTTCAGGTGGATGTTTTAGATATTGAGTCCAGTTGGAACCATTTGACCTAGGTAGTTTTTCTAGACATTTATTTCACAAATAAAATTCAATGAATTTGTCTAAATTTGTAATTATTCATCTTTTTTTTAATTTGCATATCTAAACTTAAATCTTCTAATTATCAGAGGAAACTTTGCTCCCTTTGATTTTTTGGGGGGTATCTAAGGCAAGGTTTTGGAGAAGGCAATGGCAACCCACTCTAGTACTCTTGTCTGGAAAATCCCATGGACAGAGGAGCCTGGTAGGCTGTAGTCCATGGGGTTGTGAAGAGTCAGATANCTTTGATTTTTTGGGGGGTATCTAAGGCAAGGTTTTGGAGAAGGCAATGGCAACCCACTCTAGTACTCTTGTCTGGAAAATCCCATGGACAGAGGAGCCTGGTAGGCTGTAGTCCATGGGGTTGTGAAGAGTCAGATACGACTGAACGACTTCACTTTCACTTTTCACTTTCATACATTGGAGAAGGAAATGGCAACCCACTCCAGTGTTCTTGCCTGGAGAATCCCAGGGACAGGGGAGCCTGATGGGCTGCCATCTATGGAGTCACACAGAGTTGGACACGACTGAAGTGACTTAGCAGCAGCAGCAGCAAGGCAACGTTTAGCAAATATTTTCTGGAAGGGACCAGATACAGCAAATATTTAAGGCCAAAATTTCTCAGTCTCAGCAGTACTGACACTTTATACAGGGTAATTATTATAGGAGCTGTATTGTTTTTTGCAGGATATTTAGTAGCATCCTAATCTCTTTGGATAAGGCTCCAGTACTATCCATCTCATCCACTTGTGACAATCAAAAATATCTCCAGATTTTTTCAAATATCTCCTGTGGCCTCAGAACAAACTGGGCCTGGTTAACAGCCATTGTTTTAGAATTTACAGACCTTATGTTCCCTTTTGGAACTATGAAACCAATCATAGACAATATGCAAATGATAAGCATGGCTGTATTCCAGGAAAAGTTGATTTATGCACATCAAAATTTGAATGTCATACAATTTTTACATACCATGAATAATTCTTCTTTTTTTCCAACTATTAAAAAATTTAAAAACCATTCTTAGCTCATGGGGTGGACAAAAACAGCATCAGGCCATAGTTTCCAATTCCTTATCTGCAGAATAAAATGATAAGTAAGATTAACCCCCAAAACAAAAATAATTAGTCTCTGCCTCAAGGTAGATCTACTTGTTAATCCCTTCACTTAATAAATACCATCCTGAAGGTGTGAAAAGGAAATGATGGTGGCAATACCAAGGAGTATGGTCTACATTGAAGGCTACACAGACAAGGGATAAAACTATCTTAATAGGTGATCAAAAGTTTGCATGTAATTAAAGAATCAGTGTTATATATATACATGCTGCTGCTGCTGCTAAGTCACTTCAGTCGTGTCCGACTCTGTGCGACCCCATAGACAGCCCACCAGGCTTCCCCGTCCCTGGGATTCTCCAGGCAAGAACACTGAAGTGGGTTGCCATTTCCTTCTCCACTGCATGAAAGTGAAAAGTGAAAGTGAAGTTGCTCAGTCGTGCCAACTCTTAGTGACACCATGGACTGCAGCCTACCAGGCTCCTCCATCATGGGATTTTCCAGGCAAGAGTACTGGAGTGGGGTGCCATTGCCTTCTCCTATATATATACATACATATTGCTTATATATATATGGGCTTCCCTGGTGGCTCAGATGGTAAAGCATCCACATGCAATGCAGGAGACCTGGGTTCAATCCCTGGGTCAGGAAGATCCCCTGGAGAAGGGATAGGCTACCCACTCCAGTATTCTTGCCTGGAAAATCCCATGAACAGAAAACTCTGGTGGGCTAGAGTCCATGGGGCTACAAAGAGTTGGATACAACTAAGCANGACCTGGGTTCAATCCCTGGGTCAGGAAGATCCCCTGGAGAAGGGATAGGCTACCCACTCCAGTATTCTTGCCTGGAAAATCCCATGAACAGAAAACTCTGGTGGGCTAGAGTCCATGGGGTCACAAAGAGTTGGATACAACTAAGCAACCAACACTTATGTGTGTATTATATATATATTTTTTCATATATTTATATATTTTTATATATGTTTTAAACATACACACACTACATAATATACATTAAAATATATACATATTGATATATGTACCTGTTTTGATGTATATGTATGCATATATATATATGGGATAAATAGATGGATGGCTGTTGTATACAATATATTACATAAAAGCAAAGGATATAAAAATACTTGAGGGAGCCTCAGGCCTTATTTCTCATAGATTGAGAGGTGAGGTAGATTTTGTTGTTATATCATAATAACTATAATGTGATTAAATAAGTTAGATGAACATCCAGAACTATTCCTAATGTACAAATAGATTCAATTGGGGCTTTCATTTCCACCTTTGAATCATCTGTGACTGTGCTATATATCTAAAATGTATTTCCCGTTTGAAAAAATTTGAGGAACATGGATCCCACACAGAGCATAAAGTAAAACCAGTGAAGTTACCCCTAGGAATATGTACGAGGAATAGGAGCTTATTATAATCTTGTGATGTATATAATGAGTTGTCACATATTTTAAAGGAGCAATATCCAAGTATAAGGTAGCCTTCTTTCGGCCTTCTTTTCTTCGTGTTTTTGCTTTACTGATTGATGTTAATAGAAGTTATTTTGTCTTGATTTGGAGGATTGAAGGTACAGTAATAGGTATTTCATATAGTTTTGCAATAAGTAGCTGTTTCTGTGCTGGGGACATTATCGCAAAAGTAGTCATAAATGCAGCAGATTTATAGACCAGCTCATTCATCAGGAAGAATTGAAATTATCAAATACTAGAATAGGTTCATTTGACGAACAGTTTTTTGAGCTCTTCCATTCAGTTGTATCCTTGAATATAGTGAATTCAGTTCTGGAAAATGGATATTTTCCCCCTCCACTTCCCCTGCTTATCAAGTTCCTGCCATTTGCAGTGCAGTGGTTTTTGTAACACGTACTGATACAGAAAACCCAATAACATAACTGTATTTTCCGTGTAACTTTAATCCTTAACTTGGGCCACAATTATTTACAGTGACTAATGCCAATCAAGCCCTACAGTTTTCAATTGTTTTCATGAAAGATATCAATGTCAGTTGTGGGAATCTGTGGCAACAACCTAAATGAATAAAATTAACAGTTAAAGTAACCTGTGGCTCAACCATTTCCTTGCAAACATCTAGTCTGAGAATTATTCATCTAACCTCTTTACTAAATAGCACCCCTATAATGTTACTGCAGGAGATGAAATGTGTTGCAACAATCCAAGGAATGGCTAATATTGATTAATTTAGTTTTCCAAACAACTAAGAAGTACCCCTTTGGGAATAATATATGTGGCTCAGACAGTAAGGAATCTGCCTGCAATTCGCGATACCTGGGTTTGATCCCTGAGTTGAGAAGATATCCGGGAGGGGAGCATGACAACCCAATCCAGTATTCTTGCCTGGAGAATCCCCATGGACAGAGGAGCCTTGTGGACTGCAGCCCCTGGGGTTGCAAAGAGTAGAACACGACTAAGAACAACACATATTTTCTGTGTGCTACATATGCCTCTATTATAGTTTTTATTTCTTTCTGTTTTGTATTATAGTCGGTAATCTATACTTATTTCACTATGCTACCTTATAATGTTTTTGTTTTTTTTTTTTTAATTTTAAATTTATTTATTTATTTATTTTTAAATTTAACTTTACAATACTCTATTGGGTTTGCCATACATCGACATGAATCCACCACAGGTGTACACAAGCTCCCAATGGATACAGTTATACTCATATCTGTACACACTGTAACTCTGCGCAGCACTTAAGAATGTAACTACTGTTTCTTTCCTTTCAATTTAACTACTTGATAACTTAGCAGGGTTTTTAAAAACGTACCATAATTGGTAAAGAGACATTTTTAGAAACAATTATGGTGTATAAGTGTTGTTTTAGAGGAATTCTCTACCAAATATTGAAGAGAAATTCTACCCCTTACAAAAAATATTCATTTTTATTATCAAGTAGCTAGTGAAAGAGTTAAACCACTGGAAAATAGGTATTAGTCCCAAATATTTTAATTTTTATCACAAGATAACATGTAGAAATTAACAGATATTATATACTCTGGCTTTTCAGGTTTCAACTTTGAAGGGGGAGATATGCATTTAAAATATTTTAAAAATTACGTATATGTATGTTATATTACATGTACAGTGTATTACACAGGCAAGAATACTAGAGTGGATAGCCATTCCCTTCTCCAGAGGATTTTTCTGACCCAGGGATTGAACTCCAGTCTTNGAAGGGGGAGATATGCATTTAAAATATTTTAAAAATTACGTATATGTATGTTATATTACATGTACAGTGTATTACACAGGCAAGAATACTAGAGTGGATAGCCATTCCCTTCTCCAGAGGATTTTTCTGACCCAGGGATTGAACTCCAGTCTTATGCACCGCGGGCAGATTCTTTACCATCTGAGCCACCAGGGAAGCCCATGTTACACATATATTATATCACACATATTATATCACATATATTATATCATATATAATATATTACATATATTATATATATAATATGAAGAGAGGGTTTCCCTGATGGCTCAGCAGGTAAAAAATCTGCCTGCAATGCCAAAGACATAGGAGATACCAGTTCAATCCCCTGGAGGAGGAAGTGGCAACCCATTCCAATATTCTTGCCTGAAAAATCCCATGAACAGAGGAGCTTGGCAGACTATAGTCCAAAGGATCACAAAAAGCCAGACATAACTGAGTGACTAAATATAATATGAAGAGAGAAAACAAGTCCTGTCAAGAGGAATTCACTATGAAGATAATGTAATAAAAATGAAAAAGTCGCTCAATCCTGTCTGACTCTTTGTGAGCCCATGGACTGTAGCCTGTGTTCACGGCATTCTCCTGGCAAGAATATTGGAGTGGATTGCCATTCCCTTCTCCAGGGGATCTTCCCACCCCAGAGACTGAACCCAGGTCTTCCGCATTGCTAGCAGATTCTTTACCGCTTCAAACATTTTGTACATGAGAATCATGTGGAGGTGTTTTTAAAGCTCTGATTTCTGGAGTACATTCTCAGAGCTTACACTTCCAGAGATCTGTGCGAGAGCCCAAGAATTTGTATATTTAACAAGTTCCAACGTGATGCTATTATTGCTGATATGGGAACCCTACTTTGAGAATCACAGATCTAATTTAAAGTTGCGTGTATCTGACCTTATCACTTCTTTCATTAGTGTTCAATAACTTGCCTCCTTTCTTAATACATGAGAAAATTAGCATAGTTCATAGCGAGGGACATTTCTCATTTGGATAATGTTTCCACAGAGGACTTTCTTTCCCATCTTTATTGGGAAATGTATATCTTCCAAATTGTGAACCTCATGAAATATCTATCAAGAATTCTGGAAAATGGAAAGCAAAAGTATAATGTCCTTAAGACAATTAAAGCTATACTAGCAACATAGAAACAATACTGGTACAAAAGAAAGCACTGTCTTGAAAACAAAAGCAGAAGATACTGACATGCTGGGTCAAAAATTGTGGTCAATATTTCCAGAAAACAGAGCAGAGCAGCAGGAAGTCAGTGTTACTTTCTAGCTGTTGCTTTGTTATAAGTTTCGATGGCTACCCGCTCCTGTAATCTTGCCTGAAGAATTCCATGAGTAGAGCCTGGTGGGCTAAAGTCCACGGCGTTGCAAATAGTCAGACATGACCGAGTGACTAACATTTCTTACAAGTTTATGTTCATGGCCTAGTCCATTGCTAATGGTAAGCCATTCTTGAAAATAGAAAAAACAGTAAGCCTGTATGCATTGTTTATACAAATCTTATGAATGTTGTTCTAAAAAATAACGTGTTTAGGAAGCAAATTACATTTTTTGATTGGCAATTTCAACATATGACTCTGTTCAGTTCACTTGAGTTCAGTCTTTCAGTCATGTCCAAATTTTGAGACCCCTTGAATTGAAGCATGCCAGGGTACCCTGTCCATCACCAATAACTGGAGCTTTCTCAAACTCATGTCCATCAAGTCGGTGATGCCATCCAACCATTTCATCCTCTGTTGTTCTCTTCTCCTCCTGCTTTCAATCTTTCCCAACATCGGGGTCTTTCCCAGTGAGTCACTTCTTCGCATCAGGTGGCCAAAGTATTGGAGTTTCAGCTTCAACATCAATCCTTCCAATGAATATTCAAGACTGATTTCCTTTAGGATGGACTGGTTGGATCTCCTTGCTGTCCAAGGGACTCTCAAGAGTCTTCTCCAACATCACAGCTCAAAAGTATAAATTCTTTGGTGCTCAGCTTTATTTATAGTCCANTCCTTCCAATGAATATTCAAGACTGATTTCCTTTAGGATGGACTGGTTGGATCTCCTTGCTGTCCAAGGGACTCTCAAGAGTCTTCTCCAACATCACAGCTCAAAAGTATAAATTCTTTGGTGCTCAGCTTTATTTATAGTCCAAGTCTCTCATCTATACATGACTAATGGAAAAACCATAGCTTTGACTAGACAGACCTTTGTTGGCAGAGTAATGTCTCTGCTTTTTAATATGCTGTCTGGGTTAGTAATAGCTTTTCTTTCAAGGAGCAAGCATCTTTTAATTTCATGGCAGCAGTCACCATCTGCAGTGATTTTGGAACCCCCCAAAATAAAGTTTCTCACTGTTTCCAACCCTGATTGGAAATTTGAATATTATGTTGTTCAAATACTGCCTGTTAATGTTTGTTGCCACCTTCAATGTTTGAAAATCGGCTATAGGCTACAGTTACTTGTAAACAATTTAGCAGAACTAATGCAAGAGAAGATGTGAATGTTGAGGAATACTTCAACATGAAATCAGTAACTGCTCCAAAATCAGTTTTAAAATTGCAAAGCTATATTAACTTCAACAGCAAATAAAAATCAGGGTAAGCAAACAAATGCTTTTCACTGTTAAAAACTGAAATGAGCTCATCAAATGATGCACTATGTACCAATCTGAAGATATTTTTGAGTTCGCTTTTAGAAATATGACCAACATTAATTCAAAATAAAATGCATTTTTTGACATTGGGAGTATTTCTGACAAAATAAAGATCAGGTCTATTGAACAGGGAAACGAATGCCTTGGTGGCTCTAAAATTCCATTTTAAGAAAGATAATTTTAAAATATTAAATAGTTTATGTTATTTTCCCCAGGTAAATTGATTATTTGTTAGCTCTTTATTTAGCATTTTTATTACGAAGGGTTGGAAAAGGAAGTTGTAAACCACTCCAGTATTCTTGGCTGGATAATTCCATGGACAGAAGAGCTTGACAGGCTGCAGTCCATGGGGTCACTAGGAGTCAGACACAATGAGCACAGCACATTATAAAATAGATATTAAGTTGAGACCATTTGTATGTATTGTTGAAATGTAAAATCTTGGCACAATATATGGTTGATGTTAATATTAAGCTGTGTACTTATTATATCAATTTTACTTTACAGAAAACTCATGAAAATCCATATGAATCTACTACAGAGGAAAGATTCCTTATTTATTTTTATGGTTAGCATTATTCCTAAAAATATATAGAATGCTATGAAACATAAATAATGCCATTCGGAGAATTCCTACAAAATTCTAGAAATCCCAGTTTCTTGTTCTTAAATGCAAAGACTGATTGATATCTGCCAGGAATTTGGGAATGCTACATTTGGGTCAGTGAGAGTCAGTCATTCACAAATTTCTCAAAATAACAAACCTATGAAATTTATCTTCCCCCCCTCTTTGAGGCCACTGAAATTACTATTTTTTCTGCCTGGAACATTTTCCTGGATATCTCCTTGGCTCACTCAGCTTCTTGGTATAAACAAGTCCCTTACGTAGAAATCTGTTTTAAAATATTGGTAGAGCCCAAGGGTGTAAATGAACAGCATATCGTGAATGTCATGCATTCTTTCCCTTTAATGTTAGTTATTCTAAGTGTCTTTTGGGAATAAACCGTAATCTTCCAGTCCTCCTTTTCCCCAGTTAAGGAAAGAGTTGTTCCATTGCCTAAGGCACACCATCTGATTGTTATGGCGGAATTTTCCAAGAGTCCTTTGTCATATATCCTGACGCAAAAGTTATATCAGACTTCCCTGATTTTCTTAAATCTCTGAATATATTTCTTTACTTTTTTTTTAAGTTTACCTCTATTATACTCTATAATTGTTTACCCCCAAAATTCATATTGAAGGGGGGTTTAAAATTCTAAAACTAGTACTTTGGAATGTGACTGTAGATGGATATACAGCCTTTAAAGAGGTAATTAAGTTAAAACGAAGTATTAGAAGGGTATTTCATCCAGTATGACTCATGAACCTGTAAGTGGAGGAGTTTAGGACATCAACATGTACAGAGGGAAGGCCACATGAAGACAGGGAGAAGATGGCCATCTACAATCAGGGAGAGAGGACTCTGATGAAACAAATTGCTTTCAGTCTGATTTCTAGCCTCTAGAACTGTCAGAAAATCAATTTCCATGGTTTAAGCCACGCTGTTTGTAGTACTTTGCTATGGTGGTCCTAGGAAACTAATACATGCTATAAAATATGTCTGCCTTCTAAAGTATTTTCTAGGTATATTATCTTAGTATTTTCTAAGATACTATGACTTAGGACAGAGAAGGCAATGGCACCCACTCCAGTCCTCTTGCCTGGAAAATCCCATGGATGGAGGAGGCTGGTGGGCTGCTGTCCATGGGGTCGCTAAGAGTCAGACATGACTGAGCGACTTCACTTTCACTTTTCACTTTCATGCATTGGAGAAGGAAATGGCAACCCACTCCAGTGTTCTTGCCTGGAGAATCCCAGGGACAGAAGAGCCTGGTAGGAGGCCATCTATGGGGTCGCACAGAGCCGGGCATGACTGAAGCACCTTAGCAGCAGCAGCAGAATGACTTAGGAAATCAAGAATGAAAGTGGATACTAGGTACATACGTAAAGATTTCCAATAAGAGCCTAAAAGATCTTTTCCAGAAACCAGTGTGTTTCTCTATTTGTAGTAAGTAGCATTTGTTCCACTTAGAAGAAAGGTCAATAGTGTTCCTTTAGTGTCCAGTTCTTCTTATGGAAATATGCCTGTGTGCTCTCAGTCATTCAGTTGTGTCTAACTCTTTGCAATTCCATGAATTCCTCTGTCCATGGTGTTTCCCAAGACAGAATATTGGAGTGGTTTGCCATTTCCTTCTCCAGGAGATCTTCTGACCCAGATATCAAACCTGCGGCTCCTACAGCTCCTGCTTTGGCAAACAGGTTTTATTTTTGCCACCATCGCGGAAGCCCATGGAGATATGGGAGGGTTGTATTTGTTTGCCTCCTTGAAAGGCAAAAGCATATGCATGACTTGTTTTGGTTAATAGAGTATCAGTTCAGTTCAGTCGCTCAGTCATGTTCAACTATTTGTGATTCCATGGACTGCAGCATGCCAGTCTTCCCTGTCAATCACCAACTCCCAGAGCTTGCTCAAACTCATGTCCATCAAGTCAGTGATGTCATCCAACCATTTCATCCTCGGTCATCTCCTTCTTCTCCCACCTTCAGTCTTTCCCAGTATCAGGTTCTTTTCAAATGAGTCAGTTCTTTGCATCAAGTGTATTGGAGTTTCAGCTTCAGCATCAGTCCTTCCAATGAATATTCAAGACTGATTTTCTTTAAGATGACTGGTTGGATCTCCTTGCAGTCCAAGGGACTCTCAAAAGTCTTCAACACCACAGTTCAAAAGCATCAATTCTTCGGCACTCAGCTTTCTTTATAGTCCAACTCTCACATCCATACTTGACTACTGGGAAAACCATAGATTTGACTAAATGGACCTTTGTAAGCAAAGTAATGTTTCTGCTTTTCAATATGCTCTCTAGGTTGGTCATAACTTTTCTTCCAACGAGTAAGCATCTTTTAATTTCATGGCTGCAGTCAACATTTGTAGTGATTTTGGAGGCCCCCCAAATAAAATCTGCCACTGTTTCCAATGTTTCCCCATCTATTTGCAATGAAGTGCCTGGACAGGATGCCATGATCTTAGCTTTCTGCATGTTGAATTTCAAGTCAACTTTTTCACTCTCCTCTTTCACCTTCATCAAGACAATCTTTAGTTCTTCACTTTCTGTCATAAAGGTGGTGTCATCTGCATATCTGAGATTATTGATATTTCTTCCAGCAATCTTGATTCCAGCTTGTGCTTCTCCCAGCCCAGCGTTTTTCATGATGTACCTGCATGGAAGTTAAATAAGCAGAGTGACAATATACAGCTTTGACATACTTCTTTCCCTATTTGGAACCACTCTGNGCCTGGCGTGCTGTGATTCATGGGGTTGCAAAAAGTTGGACACGACTGAGCGACTGAACTGAACTGAACATTTAGGGCAAACCCAAATATATTTAATTTCATACATGAATATCTTTTTCAGACACCATGAAAACCTAGATGTAAGGGAAGATCTTAACTATTTAGTTCATTGTGGTCTATTAACCTTCAGGCTAAAACTTTTTGACTCAAAGTGAAAAAGTAAATGAAGAATTTTCTTTATCCATTCCTTGCCAGTTCTAAGAAAGGCTTGTGGGTAGCCTTAAAACTCACTGCAGTTAATAGAGACTTTCTCAGATGATGGACAATTTCATTCCCTTTAGTTGAACTTCCATCTCTCAGAACTCCAGAGTGTAGTAATAACTTATAAACTTCATATTAAGTTCTAACAGCACTCATTGTGAGATAGACAAGCCATCAACTACCCAGAGTGAAGTTTATTTCCTCTTACTCATCCTGCTGCAACTTCCCTGCTGTTACATAGGTGGATTATTTAGCTAAATCCTACCTTATGGAACTTCTAAAGGGAACATAACCCAGACAGATCATAGGGGAGTCGAAATGAATGTGTTGTTATAGTTGATAATTTTCTTTTGTTTTTGTTGCCTAGCATCTCAGTAGAGATTTGGAGCTCTTTGTATCTTTGTATAACTGGAGTTTTTATCTATAGGTATTAGCTCTCCCAGCCTCTGTTGCTCTATAGTAGAGAGATGTACTCTTGGTTCCACCAAGCAGGTACAACTACCTCAGGTTTTGAGTCAGGATAGTGGCACAGGAAAGAGAAATGGGATGGTAGGGGATAGCAATGTTGAAATATTGGGGGAAAAATAGCACTGAAGCAGTAAGCACACTTATTGTAGGAAAGACAAATCCCTAGTGCAGAATTAGCAGGATCTTAGTGCACTAACTGCAGGAGGATTCTTTACCATCTGAGGCATACTCAGTATAGGCAGCTCTGTGACATCTGGTGGCTCATGGCAGTAGGCATGGCTGTAGTGATAGTGAGTTTTCCTCAGACCAGTTCCACAAGATGGTTTGCACATTCATCTTTGATTCTGAGCTTCAACTCTGATTCTTTCATTTCCACTGTTTCTGTGACATTCCTGAATCCTGTCAATAAATCTTCCCCATTGTCCCGCTTAATCAGCCAAAGTCAGCTTCTGTTGTATGCAAATAAGAAACCTGCGATAATTACATCATAGCAGATTTGCCATAGGAAGGTGCAGTCTCACTAATCTGCAGAGAGCAAGAAGAAACAAACCCTTCTGGATTGGTTGGTTGCCTGGAATTCTCCTCTGATTTTACGGTGAATCAGCAGCCTCACTACTTAGCGTATTCTATTACAGAAAATATTCCCCAAAGTCAGAATAACTTGGAAGAGGGCTTTAAAGCCTTCTTTACTTGTTGTGTGCAAGTAAGAACCCTGTTTTCTACATAAAAAGAGAAAACATGAATTGAGTTCTGGTTTGGACTGCACATTGTCAGTCAAACCATAAGCATTTTCTTCACTATAGAGGAGAAAATTTACAAACCAACCCCTCCCCCAGAAAAATAAATTTTGTGCTACAGTTTAAAATATGATACATATTGTTGAACACATGAAACTTGCATGTTATAAACCAATGTTACCTCAATAAATTTTTAATTAAAAAAATAAAATATGAACATTTCAGAGTACAGGCAGATGATCAGGTCAAGCCAAAAAAGTTATATTAAGTGCCGACTACCTTGATTTAATTGGCCGAGTCTGTTTTCTCATGCTTATTTTCTGTTAACAGTAAATGTTCCTCTACGTAAAGCTTGGAAGGTGAAGAAACGCAGATTTGAGTAAGGAATACTTAATGATTTGGCACATGTGAATGTGTGCTTGTCTTTGTACTCTCTTCAAAGTTGGACCAAGAATTTTCCTTCAGAAGAAACCATACAAATTCCTATTTTAATTTGCTACATACCATGTGTAGCTCATCAGTGCTCGGTATTAATGAAAACACAAGGGAAAAAAACTACTGTTTCAGTGACAGATGTTGAGTCCTTGATCTTATAAATTAAGCAACTGGCTTTTTTTTGTGAGCATAGTAAGTTGGTGCTATTTCTCATTATAGACAAACTTATAATTGGGAAAAAATAGTTTATAAATTTAAAGTGCATAAAACAGTATTAAGATAAAAGGCAAGATACAAGTTGGAAACATGAGCCTTAGTTTTGTATATACCAACCTGATTACATTAGTTTCAGGACTACAAAAAAATCTTTAAAACGTAAAAATTGTATTAACACACTGGTGAATAAAAACTGTATGAAATTTTGCTGCAATAGACCTTTGGAACTGTGGGTATTTTCCTTTGAGATAGGATGCGAGGTTTTTGGTGTGTGTAATGAATCATACTTCTATGAGATTAAGAAGTCAAATACTCAGACATGCCCAGAAAATAGTTTTTTTTTTAATGAGAGAAATTCTGAATTCTTGAGAGAATAATGATGTAAAAATGTATATCATTTGTCTGTATTTTTAGAAATTTCTGATGCACAGAGAACTTTCTTCAATGCATCTTTCATATCTTTGTACTGGAGGCTGTAGATCAGAGGATTAAAGAATGGCGTTGCCATGCAGTAAAACAGGGTCACAAGTTTCTGTGTCCCAGGATGGCTCCTGGAGCCTGGACTCACATACATCACCATAACTGAGCCATAGAACAAGGAAACCACCAAGAAATGGGAGGCACACGTAGAAAAAGCTTTGTTCCTGCCTGAGCCAGCTGGGACCCGAAGTACAGCTCACAAAACTAAGGTATAGGACCCAAGAATGTAGAGGAAGGTGATGAAAATGATAAGCGAGCTCACAGTGGCACAAGTTAGAGCAGTTTTGGGCACAGGGGCACAGGACAGTGCCAGCAATGGTCCCAGGTCACAGAAAAAATGGTCAATGACGTTAGGGCCACAGAAAGGCACCCGAGACATAAGAATTGCAGGCATCAGTATTGATAAAAAGCCACCTGCCCAGCAGAAAACCACTAATTGGGCTCAGAGTTAAGTCATGATGGTGGGGTAATGCAGAGGTCGACAGATGGCAAGGAACCGATCAAAGGACATCGCAGATAGAAAGTAGCCCTCAGCCGCGCACATGGAGAAGAAGAAGTAGAACTGGAGCAGGCAGCCAGCGTAGGAGATGCTCTTGGTCTGGGAGATGATGTCGGCCAACATTTTGGGCACATTGGAACTGACATAGCAGAACTCCAGGAAGGAGAAGTTGGCCAGGAGGATGTACATGGGTGTATGGAGCTTCCGGCTTGACCACACAGCACAGATGATGGCTGAGTTCCCAAGGAGGGTCAGCAGGTAGATGAGGGAGAACATGACACAGAGGAGGATCTGGATCTCCCTGCGGCAGGGGAAGCCCAGGAGAATGAACTCACTCACAGACCCAGAGGTATTACTGGCTTCTGAGATGTGCATTCTTCTGGTCTGTGAAGGGAATGATCATTGTATTGGCCATTTCTTTCTCTTGAAAGGTCATTTATTTAATCTTCTGACTTCTTTTTACTTCTTTTATGCACTTTTGTGAAAGGGCTCCATATGGTTCTGAATTTAACTCATTTCCCAATGATCTAGCTTAGTCCAATGAGAGCAGAGTTCTGAGAACCTGAGTCAATATTTTACTATATGCTCCCACAGCCCCACCACCCCCAAACAGTCTCCATTTTTTTCACAGTCTAAATTCCACTGACATCATGTAACAAAGAGTCAAGATTGTTTTCTATGTGTGCATTTACCTGAATTCTTCCTTGACGTAAAGTTTCATAAGATACACCTTAATACATACATCTAATTTCTTCTTGTTGCAAATAAAATTTTATTTAGAATTTTGGAAAATTCTAAGAAAAATCAAAATTCAAATTAATATGGTAACAGATGGTAACTAGACTTATTGTGGTGAACATTTTGTAGTGTATAAAATTATTGAATCATGATCCTGTACTCCTAAAACTAATATAATATTGCAAGTCAATTTTACTTCAACTAAAAAAAAAAGTGGCTTGGCAATATTCATAGCAGAAAAGCAGAATTCAAGGCTTGTCTTCAACAAGACAAAGAGAATCATTTTATATGAATAAGAGGTAAAAGATGAATGAAGAAATGTTAAAGTTTGTCATGTTGTAAAAAAGTAATAAATAACTATGAAGTTGAATTAGGTCAGTACAAAAGAGTACCTTACTATGTTGTCAGTTAACATTTTTTCAAGATATCTGTCCTGGATGGCTCTGTTAACTGAAGCAGGGTGATGAAGACATTGCCACATATTCCATTTTAGACAGTATCTATTAGTTTCTTAGAGCTGGTATTTAACTTCTACTTGCCCTGTGCCCTAATTTTTGGCACTTTTTATGAAAGTGAAAGTCACTCAGTCGTGTCCAACTCTTTGTGACCCCATGGACTATACATCCATGGAATTCTCCAGGCCAGAATACTGTAACGGGTAGCCTTTCCCTTCTCCAAGGGATCTTCCCAACCCAGGGATCAAACCCAGGTTTCTGGCATTGCAGATGGATTCTTTACCAGCTGAGCCACAAGGAAAGCCCAATAATACTGAAGTGGGTAGCCTATCCCTTCCCCAGCAGATCTTCCCGACCTGAACTGGAATTGAACTGGGGTCTCCTGCATTGCAGGCAGATTCTTTACCAACTGAGCTATCAGGCAAGTCCTCTGACTTGAACAAACTTCTGAACATTTTTAAAAATATTTGACTTCTAAGGTAGTGAACTGCTGTTATGTATGAAGCATTTATTGTGACCATCATTAACATTCTTTATCTCAATAAATTCTACTCTCTTTCCTTTCCAATTTTAGAGCCTTAAGAAAAAACACCTTCGATTGTAGCATTGAATTTTATTGTCACTCTGGGCATATTGTTTCTAAAATCCAACTTTATTCCCTACACAGATGTCAGCTATGTATATATTAGCTGTGTTTCCTTATGTATTGTATTCAGTTTATTCATCTGCCACTTGCCTATATCAAATTTCCACTTGTGCATGTGGAGGACTAGCCTCAGTAAAGCTGTGTTAGTGACTGAGTCTATATACTATAGGAAAAGATTATTTAAATATTTATCACAGTCTCTCTCTCTCTATAGTATACATCAGGTATATCGTTAAGATGATGAGGCAGGTATCTTCCAAATTAGCAGCTTCCATCAAATACCAAAGGGAGATCAAGTATAAAAAGAGTTTTGTGTTCTTTCAGAAAGACCAACAGAAGGGTGAGTTGAAATGAGCTATAAGCAATAAATCCCAGGTGATGGGCTCATTAGAGAAGACTTTGACTGGAAATTCATTGATTGGAAGGGATGATATGTTTGATGCTTCAAATCAGAACTAGACAACCTACATTTTTAATATTTGATATTTAGTTAAAATATGTATAGTAACAGCCATCACACTTTTTACTGTGACCATAATTTTACTTATACAGTTGAACTGGCTATGGTGGGTAAGATTCTCTGTAAACAAGGCAAAGAAACTTGATAAAGAAAAATAGTGGAAAGAAGGTGCATTGCAAGGGTGTTATACTTGAATGGGAATTCCCCCTTCACTTGTGGTCAGAATCAGTGTAAACCCACCTCAAAACTAAGGTAAGAATAAGAGTATGTGAGGAGCCTTTGATGTTTTAACAGTGGCTCTTGAATGAGCAGATGTTAATCAGAATTCGAAGTAAGTAAAAGGAAAATGTCATCAAAGAAAAAGAGAAAGAAACAACAGATTTTTCTTTCAAATTTTTATCTGTAATACAACTTGGTAGTCTCATGAATGTCTTCCTTCCTTTCCTAATTAAAAACTCTGTTCCTGCCTCACTCTTCTAAGTTCAATTCACCCAGGGCCCTTCTCTCCCTGCCTTGGGTCACTGTGGATTCTACGAGACTGCAGGCTGATTTTTCCTTTCACTGCAGATGTAGGAATTCTTCAATCTTAATTACATTTGATGAAAATAAATATCGATTACTTACAAAAGTTTTATCTCCTTTGAAGTGATATGAAGCTCATTAGCTTCTATCATTTCTTTTTCTGAAACAGAATGCAAAGCAGAGAAGTGTCAGCTTAAAATTTCCTGATGGGATTTTTGAACAGTTGTATGCTGGATAGATGTGATTCTACCAGGAAGAATGAAGATTTTGTAAAAAATTATATTATTTGATCTATTACCTTGTTTATAATGTGAAATATATTTATAAATAAAAATCCAAAGGAACCTTCACAGCCCTCTTTCTGTAGCAATGATACCTACAGTGGACATTGCAGCAGGCAGTCGAGGGGCTACCACTTGTGCTCTCTTAAAGATCCTAGATGAAGAATTTGGGGGTCCTGGTGACACTCTGCCACACTTTGAGCCTCACAAAGGATTCTCTTTAGCTGCAAAAAAAAGAATAAAATTCCAAGAACCTCTCTATTTTAATATGTATTCCTTTCTGGCCACATACTATCCCTAGAGGTCATCCCTCAGGAGCAGCAGGGACAGTCAGAGTGCATCATTCAATCCCCAAGTGTGTTTTACTTTCAGTGTTGAGCTCAAAGCTGAAAAGGCATCCTGAATCCATCAGTGAGACTGTCACCAATAATGGCCCCTCTAGTTTGCTGCTCACCTGCCACCCACAGATGGGCTCTGGATTTAAAACCAGCTCCATATTGGATATCACCGGTTGCTTTAAGGCTCCTAGAGCTCCCCTGTTAGCATATGTGTTTCTTCAAATGACATCGAAAGTTCACTTTAACAAATTCCCAAATCCTGAGTATCTTCTTGTGGGAGCACTCTCAGTTGTATTTGACTCTTTGTGACCCTGTGCACTATAGCCCACCAGTCTCCTCTGTCCATGGGATTTTCCCAGCAAGAATACTGGAGTGGATTGCTGTATCCTCCTCCAGAGCATCTTTCTGACCCAGGTTGAACCTGTGTCTTGCATCTCCTGCTTTGGCAGGCAGATTCTTTAGTGCTGAGCCACTGTTGAAGCCAAAGTATCTTCCCCATGACCCACTAAAAGTAACCTCCCTGCCTATCTTTGTCAGTCTGTACAGAAGTGTTAAAAGTTGGTCTGCATTTCCTAAGTAGACTCCTGGTGGCAGGGACTGATTCACAGTGGAACTGTCCGGTAACTTATAATCATCATGGGAATAAGAAAACCTAGGGTCTCACGTAACATTCAGAGCCTTCTATCATACCCTCAACCTCAAGGATTTTATGTCTTCTTAGGTTTTCAAATTATCTTCTCCTGTCTCAATGGATATAAGCACTCTACCCAGTTTTGTATTATGTTTAGGTGATAGTGTTTAGTACTTGCTATTTGCTGATTACTATGCCAGCAGATTTCATATGCATTATATAATAAATATGCATGCATGCTCAGTCGATAAGTCATATCCGACTCTTTGTGACCCCTCGGATTGTACCTGACCGGTTCCTCTATCCATGGAAATCCCCAGGCAAGAATACTGGAGTGGATTATCATTTCCTCTTCTGGGGTATCTTCCTGGCCCAGGAATTGAACTGGATTTCCTGTATTGCAGGCAGATTCTTTACATCTGAGCCTGTAATGCTCATTAAACTCTTGAATACTGTCTCATTCTTTTAAAATGATTGAACAGAAGCCCACAGAGGGGAAGAGTTTATATTTGGCTCTAACTCAACTTGGTTTNCTATGCCAGCAGATTTCATATGCGTTATCTAATATATATGCGTGCATGCTCAGTCGATAAGTCATATCCAACTCTTTGTGACCCCATGGACTGTACGTGACCGGGTTCCTCTATCCATGGAATTTCCCAGGCAAGAATACTGGAGTAGATTGTTATTTCCTCCTCCGGGGTATCTTCCCGGCCCAGGAATTGAACTGGGTTTCCTGTATTGCAGGCGGATTCTTTACCACTGAGCCTGTAATGCTCATTAAACTCTTAAAAAAAATTTTTTTTAAATTTTTACTTTATTTTACTTTACAATACTGTATTGGTTTTGGCACACATTGACATGAATCTGCCACAGGTGTACATGAGTTCCCAAACATGAACCCCCTCCCACCTCCCACCCCACATCTTCCCTCAAGATCATCCCTGTGCACTAGCCCCAAGTATCCTGCATCCTTCATCAAACATAGACTGTCGATTCATTTCTTACATGATAGTATTCATGTTTCAATGCCATTCTCCCAAATCTTTCCACCCTCTCCCTCTCCCTCAGAGTCCAAAAGTCCGCTCTACACATCTGTGTCTCTTTTGCTGTCTTGCANTGAGAATTCTTAAGGTTTATTCTCTTAACTTTCTTACATATCATACAGCAGTGTTAGCTATTGTCATTACAGAACATTACATTCCTAGTACTTATTTACCTTTTCACTGAAAACGTGTATCTTGCTACCCCTTTCCTCCATTTCTCCCTCCTCCCACCCTTCTCCTTTGGCAACTGTAAGTCTGATCTCCTGTTCTATGAGTTTTGGTTTGTTTTTAGATTCCATATGTAAGTGCTACCATACAGGATTTTGTCTTTCTCTGCCTGACATATTTCACTTTTAGCATGATGGCTTCAAATCCATCCATATTGTTGGAAATTATAAGACTTTTTCTCATTTTTTAAGTCTGAATAATACTCCATTGTGTATGTAGGTACCGTAACGTCTTCATTCATTCATCAGTGGGCACACAGGTTGTTTCCATAACATGTTAAATTGTACATGCCTCCTAGACATCTGAGTAGATGTTAAATAGACTGTTGGATTTAAGTTTTGGAGGGTTCATCAGTTTTCAGAAGGTTTATGTTGAAATTCTTGGTTGTATTTGTACAAACAACTCCCTTTATAATCCTGTTGCAGCTAGTTTAATTATGAAATAAAATCATTTCTGCAGTTTTTACTTTCTCATTTATTTGTTTATTTGGCTGTGCTAGGTCTTAAGTTTTGACACACATGATCTTTAGTTGGCATGTGGGATCTAGTTCCCTGACCAGGAGTTGAACCCAGGGTTCCTGCATTGGGAGCACAGAATCTTAGCCACTGAACCACTAGGAAAGTCCCTTATTTTAAAGATAAAAAGCTGAATGACTTCCCTCCACTATTTTTTTTTTTTGACTTTTTTTTTTTAATGTGGATACACTTTAAGTAGCCTGTTCTTTTAAAAACTATTTATTTATTTATTTTTGGTTGCGCTGGATCCTCATTGCTTTATGTGGGCTTTCTCTAGTTGTGATGAGCAAGAGCTGCNTTTTTTAATGTGGATACACTTTAAGTAGCCTGTTCTTTTAAAAACTATTTATTTATTTATTTTTGGTTGCGCTGGATCCTCATTGCTTTATGTGGGCTTTCTCTAGTTGTGATGAGCAAGAGCTGCTGTCTAGCTGTGGTGCTCGGGTTTCTCCCTGTGGCGGCTCCTCTAGTTGTGGAGCACAGTCTCCAGTAGTTGTGGCTCACAGGCCCTAGAGCGTGCAGGAGTCGTGGCGTGTGGGCTCAGGAGTGTGGGCTTAGTAGTTGTGGCGCATGGCCTTGGCTGCTCCATGGCATGTGAGATCCTCCCGGACCAGGGATTGACCCTTGTTCCTGCATTGGCAGGTGGATTCCTAACCAGTGTACCACCAGGGAAGGCCTAAGTGGCCTTTTCTAGTTCCAGTCATCTTTGAATACCAAGAACCTCCTCTCTTCAAAAAAAAAAAAAAAAGTACTGTAGTTTGTTAACCCCTAAATTACCATATTTCTAAATGACGTTTTGATTCATAGTCAAATTTTTTTAACACTGTGCTTGCGTTTTGAGACCCTTTAATCCCTCTATTAACCCTACTTTCTTGTTGATAAGGATTGTAGCTTTTAAAATGATAAGCCTATGTTAAAAATAAAGGAACCAGCCCCCCAGGTGATAATATGAATTAATCAATAAAGCAATAACTTGAGTGCTGGCACTACTGACATTTTGATTCTTTGATTAAAAAACGCCTAATTTGGTCCTGAAACATTGTAAGTCAACTTACTTCAATAAAACATATATATTTAGAAAAAAATTAAAATGCCTACTTTGGTTAGCATAATTTTTTTTAACAAATGTCTGGAGTTACTTATTACCCTTGTAATTACACTTGAGTATCTTTTCTTTGAAAATTGGAAAATTGTCCTAAGACTTGGTTTTAGAAGGATGATAGCTTTAGAAATGGAATAATGAGGCAACACACAGCCACAGAAATGAAGGAAAACTTCTATGTCTAGTGGCATATGGTTTATTTATGACTTGAAAGGATGCGAGTACAAGGATACAAATTCTCAGTGTTACAGTTTAAATACGTCATAGTTTAAAGCATGGGTAGGATGTTAAAAGCTTAAACTTCAGAGTCCAAGTGCTTAGATTGTATTTTTTTAATCAGTGAAATTCCATATGTCATTAAAGGCAGTTTGAAACTTGTTAAAACTCAAACCGGGGCTTGAACACGTGTATATACATAATATTCAAGTTTTGATTCTAGTCTTATTCTTGTTCCCCTAAATCCATATTTATCCAAACCAGTCTTAGAAAGTGTGGTCTGTGAACCAGTGTCTGTCTACCAATTGGTGCTCAGTGAAGTAAGTACAGAGAGTGGTGAGCATTTAAAAACTTTCATAGCAGCTTGACATCAGCGCAACATCTGTGGTTATTTTTCTAGTAATTTATTTTTACTGCATTTTACAAGGTTTCGTTTTCTACCTGTTGGTGCTAGGGTGGGGGCAGTTCCCAAGACAATTTATGAAGCATTTCTCTAGATCCCCTTTTTTTCCACTCAGAAATTCTGAGTGGAAAACTCCTTGTATCCATGTGGCCACACAGGGGCTGAGGGTAAGGACACGAAGACGAGTAAACTGTGCCTGTGTGATGACTGAGAGTGCAGATGCTGATTGTCTGAGCTTAGTGGGCACGAGCTTTGCAACCCCATGGACTGCAGCACACCAGGCTCCCCTGTTCTTCCCTGTCTCCTGGAGTTTGTTCAAAATTCAAATCCACTGAGTCGGTGATGCTATCTAAACCATCTCATCCTCTGTTGCCCCTTTCTCTTCCTGCCCTCAATCTTTCCCAGTGTCAGGGTGTTTTCCATTGAGTCGGCTCTTCGCATCAGGTGGCCAAAGTATTGGAGCTTCAGGTTCAGCATCAGTCCTTCCAAGGAATATTCACGGTTGATCTACTTTGGGATTGACTGGTTTGATCTGCTTTGGGATTGACTGGTTTGATCTGCTTTGGGATTGACTGGTTTGATCTCCTTGCAGTTCAAGGGACTCTCAAGAGTCTTCTCCAACACCACAGTTTGAAAGCATCAGTTCTTCAGCTCTCAGCCTTCTTATGGTCCAACTCTCACATCCATAACTTGACTACTGGAAAAAATGGGTCACCTGCTTGGTGGGTCTAATGGCAACCTCTTCCAAGAGGACTTATGCCACACGCTGTGCCTGCCAGGACTGCTGATGCTCTATACTGCTGCTTATTTCTCCTATAATTTTGAAGCAAATCCCAAATAGCATTTACTTTCATTTGAAAATATTTTAGTAAGAATCACTAAAATATAAAAGGCTTATTATTATTATTATTATTTAACACAACCATAGTACCATTGCTATTTTAGTAAAAATGTAAATAAACTTGTTCAGGGCTAACCTTTACCCTGTTTTATAGACTCACTAAGATGAGTGAATAAAAGGCCCATCACAACATTTTTGTCTTATAATAGATGTAGATTATCCTATTAAGATAGTATATTGACGTACTGTATGAATTACACAAGTTAACACTAAATTTGTCCTCCAGATTGAGGTGATTTTGAGAGTAAAAGGGGATGCTGTTAACAGTTACACTAGGAGAATGGCTGAAATCTAGGACTGTCTTGAGTAAACTGGGGTGTATGCAGTCCCCTTCTGGAGAAGGCAATGGCACTTCTCCACTCCAGTACTCTTGCCTGGNCTCCAGATTGAGGTGATTTTGAGAGTAAAAGGGGATGCTGTTAACAGTTACACTAGGAGAATGGCTGAAATCTAGGACTGTCTTGAGTAAACTGGGGTGTATGCAGTCCCCTTCTGGAGAAGGCAATGGCACTTCTCCACTCCAGTACTCTTGCCTGGATAATCCCATGGACAGAGGAGCCTGGTAGGCTGCAGTCCATGGGGTCGCTAAGAGTCAGACATGACCGAGAGATTTCACTTTGACTTTTCACTTTCATGCATTGGAGAAGGAAATGGCACCCCACTCCAGTGTTCTTGCCCGGAGAGTCCCAGGGATGGGGGAGCCTCGTGGGCTGCCGTCTATGGGGTCGCACAGAGTCGGACATGACTGAAGTGACTTAGCAGCAGCAGCATGTGATTCCCTGTTTCAGTGTAATATTTGCCGGTTGGATAGCTACTGTAATTTCTTTCAGGGGGCGTTGAATAGTCAAAATGAGTCAAGTTGTAGCCAAGAGTATTACAAAACCTACCATAGGACTTTCTTTACTTTTGAATAATACAAAATGGTATGGCTAGAGCAAATTTAAAATTGTGTAAGCTCCTGTGGATTTCAAGTTGGTTCTTAATAATACTTCAATAAAGCTAGAAGTGAAATCATCAGACATAAGCACAAATTAAAATGAACCCTTCTGTTGGGACTTCCCCAGCAGTCCAGTGGCTGGACTCCTGGTTCAGGGGGCACAGGTTTGATCTCTGGTCAGGTAATTTGGATCCCATGTGACCAAAAATTAAAAAGAAATAACATGAACCTCTTCTTTAAAATGTATGGTTTAAGGAAGGCCCATATTGTCATAGTGACCAGTTGTTAAGCTAGGGTTGGGGCAGAGGCTGGAGGTGGGAAGGAAAAAAAAAAAAGATGTATGGTTTTTAGACTCATGGCTATAGATCACAGGAAATCTAAAGTAGACTGTTTTAAAGATAGGTAAAAGAAGAGATGATAGCCAGTTTTAAAATGTCAAAAAATTTTTCCTGTTCAAGTTGCTAACTTACTGTGATGTTGTATATAATCTTTATATCTAGTGTAAACTGAAGTTAGTTGTTAGCATTTCCAGACTAGAAAACAAAACTAGGCCTCCCATATCTATTTTTCTCAAGTTTGTGTTCCGTTACTATAGCAAGTTATTTTCTGAAAGAGCTCCATTCTGTTAGTTGTGTTCTTATTATCACTAATATTTTAAGCGACTACCTTTTAATAGGGCTTTTCTTGTGGCTCAGCTGGTAAAAGAATCTGCCTGCAATGCAGGAGACCTGGGTTCGATTCCTGGGTTGGGAAGATCCCCTGGAGAAGGGAAACGCTACCCACTCCAGTATCCTGGCCTGGAGAATTCCATGGACTATATAGTCCATGGGGTCGCAAAGAGTCGGACACAAATGAGTGACTTTCACTTTGACCTTCTAATAATACATAGATACACTTGTGTATGTATTATTAATAATATAGTCATACATTGCATTAATAATAAAATCATACATTTATGATTCCCCTGAACAGGAACTGAAGTCAAACTTCCAAGACACGGTTTCATTATGTCTATTCTTTGAAGGAAATAAATGAATTTTCAATAGTGTTGTGGTTTCTTTCCCTTTATTTTTTAAACCATAGTTTCTTTTTGAATACTTTTTCATAGAAAAAATATATTCATTGTCTCACTGTTAGCTTATTTGCTGAATCAAGTGTTTCATGTTTATATGTAAGGCATAATTTATATACATCTAGATCTTTTAAGTAACTTTGACTTTGTGGCCTTCTAAAAAATTAGAATCGATCATCTATAATATATAGTATCTTTAGTTTTTTTTCCCCATGTAGTTCTGGTGCTGTGGATGTTAAATCATGGTGATGTTTTAAACTTAATTTGCTATGTAAAATTTATGTCTTTATGGTTGTTTTCTATAACTTCAGCTGTTTAAATTTTTTTCTTTTCTTTTCTTTCCAGCTGTCCCCTTTCCTCCGACCCAGCGGCTTACTTTGAAGGAAGTATTTGAGAATGGGAAACCTAAAATTGATGTTTTGAAAAACCATTTGGTGAAGGAAGGGCGACTGGAAGAGGAAGTAGCCTTAAAAATAATCAATGATGGGGCTGCCATACTGAGACAAGAGAAGACTANTACTTTGAAGGAAGTATTTGAGAATGGGAAACCTAAAATTGATGTTTTGAAAAACCATTTGGTGAAGGAAGGGCGACTGGAAGAGGAAGTAGCCTTAAAAATAATCAATGATGGGGCTGCCATACTGAGACAAGAGAAGACTATGATAGAAGTAGATGCTCCAATCACTGGTATGAGGATCTGCATGGTGGTACTTAGATTTGTGCTAGATTGAGGACTGATTACAGATTTGAGCTATTTTGAGGAATGATTACAAGTCATCGTCAACTAAAATATGTAATGATTATTCTAGGAATTGTGAGCAGTCTCACAATTGTTTGATATGTTTGTTTTTCAGTGAAGAAATACAATTTAAAATGTCTAATATTTCCGATAGGACTGTTTCAGATTGATAGATTACCTGCAATTATCAAGCAGTCCAGTCAAAAGCTAGAGTGATTTAAGTTAAAAGTTAAACTGGTCTTAATAGTGTAATGCTCTTTCTCTTCTAAAACATAATTTTTCGCCTCACCTTATGTTTTTTTTCCTTTCTAGTATGTGGAGACATTCATGGACAATTCTTTGACCTGATGAAGTTGTTTGAAGTTGGAGGATCACCTAGTAATACACGCTACCTCTTTCTGGGTGACTACGTGGACAGAGGCTATTTCAGTATAGAGGTAAATATTAAACTGGATATATNAGACTCTTTTGTTGACTATGATGACTACTCCATTTCTTCTAAGGGATTCTTGCCCACAGTAGTAGATGTGATGGTCATCTGAGCTAAATTCACCCATCCTAGTCCATTTTGATTCACTGATTCCTAAAATGTTAATGTTCACTCTTGCTATCTCCTGTTTGACCACTTCCAATTTACCTTGATTTATGGACCTAACATTCCAGGTTCCTCTGCAATATTGCCCTTTACAATATTGCTCTCCTGATGGAAGAGACTGACTGAGGGGGTTACTGGGTCTTGTTCTGATAGGCACAGCCATTCTCAGTAAATCTTTAATCCAATTTTCTATTGATTGGTGGGGCTGTGTTCTCTCCCTGTTGTTTGACCTGAGGCCAAACTATGGTGGAGGTAATAAAGATAAATCTCCTTCAGAAGGTTTCATGCACTAGTACACTCCATGCCCCTGACCCTGCAGCAGGCCACTACCAACCCATGCCTCCACCGAGGCTCCTGGACACCCATGGGCAAGTCTGGGTCAGTCTCTTGTTGGGTCACTCCTCCTTTTTCTTTGGTCTTGGTGTATACAAGGTTTTGTTTGTGTCCTCCAAGAGTCTGTTTCCCCAGCCCTGTGTAAAATAAAAGTATAAGCAGAAGTAATATATGTCATTTCTAGGCTGAAGTTTTAGGAGTGTGCAATTTGCCAAACTTCCCAGGTGGTGCTAGTGGTAAAGAACTTGCTTGCCAATGCAGGAGATGTAAGAGATGCAGTTTTGATCCCTGGATTGATAAGATTTCCTGGAGAAGAAAATGGCAACCCACTCCAGTATTCTTGCCTGGGAAATCCATGGACAGAGAAGCCTGGTGGACAGAGAAGCCTGGTGGATTACAGTCCATTTGGTTGCAAAGAGTCAGACACGACTGAGCAGCTAACCTTCCATTCTTTCCATTGGCAAATGTACACCATAAAAATGGAGGCTCCTGCATCCTGAGTGCCAGAATCAGGATGGTGGATAGCAGAGCTTCCAAGCAGGCCTGTGATGGTCATAAGGGAGGGATGAGAAATAAGCATGTATTACTTTGAGGCACTGCAATTATTTAGCTGTTTGATACTGTTGAACAACTTTATTTATCATGACTCATAACTTGATCTGAGGTATTTTTGCTTGTTTTCCAATTTTTGACTGTGTTCTAGATACATAAGCAATTATTATAGCCAACACTTTTTCTTTCTTTTTGAAAGATTAAAACCGATTTTTGAATAAGAACTCCAAGGGCAATGAGTGGGTTCAAAGCATTCTGAACAAAGCTTTCAGTTCATTGCTTTCAGGCCTTTTGCGGTCATTTTGATGACTCTAAATACCTATTGGACTCAGGTCTAAAGGGCAACATTTCTGTACAGTGACGAGAATTTCTGTGATGCTGTCAAAATGCTCATGGACAGAGAAGCCTAGGCTACAATATCTGCAGTTGCAGAGTCAGACACAGCCGAGCAACTAACCTTGCATTCTTTCTATTGGCAAATGTACACCATAAAATTGGAGGCTACTGCATTCTGAGTGTCTGAGTCAGGATAGTGGAGAGCAGAGCTGCCAAACTGGCCTGTGATAAAACTCACTTGCATTTATCATAACAGAAAATTTGTTGAGGTTTCCTTAACGAGCTCTCAGCTGTCTGAGTGCTGCTTTTTGGTGGATTAGCTTCCCCAAGACAGGGTGCTTCAAAAGACAGAAGAGCTAGAAATATTCTATGGTATAGCCACAACATACTCTGTCCCAAGAGTGGTGGCAAAGGGACTCCAGTCCCACCCAATTTCCTAAACCTGTGTGCATTGCAACTTAAAAATCCATACCAATCTGAAAGCATATGGATGCCATTTATTTCATTTCCTTTGCAGAAGAGTACTTTGGGAAACACTTCTCGCTTTCCCCACCCCTCTGTCTTATCATTTGAAGGCTACAGAGGAATTAAATTCATCTTGAAAGAGTGTTTATGAATTAGATTGTGACCATTACTTAAATGATTAAATACTCAAGAGAGATAATGCAACCCAGAGACCATGTCACAAGAGGGAACTGTGGTTATCGTCAATTACTGTTCATTTTCTATAAACATGGCTATGAGCCAACCTTGAAGGGGAAATGTGCAGTTGGTAAATGACGTATTTGGCATCTCCATCTGTTTCTTTCCTTACTCCTTTAGCATTTGTTCTGGATTCATTATGCTTCTCTGAGCACAAAACTCCTATCATATAAGACCTCGCAAACTTCCTCCCAATCTGAAAACACAGTCCTATGTCCTATGTCTCTCATCATATTAGGGCATCATTGCAGAGCTACAGCCGGAGTACTAAGGAATCAGATCTTTGAAATGGATTCTAGTCTCCAGAAAAAAAGTCCAGGATAGGTTTGGAAGATGTTAAGCAGTTTTCTTAAGCTTACTTATTGCTTTCAGATGAATAAAGCATAGCATTATTATAGGTCACCAATTAATTATATATGGACTTGGGGTATTAGCGGATGGTCAATCATGAAGAACCTTTTGGAGAGCAATAATTAGAGCCTATTTCTTAGTTAACACTGTAATTGACTCCACCACATCTGTTCCACTCTGCCCACCTTGTGTTGACATCATGCTCCTTGAAGAGCATCAGCTTCAGGGGTGGGACCTGAATAGTCTAAGTCAACCATAGCAATCCTATTTCACTTAATATTATTGATAGTGTTGGGTACTTAGTCATGTCTGACTCTGTAACCCACAGGCTCCTCTGTCCATGGATTTCCCAGGAAAATATACTGGAGTGGGTTGCCATTTCCTCCTCCAGGGGATCTTCCCAACCCAGAGATCAAACCTCCGTCTCCTACATCTCTTGCATTGAAAGTGGATCTTTACCTCTGAGCCACCATTACTCAACTCTATTCCACTTACCCTGGCAAATATCTCAGGGATTAGCCAGTTAGAATAAAGCTTTATTCAGGAGCATGCAAATCACCTAACTCAGGGCAATAGATGGAAGAAGTTCTAGCCAATAACCCCTGGTCAATGAGGTATATGAACCAAGTAAGTTGTGTCACTTCTAAGTCAAATACTTAATTGCCAGCATAAGGACTTTGGGTGTTTTGCTCTCTCTGCTATAGTGCATTGCTGAGTTCCTACATGAAGGACGGTAAACCAAACAGTCTTTAGAGCTGAAACAGACTTAAGGTGAGTGAGAAACAAAGCTTTTGTCATTAAGTACTGAGACCTGGGATCTCGTTGTTACTGTAGAAATAGGGTGCATCTATGATAAAAACTTAGCAGTTGCATGGCAGAAGATGAGGAAATTGATATCAGTTTAGCAAGATATTGATCCATTTTATGGCAGTGACAAAATAATTGGCAAAACTGCTATGAAGTCAATGTATTTGCGGATCTATAAGAAGAGGTTGGAAAACAGGTCACTGGTAGTTGCTATTGGCTGTTGTTGACAAGTCATTATGAGAGAAATAAACTCAGGAAAGAACTGATTTTTAAATTCAATTTAAAAGCAGAATTTAAAGAGAAAAGGTGAAATTCAGACATTCAAAACCAGGCTGGGTTGGAAAAGGCACCTGTTTATTATCTCCAAACAGTAAAAATAAAAGCACAAATTATGATAGTCAAAAATGTCCAGTAAAATTTTCATGTGATTAGCTGTCCTCAGGGCAAACACTAGACTAAAGATGGGATGTCTTTTACGTACATAAATTTTCTCAGTGAAAAGATGGCATTCAAGATGAGGCTTTGCCACAGAAGCGCTACAATCTCAAAACAGGTCCATAGTCAATCAAAAGAAAACATGTCTATAATTGAGAAAATGAAGAAATATAGTTGATATGAAAACTAAGTCTCAAATGAACTGTGTTCCTGGCTACTGGTTCACAGAGCTAACTTAAATAGACAAGAAACCTACTAAAACTTTTAGAAAGTTGTACCATAAGCTTCCCTGATGGCTCAGAGATTAAAGCATNATTGAGAAAATGAAGAAATATAGTTGATATGAAAACTAAGTCTCAAATGAACTGTGTTCCTGGCTACTGGTTCACAGAGCTAACTTAAATAGACAAGAAACCTACTAAAACTTTTAGAAAGTTGTACCATAAGCTTCCCTGATGGCTCAGAGATTAAAGCATCTGCCTGCAATGCAGGAGACCTGGGTTTGAGCCCTGGGTTGGGAAGATCCCCTGGAGAAGGAAATGGCACCCACTCCAGTATTCTTGCCTGGAGAAGCCCATGGACAGAGGAGCCTGGTGGGCTACAGTCCACGGGGTCACAAAGAGTTGGACATGACTGAGCGATTTCACTCACTCACCGTAAGTGTAGACTGAAGTAATCCACGTTTAGTCAAACTTGACAACCAAACTTTTACCAGCAAGAAAGAGAAAGATACAATGCCTGCTTTGAGCCAGAGGGACTGAGGAAGAGAAAAAGGAAGACTCGCCAGAGAGTGGAGCCAGATAGCACAGTGAAAAATGGATTTGGGAGCCCCACTTAAATTGCAAAGTTGGGAACTAATTAAAGAACATTTCACACTACAGAAGAATGCTTTCAAATGCTTTAGGATTGCTATGGGTTAGTGATTTCTGGGTGTCTTCCATTCTTTCTCTTTCTGACTGTGAATGTTTATTGCTGTTATCCTGTCCTTGTTCCACTAGCATGTAATATATGCTGATTGTGTGATGGTGAGCACTGTGAGTGCAGGGGTATAATATGTTTTATTAGTTTAAAGGTTTCTAGAAAAGACTGGAAGAAACAATAATGCTAACCAAATATTTTATGAGCTTTTCTACATTTTCCAGGCCTATTGCAGTTAGACAAGGCCACATGACCTGTTTTGCTTCTATAAGGAACATATTTATTTCATTTCTAAGATAAAGTAGTTAATTGCTAGAGTAGGAGGATATAGTGTTATCTGCTTAGAGACTAAGAAAGCCTCATTTTGACCTGGGGAGTTATGGCATTGAAACAGTCACCATATAGAAGGCATTTGCCATAAAAAGTTATCATGGAGTCAGTAAATCTATCATAGTTTTCACATGAACTTAAAGAAAACTGTCATTGTATTAATCTACTGAAGTTCAGGGTCTTCCATTTTTCTTGTTTCCTTTTTATTGATTTGAACACAGCATCATGGATTAGGGTTTCCTAGGTAGCACAGTGGGAAAGGATTCGCCTGACAATGCAGGAGACACAGGAGACATAGGTTCAATCCCTGAGTCAGGAAGATCCCTGGAGAAGGAAATGGCAGCCCACTCCAGTATTCTTGCCTGGAGAATTCCATGGACAGAACCTGGCAGTCCATTGGGTTGCAAAGATTTGGGCACAACTTAGTGGCTGAACAAAAATGGAATAGTTTCTCTGGAGAATCTTGACTAATACAGAGAATAATTACTTTAAACTTATCCATCCCACCATCTTCCATGTCCTCCCCCTCTATCACAGAAAATGGTTTTTAAAACTACATTTTCCAGACTGCTTTATAGCTAAAATTTAGTTATGAGTGAGATTCTATTAATATGTTGCACTTGCAGTATTTTTGACAGAGTGCGGAAAAAGCTGCTTTCAAATAAGGTCTAACAGATATGTAATTTTTTTTCAGTTGGTTCTTCTATATTCCTGTGTCTAGTAACTGAAACACTAAAAAACAGCTGTTTTTTCTAGCAACTGCAATAACTATCCTCCTCTCTGTATCGAAATCACAGTGATACAACCCTAAAGTCCAGGCGCCTCTCTAACATTTACTTCTCTAGCCTTCCAACAGTTTTCTAAGTACCAATTCCATTTTGCTTGACATACCTAGAGAAATTCCTGTTTCCTACATTAAATCTACCTGGTAAAATAATGCCATATTTAGTAAGCTACTAAATTCAAAGGAAAATTACAATGTTATGGTAGACACTAAGCTACTGTAATACAGAGAGACTAAAACATAGTTAAGGAAAAAAGAAAAATTATTTTCTTTTGTGTAACAGTCCACTGAGTGTGAGTGCTAAATCACTTCAGTCCGTATCTGACTCTTTGCAATGCTATGGACTATAGCATGCCAGGTTCCTCTGTCCATGCAAGAATATTGGAGTGGGTTGCCATGCCCTCCTCCAGGGGATCTTCCCAATCCAGGGATTGAAAGCGTGTGTCTCCTGCATTGGCAAGTGAGTTCTTTACCACTAGCACCACCTGGGAAGCCCAAATAGTCCAGAGATATGTAAATTATTTTATTATGTGGATAATGCTTGTACTTGCATATTGTTAAAAAGGATAATCTTCCATTAGGAAAAGTGTGCTTCTTCTTGTCAAACACTTTGCAAAAAGCTTTGGAGTTGTGCCTATAGAAGCTAGCTGTACACTTGAATGTTGTAGAGGACAGCTGGTACCTATACATCTGGAAAGGGCTTTCAATGCTGTATTAATATGTTAAATCAAATCAGAGGAATCAAAATAAAATGAAGAAGAGAAATTCTTTTGGAAGAGAAGTTTGGTCAAACATAAAGTGCAACACATACTTTTCTCATGCTAAGATTTTTGGAACCCAACTTAATTAGACTTCAAGGAATTTGTTAGATGACAAAACTAAAAATTCCAGGGATAAATATGGCTTCAAGCAAAGCTCAGTTTAGGATCTCAAATGCTGTTATCAGTATTCAGTTTTGTTCTTTCCATTTCAGTTTTTTTATTCTCTCTTGCTGTTGTTGTCTAGTCGCTAAGTTGTGTCTGATCCTTTTGCAACCTCATGAACTGCAGCCCACCAGGCTCTTCTGTTCATGGAATTTTCCAGGCAAGAACACAGGAGTGGGTTGCCATTTCCACCTCCAGGGTATCTTCCTGACCCAGGAATCAAACCTGTGTCTCCTGTATTGCAGGTGGTTTCTTTACCCCTGAGCCACCAAGGAAGCCCATTCTCTCCTGAGTTCATATGAAAGCAATATCTCCCATGTCGGTGGCAAAATGACACAGGCGATTCCATTTTCTCAGCTGCTCAAGAAGGGTCAAACTCTCCTTTTCTAATCAAAGTCCTAGAACTGAGTCTCACAAAAATTAATTAGAATAAGGTCATGAAATTTTTCCTGAGGTATATTCTAGGCATGGCTAAAACAATCTGATTTGATAATATTTCTACTTTGAAGAAGAGGGTAGACTCAGCTCTAACAAAACATTATATTGGATGATGCTGGGCAACTAAGGTCTTTCCCAGTGAAAAATAGGATTTCTTACAAGAAGCAGAAAGCCTCGTTACTAAGTAGATAATAATGTTTTGATGCCTATCTCCAGTTAGACCCTTGTTAACACTTCAACTATATAAATTATGTACTTAAAGTTGGGGCTTCTAATTTTATAAGTTAATTATTAGGATCAACTTTAGTAATCTTATTGAATAAAAAAACTTTTCTACACCAAACATAGAAAGCAGCACATAATGGGTGCATGTTAGACATCTGTTGTGTAAGTGGGTTTTCATTTATCAGTTAATTTATCAGTTATCTATTGTCACATAAAAATACCCCAAACATTATGGTTTGAAACAGTAGCTATTTGTTTGCTCAAGATTCTATGGGTCAACTTTCAGGTGGGCCATCTCACCTCTATTGTCAATTGGACTCAGTTATGCATTTGTCTAGTCAAGGCTATGGTTTTTCCAGTGGTCATGTATGGATGTGAAAGTTGGACTGTGAAGAAAGCTGAGTGCTGAAGGATTGATGCGTTTGATCTGCGGTGTTGGAGAAGACTCTTGAGAGTCCATTGGAGTGCAAGGAGATTCAACCAGTCCATCTTAAAGATCAGTCCTGGGTGTTCTTTGGAAGGACTGATGCTGAAGCTGAAACTCCAATACTTTGGCCACCTCATGCAAAGAGTTGACTCATTGGAAAAGACCCTGATGCTGGGAGGGATTGGTGGCAGGAGGAGAAGGGAATGACAGAGGATGAGATGGCTGGATGGCATCACCGACTCGGTGGACATGAGTTTGGGTAAACTCTGGGAGTTGGTGATAGACAGGGAGGCCTGGAGTGCTGTGATTCATGGGGTCACAAAGAGTCGGACACGACTGAGCGACTGAACCTAACTGATGCATTTGTAGTCAGTTCTCAACTGACAGGTATGTTTCAACAGTTGTGACTTTTTTCTTGGCTGCTCTCAGAAGACCTTACTCATGCCTGGATATTTCTGGAGAGATAAGGGATGACTGAACCACACATCTGTCATCAACATGCAGAGTGTGGCCACAGCNTATATCTTTCCTTTTCTCCTTTGCTTTTCACCTCTCTTCTTTTCACAGCTATTTGGAAGGCCTCCCCAGGCAGCCATTTTACTCCAACTATATGACATTATGAAAAAGACAAAACTGTGGAAACAGTAAAAGGATTAGCCAACAGCTAGAGGAAGGGCTAGAGAGTGATAGGCAGAGCACAGAAGGCTTCTTTTTAAGCAGTGAAAATACTCTGAATGATAACCATAGTGATAGACAACATGTCATTATATATTGTTCAGACACATGGAATGTAGAACACCAGGAGTCAGCCATAATTTAAACTGTGGATTTTGAACAATTATGGAGTGTTAGTATAGATCTTTCAGTTTTAACCACTGTGCCACTCTGGTAGGTATGTTGATAATAAGGGAGGCTATGGCACATGTCAGGGCAGGAGGTGTTTGGGGAATCTCTGTGCCTGCCTCTCATGTTTGTTGGAAACTAAAATTGCTCCAATGAAAACAATTTTTAAAAAGAGACAGGAGATGGGAAAGAATGAACAAAAAAAAGAGAAAGAGAAGGAAAGAAGGAAGGCAGTAAATTATGCTTAGTTTCAAATGTTCACTAAAAATAACCTGATATAAAACTTAATTCTATTTTTTAATGCTATATACCTGAAACTAATATAACATTGGTAATCAACTATAATATAAAATAAAAAGTTAAAAGAGGAAAAAGGAATAAATGATTTCAGAATTACTGATAACTAAAATTTAGACAGTTTCTGTCTGTCTTAAAAAAATTAAAACCCTCTGCTAAAATATATGCCTGCTAGAAACAATTGTTAAGACAATGAAAAACAGCAAATTCTATTTCGATTAGAGAATGGAGCAAAGTGTAGTAGAGGAGAAGACATTTGTGTTGGACCTTGGAATATACATAGAAAAATGTGATATTGCAAAAAGTGGATTCAACAATTTTTCTTTTCTACCTTTAGTATATCTTTCTATTTTAAACCACTTTAAAACTGGGCCCATCTATAGCAGTTTAACTTCACAGCCAGGATAGAAAACTGTAACTATCTGGATCACCATGACTCAATTATTTCTTCTATGAAATTCTTCTCCAGGAAGATAACTTCTCCAAGAAATAACTTTGTTTCCAGAAAATCCACACATTATCTGGATAAAGAGCTTTCCCAGTAGAATACCCATCTGGGCAAAGAGCTTGCTTACTGAACAACAGAGTCTCATCTAATATTTCCTCACCAATTCTATCCCATGATCTCATGGGCCTTGCCCAGTTGCAATCAATACCTGTGATGGTTAATTCTAAGTGTCAGTTTGACTGGGCTAAGGAATGCCCAGGTGGTAAAGCATTCTTTCTGGGTATGTCTTTGAGAGTGTTTCCAAAAGCTATTAACATTTGAATCTGTAGACTGAGTAAAGATCACCTTCGTCAAAGTGGGTAGGCATCATCCAATCTATCCAGGGCTCAAATAGAACAAAAAAGGGAGGATAAAAGGATTTTCTCTCTCTTTTTTATATGTGTGGGCCCAGTAGCTCAGTGACCCCATAGACCGTAGCCTGCCAGGCTCTTCAGTTCATGGGATTTTACAGGCTAGAATACTGGGGTAGATTGCCATTACCTACTTTAGGGGACCTTCCCAACCCAGGGAAAGAACTGCATCTCTTGAGTCTCCTACACTGGAGGGCTGATCACCATTTGCCACCTGCCGCCCTGCACACACCACCCCCCCACCTCACCCAGAAGCCCTTCTTTAGATGTAACATTCACCTAACAATTTATTAATTCTAGCCTTGCTTAGTCAACAGGTCACTCTGGTAGACATGTGGAAGAGTGAACTTTTGATAGTGTTAGAGTATCTGCTTACATTCAGACACTGTTGCCATCAAGGATCAACATTCTTCACTCAGAGAGTCCATATCTCTGAGGGCATGAAGCTTTCTACTGAGGGCTGTCATGACTAAGTGATGCTCTCTTTTCCTGACATAGGTCCACGGACAGAAGAGCCTGAAAGGCTAGAGTCCATGGGGTCACAAAGAGTCAGACACAACTGCGTGACTAACGTTTTCACATTTTTTGGTTAACTCTAAAGCCATGATACTATCGTTAAATACTGTTGGTTAAAATTTGATTATACAACAGGATTGTGCCTCCATCAAGATGAAATAGATTCATTTTCCCCTTTTCCTCCTATTAAGTACAGCTAAAACCCTGAACAAAATGTGATCTATTGGAGAAAGGAATGGCAAACCATTTCAGTATTCTTTCCTTGAGAACCCCATGAACAGTATGAAAAGGGAAAAAGATAAGACACTGAAAGATGAACTCCACAAAGTGGTAGGTGTCCCATATGCTACTGGAGAGGAGTGAAGATATAACTCCAGAAAGAATGAAGAGATGGAGCCAAGGCAAAAACAATGCCCAGTTGCAGATATGACTGGTGATGGAAGTCAAGTCTGATGCTGTAAAGAGCAATATTGCATAGGAACCTGGCATGTTAGGTCCATGAATCAAGGTAAATTGGAAGTTGTCAAACAAGAGATGGCCAGAGTGAACATTGATATTTTAGGAATCAGTGAACCANGGTGATGGAAGTCAAGTCTGATGCTGTAAAGAGCAATATTGCATAGGAACCTGGCATGTTAGGTCCATGAATCAAGGTAAATTGGAAGTTGTCAAACAAGAGATGGCCAGAGTGAACATTGATATTTTAGGAATCAGTGAACCAAAATGGGCTAGAATGGGTGAATTTAACTCAGATGACCATTATATCTACTATTGTGGGCAAGAATCCCTTAGAACTAATGGAGTAGTCCTCATTTCTACAAAAGAGTCTGAAATGCGGTACTTGGATGCAATGTCAAAAATGACAGAATAATCTCTGGCCGTTTCCAAGGCAAATCATTCAATATCACAGTAATGCAAGTCTATGCTCCTACCAGTAATGCCAAAGATGCTGAAGTTGAATGGTTCTATGAAGCCCTATAAGACCTTCTAGAACTAACATACCAATAAGATGTCCTCTTCATTAAAAGAGGACTGGATGCAAAAGTGGGAAGTCAAGAGATACCTGGAGTAACAGGTACATTTGGCCTTGGAGTACACAATGAAGCAGGTCAAAGACTAACAGAGTTTTGTCAAGAGAACACACTGGTCATAGGAAACACCTTCTTCCAACAACACAAGAGAAGATTCTACAAATGGACATCACCAGATGGTCAATACCCAAAGAGATTGACTATATTCTTTGCAACCAAACATGGAGAACCTCTATACAGTCAGCAAAAACAAAACTGGGAGCTGACTGTGGGCTCAGATGATGAATTCCTTATTGCCAAATTCAGACTTAAATTGAAGAAAATAGGGAAAACCACTAGACCATTCAAGTCTGATCTAAATCAAATCTCTTGCGATTTTATAGTAGAAGTGACAAATAGATTTAAGGGATTAGATCTGATAGACAGAATGCCTGAAGAACTACGGATAGAGGTTCATGACATTGTACAGGAGGCAGTGATCAAGACCATCCATAAGAAAAATAAATTCAAAAAGGCAAAATGGTTATCTGAGGAGGCCTTAAATATAGCTGAGAAAAGAAGAGAAGCTAAAGGCAAAGGAGAAAAAACAAGATATACCCATTTGAATGCAGAGTTTGAAAGAATAGCAAGGAGAAATAAGAAAGCCTTACTCGGTGATCAATGCAAAGAAATAGAGGTAACCAATGGAATGGGAAAAACTAGAGATCTCTTCAAGAAAATTAGAGATATCAAGGGAACATTTCATGCAAAGATGGGCACAATACAGGACAGAAATAGTATGTACCTAAACAGAACCAGAAGATATTAAGAAGAGGTGGCAAAAATACACAGAAGAACTATACAAAAAAGATCCTCATGATCCAGATAACCATGATGGTGTGGTCACTCACCTAGAGCCAGATATCCTGGAATGCAAAGTCAAAAGGGCCTTAGGAAGCATCACTATGAATAAAGCTAGTAGAGGTGATAGAATTCCAGTTGAGCTATTTCAAATCCTAAAAGCTGATGCTGTGAAAATACTGCACTCAGTATGCCAACAAATTGGGAAAACTCAGCAGTGGCCACAGGACTGGAAAAGGTCAGTTTTCATTCCAACCCCAAAGAAAGGGAATGCCAAAGAATGCTCAAACTACAACACAATTGCATTCATCTCACACACCAGCAAAGTAATGCTCAAAATTCTCCAAGTCAGGCTTCAAAAGTACATGAACCATGAACTTCTAGATGTTCAAGCTGGATTTAGAAAAGGCAGAGGAACTAGAAACCAAGTGCCAATATCCATTGGGTCAACAAACAAGCAAGTGAGTTCCAGGTAAACATCTACTTCTGCTTTATTGGCTATGCCAAAGTCTTTGACTGTGCAGATCACAAGAAACTGTGGAAAATTTCTTAAAGAGATGGAAATACCAGACCACCTGCCCCATGAGAAATCTGTATGCAGGCCAAGAAGCAACAATTAGAACTGAACATGGGACAGACTGGTTCCAAATCAGGAAAGGGTATATATTGTCACCCTGCTTATTTAACTTATATGTAGAGTACATCATGAGAAATGCTGGGCTGGATGAAGCACAAGCTGGAATCAAGATTGCTGGGAGAAATATCAATAACCTCAGATATGCAGATGACACCACCCTTATGGCAGAAAGTGAAGAAGAACTAAACAGCCTCTTGATTAAAGTGAAAGAGGAGAGTGAAAAAGTTGGTTTAAAACTCATCATTCAGAAAACTAAGATCATGGCATCTGATCCCATCACTTCATGGAACATAGACAGAGAAACAATGGAAACAGTAAGAGATTTTATTTTGGGGGGGCTCCAAAATCACTGAAGATGGTGAGTGCAGCCATGAAATTAAAAGATGCTCCTTTGAAGAAAAGCTGTGACCAACCTAGACAGCATATTAAAAACAGAGACATTACTCTGCCAACAAAGGTCCATCTAGTCAAAGCTCTATTTTTTCCAGTACTCATTATGGATGTGAGAATAGGAATATAAAGAAAGCTGAGCACTGAAGAATTGATGCTTTTGAACTGTAATATTGGAGAAGACTCTTGAGAGTTTCTTGGACTGCAAGGAGATCCAACCAGTCATCCTAAAAGAAATCAGTCCTGACTATTCATTGGAAGGACTGATGCTGAAGCTGAAACTCCAATACTTCAGCCAATTGATATGAAGAACTAACTCATTTGAAAAGACTCTGATGCTAGGAAAGATTGAAGACAGGAGGAGAAGGGGATGACAAAGGATGAGATGGTTGGATGGCATCACCGACTTGATGGATATGAGTTTGAACAAGTTGGTGATGGACAGGGAAGCCTGGTGTGCTGCAGTACATGGGGTCACAAAGAGTCGGACATGACTGTGAGACTGAACTGAACAGAAAACCCTGAACATTACATATGTTGCAAATGTAGTAACCCTCTGAAATGTGGAGAAAAGAAATAGAATAGCCAGGGACCTCAGTATTCATAAACAACACAGCAGTGAGTACACGAGTTTTCTTTTTATCTCCTTCAGCCCAGACTAGGTGATGGAAAAGCTTGCCATACATATGTGAGATATGTGTGTATGTGTGTGTGTGTGTGTGTGTGTGTGTATTATATTTTCAATTTTATTGTTGTTTAGTCACTAAGTCATGTCTCTGTCACCCTATGGACTATAGCCCATCGGACTCTTCTGTGCATGGGATTTTTCAGGCAAGAATACTGGAGTGATTGCCATTTCCTCCTCCAGGGGATCTTCCTGACCCAGAGATCAAATCCACATCTCTTGTGTTTTCTTCTGCATTAGCAGGCATGTTAATATTTCAGTATGTCTATAATGAGAAATCATACGTGACAAACAGGAATAGAAGTTTTGCTAAGTGTATACATACATAGTTATCTGTTCTGCAAATGGATAGCTGTAAAACACACAGTGGACATCAAACACTGGAGCAGATGTGTGAGATTCTAAGATAAATAAGAATATATTCTTCAACATGGGCTCACAATTCTCCAGAGGCTCACAATTTAGGAAGGCAGACAGACAAGTAAGCAAATCGCTTCATTTATTGAGACTTTCCTAAGCGCTGGACACTTGGCTAAAGCTAAATCCTATTTAGTACTCACAATCTTATGAATTAATTTCTCTTATTTTATTTTATGAAAAGAATAACTAAAGCACTGAAAAGATAAATAATTTTCAAGCAATGTACAGTGAACAAGTAGCAGATCCAGGATTCAAGACTAAGTTTGTATAACTCCCAAGTCCAAGCTTTTCACCCCATTCCATCTAGCGTCCCCTATGGTTAGGAGATAATGGGGAAATGCAGTCAGAATCCTTCACGTTTAAAAGAAGGGTTAGAAATAATCACATTTATTTCCCAAAACACCTAGCACAGCACCAGGTGCATGCAGGTGCTTGATGTGTATTGAGTTGTGTGTAATTACATTTAAAAGGGCTGAATAAATTTAAAAGAACAGTGTCTTTTCTAAACTTGCTTCTTTGCTGTGTGCCATAGAGTCTCTATAAAGCATGGCACACTGAGTATTTTCTTTATATGCTTATTCTCACCTGCTACCTCTACGATTTTCTTTGGAAGTTGGTTCTCCCTCACTAGTCCCAATCCTCCCCCCTTCAAACCTTCCTAAATAATCTAAGACTTAATAGTCCATATATCAGTCACTTAAGTATGCCATTAATTGCTATTTTGTGGATGAAATACACCCAATTGAACTTATTTATGGAGAAGGAAACGACAACCCACTCCAGTATTCTTGCCTAGAGAATCCCGTGGATAGAGGAGCCTGGTGGGCTGCTATCTGTAGGGTCGAACAGAATCGGACACGACTGAAGCGACTTAACATGCATGCATGCATTGGAGAAGGAAATGGCAACCCACTCCAGTATTTTTGCCTGGAGAATCCCAGGAATGGAGGAGCCTGGTGGGCTGCCATTTATGGTGTAGCACAGAGTCAGACACGACGGAAGCGACTTAGCATGCATGCATGCAGGAACCTATTTAGGTTTTACATTTGTTTTCAGATAGCCCATGTACCACTATGTCAACACATATTTTTTATTTTCCTTTTTCAGCATTTCTGAGATTAATAATAATGTGTTGGCAATTAATTTAAGTTTTAAAACACCTGCTGGGTATTTTAAGCTTTTTATGGTTTCAAAAAATAGGGGTTAGCATGTGTGCAATATGGAAAGACTTTTATTTCTTTGCTCTCACTCTCTTTTTAAAAAATTTTTACTGCCACATCAAATTTATACTATATATTCCCATGCTATAAAAATGCCTACTTTCCAAACTATTACATGTGCAGTTTTATAAGGTGCACCAAAGGGTATTTCCCTTTCCTGCACCGTTTTGATAATCACTCTGCCTTAATGCATGAAGGGGCTCTTTTGTACAATGCATGTTGGAATGTGTTGATAACTTTAACAGACAGTTGTTAAATTGAGCATACATTGAGACAGCAATTTGTGCCAGCTATGAATACAAAGCCTTGCGTGCTACCAGAAGAAACTGACATATTTCAGGAAGGGTGATCACTCGTAATTCATCAGATATTAAATGACAAGATTGGTTTAACGCATTCTATATTTCTCATCTTGGTTGACATGCAACTATATTACTTGTCCGAGAATGCAAATCAAAATGGCATCTACTGCTGTGCTCACATTTCAGATCATCAAGGACTATAATAATGGAACAAATATTGTTAAATGTACATTATTGAAACATTCACTTACATCTTCATCACCATAATTAAATTAGTTGAAAGCATGCAATGAGATCATGGCATGATACTAAGTGCTCCATGTCTTTTATGGAACTATACCAATATCTACAAGTTGAGAAGTTATAACAGTTTGAATTAAAAAACACCTGCGTCAATATTCACCATCCAGTCTGACTATGGAAGTCCTTCCCTGGTTGCTCAGATGGTAAAGAATCTGCCCACCATGTGGGAGGCCCAGGTTCAATCCCTAGGTAGGGAAGTTCCCCTGGAGAAGGGAATGGCTGCCCACTCCAGTATTCTTGCCTGAAGAAGTCCTTGAACAGAATTCCATGGTGAGCTATAGTCCATGGGGTCACAAAGAGTTGAACATGGCTGAGCAACTAACAATTTCACTTTTCATGGAACTCCTGAAGCACTGGAATGGAGTCTTGTGGTTTATACTTCCCGTTCATAAAAGATAGGCACACTCCTCCAAAGATGAAAATAGTGAAAAGACAGTCAAGAGTGCTAAAAGCCATAAGATGATAAATTTTGCCCTCTATTGCTCCTAAGATTATGGGCAGCTCAGACTACTAATACCAGCCCCAATAGCATCCTGAATGTTGGAGGAAATCATCCCTGATAGTCCTCCCTGCCAGAGACTATTTTGTCTTTGCTTGTGTGTGTTTCATTGCTTATAATTACTGTCCTTTCTCTACCTAGTAGGATGTTACTCATTATCTAAATACTGTCCATGGGAAACAGCAACTGACTTGAGAGCAGAAACATGCTTTACTGATCCTTATAGGCCTGGTCCTCAGAGAACGGCATATATAGCATGCTTGTAACAAATGTTTATTGAATAAATAATTTGAATCAGGCAAACATGGGCTTGAATTCCAGCTGCAGATTTCAGTAACTGAGACTGAGTAAAACAGTTTAAATTTCTGAGTTTCAGTCTTGTAAGTTGTAAAATCAGGAAAATCAAATTTACCTCCTCATAATTTTGGGAGATGTCTATATTAAATGCTTCAGTTCAGTTCAGTTCAGTTCAGTCGCTCAGTCATATCCGACTCTTTGCAACCCCATGAATCACAGCATGCCAGGCCTCCGTGTCCATCACCGTCTCCCAGAGTTCGCTCAAACTTACATCCATTCATCGGTGATGCCATCCAGCCATCTCATCCTCTGTCATCCCTTTTCCTCCTGCCCCCAATCCCTCCCAGCATCAGAGTCTTTTCCAATGAGTCAACTCTTCGCATGAGGTGGCCAAAGTACTGGAGTTTCAGCTTCAGCATCATTCTTTCCAAAGAACACCCAGGGCTGATCTCCTTTATTTATTTTTTAAAAAAATTTTATTTATTTATTTATTTTTTAATTTGACTTTACAATACTCTATTGGGTTTACCATACATCGACATGAATCCACCACAGGTGTACGCAAGCTCCCAATCCCGAATCCCCCTCCCACCTCCCACCCCACAATGTCTCTCTGGTTCATCCCCGTACACCAGCCCCAAGCATCCTGCATCCTGTATCAAACATAGACTGGTGATTC